>CM030358.1:140754392-141159392 GCA_017893485.1 Hemerocallis citrina | reverse complement strand
GGATGAATAGTGAGTGTGTTTGTACCATAGTGTACCATAGCGTGTGATGCACGTGAATGTAGGATAATATTTTGATTAAGCTTTGTTAGTGAGAAAAAGGGGAAAATGTTTCCAAACTTCAGGGTTTTTTATTATTATTGCCTTGTATAAAACTAAGGGGCTTTTTGGTTTACGGGTTGAAAGATTATCTCTAATCTCTGATCTCTAATATTATAATGAGAGAAGATCTTAGTGTCATTTATCAATCTATCAATACGTACAATGTACATGCATAACTATTATAAAGGAAGTCTTATGTTCAAACTCAGACTACTTCTGAATTTTGACTTTAAAAAAAACTATATTTACTAAGACGTGCATCGCACGTGTAAATATCTAATCTCTAATCTCTAATATTATAATGAGAAAAAGGTTTTAATGTCATTTATAAATCTGCTAACACGTGTAATGTACGTGTACAACTATTATAAAGGAGATCTTAGGTTCAAGTCCAGAGTACGTCTGATTTTTTATTTTAAAAAAATTATATTTTTTAAGACATGCCTCCGCATGTGTAAATTACCAGTGAGGAATATGAGGATACCGCAATGTGAGTATAGGAATAAAGATGTCTAGGAAAGTTGGATTAGTGTGTTTAACACAATACATTCCTAAGAATCCTCGATTGCTGGGGCATTATTTGTCTGTTATTTTATGAGACTCTTTAACATTCCTTCCAAAATAATTTCCCTATTATTTAGACAAACTAACACAAAGGAATCCACAAAGGAATTCCTGATTCCCTTGGCACATTACACCTATCAAACACCCGTAAATACTCTAGCAACATTGTCAAGGCCCAACAATGTTTATACTGAAAAAACAGAAGGGGGGGGGGGGGGGGGGGGGGGGGGGGATTGCAATTTTATTGCAAAACTAGGTATGCCCGTGGCACATGCCTACGGCACGTATTCGAAACTGCATATAAATTTATTTGCAGTTATTTGGTTGGGTGAACTGCATATAAATTTATGCATTAAACATGCTAAGATCAAAAGTCATTCACTATACCTTTTTCTACATCTTTAACAATTATTCATTAAATTGTTTCAGTTTTTTAGGAATTTATCTTTATTGCCCTTAAATATCTCAATATTGACTTATCCAATTCTTCAAAAAGCTAGATTTTTTTTCAAAAATGTGAGAACATCAATTAAAAATATGCACCGTGACAGAAAAAAAAACTGATTGTAAACAAATACAACCATCTTTCTAATAGAATCATCTACTCTATACAGGCCTACTTTGAAATTATATTGTTTCCTAATAGTTTTCTAATACAATCACCTTTAAATTGTTTCCTACGGCACGTTATCGCGAAGAATGATTAATTAATTAAGTTGTTTAGTAAAAATTTCGCCAGTCCTCTCTTAAATTTTACAGGCAGGATTGTAGTAAAAATTTCAACAGAATCTCCCCGGAAATATTAGTCCTTTTAGAGCAGTTCGTAACAGAATTCTGCTCAAAATTAAAAAGTTAACATCACAGGCAGTCAAAATGAATCTTTCCCAGGCTAATCCAAGCAACATCACACGGCATCATATATATAGGGCTATGGGGAAAAAAATCTTCATGACTAAAGATACAAAATAAAAACCAAGATATCGTTTGAAAACATAATAAATTTTGGAAAATTTAGTAAAAAATTCGACAGAAGCTCCCCTAAAATATTAGCCATTTTACAGCAATTCCTTACGAAATTCTGCTAACAATTAAAAATATGACATTACAGGCAATAAATATCAATCCTCCCCAGGCGAAACTAAGCAACATCACACAGGCATCATATATATAAGCCTCTGGCGGAAAAAATCATAATATAATGCAAGATACAAAATAAAAACCAAAAATTCGTTTGAAAACGTTATGGATTTTTAGAAAAACCTTCGAAAAACCTTCCAAAAACCAAACATAGAACCCAATACTCCACAAAATTGCGGGTACGGATATTAACATAACTATATTATTTCATTATATACAGATACTTACATCATCTCCAAAAATGCTAAATATTACAACTATCACAACTATTACATCCTCCATCATAATATACACAAACCAACCGAATGACCAAAAAAAAAATTACAGGGTTGTAGGAGAATACAATGGTTGAAGTCTTCAAAAATCGGACCAAACAATGAGCCTAAAAAAAATTAAGAGTTTTGAATCAAATAGTAAGAGTTTACAATAAACAATTAAAATAATGAAAGTTTGAAAACAATAGTAAGAGTTTTGAAACCATTACCTTTCAAACAGAACAATGCCTTGAACCAAACATGTTCTTCATCACTTTACCAAAAGTGAGATTGTCAATATGTACATAACAATTCTGAGTGTAAACGACAATCTGGGATAAAAAAGAAGCATTAAATTAGCAGCAATTAACGGTAAACATATGATGTAGTCATAGTACATATCAATTTACCTTATTGCAATCCCAATTGATCAATGTAGTTGCATTTATAAATTTGAGGTCCATGCCAGCTGCATCCCAGTTCTATTACAGTTCAAATACCAAAGTCATACAAAAGTAAAACAACAATGAAAAAAAGTTTCGATAAGGTAAGTCTATAATATATAATTGGTTTTTTAATTTTGTCATCTTGTTTCATTAAAGAAAAAATAATAATAAAACATATATTTATGTACTATATGCAACAATATTACATGATGCAGGACGACTCTCTTTCTTTTTTTTTCTTCTTACTTATCAGGAATTCCTTGATTCTATCTTCAGCAAATCACAATAGGATGACATTTTAGCATGCCATAACAGTTAACTAATCAATCCAAAGAAGAGAGTTTGTTAGAAAAGTTGGATTAAGTTCTAAATAGGGTAGCACTGACTATGGGTAAACAACATGTTAAGTTGGGTAGGGTACACAGATTTCAACCCAAATCGAGAAAATATTTGGGTTGACTCAAGTCAATCTAGGCTACTCACCAAAAATTCAATAATAGAACCAGATCATCAGGCCAAAAATAGTTATAAAAAATAAAAGTGGACAATAATTGAAGGTGCACACAAGCTTATAACATATCCAGTATAAAGAAATTATTAAGTTGCTAATAATTACTTGCAAGAAAGGGGAAAATATCTGACTTTTACTGAAAGAAACCAACCTTTGTTGAGAAATCATCAATTCTCGCTCAGAACCCATCATTTCCAATCAATTGTCATCGTTAAAAAGCATAATGTAAATTTAATCAAATCAACAAATCAAAATTCTTTTACGATTTTGTTCATACTTTGCCTTGTTTTTTTTTTGCCAGGATAACCTCCATTATTAGATTAGCCTTAACTGTGAGTGGTAGCACATTAAAAAGACTTCTTTAGAGAAGAAGTATTACAATGGCTTAATTAACACATTGCAGCATCACTTGAAAATGAAGGGAGACTTTGGGAAATAGACTATGGATGGAGGGATTCTATTTGGTAGCCGTATCAGACTATTGTTATAGGATGCTAAACGTTAACTTCATCAAATACTATATATTTTTTCCGATGAGAGAAAGGAATAATCATGCTGGAATTTGGATGGGGGGCCAAAAGATACTGAACAGCTAAATATGATTATATTTTAAGGTGCTCTTCCAGCAAACATAATGTGCACAAAATCAAGTTTGCATGGGAAAATATATTGCTAGACTACAGATTGAGATAATAGATGTTTAAACATTAAGCGTAGTGAAGTCAGCCATGAAGCTATCTAAATGACAACCGAAATGTAAGGTGTCTAATATGTCACTTTACCTTAAAAGGATTGCCAGACATATTCCCTGTTTGTAGGTCCCATGTAATGAGTTCTCCAAGTTTGCAGGGTTGTAAGAAAACACAATGCCTCAATCTTCAAAAATGGGACCAAACAGTGATCCTAAAAAAACAATGAGAGTTTTGAAACAAATAGTAAGAGTTTACAATAATCAATCAAAACAATGAGAGTTTTAAAACAATAGTAAGAATTTTGAAACCATTACCTTTCAAACAGGACAATGCCTTTTAACTCGATGGTTTCAACCCAACATGTTCTTCATCGCTCTACCAAAAGTTAAACTGTCAATATGTACATAACGGTTCTGAGTGTAGACGACAATCTAGGGGGAAAAAGAAGCATTAAATTAGCGGCAATTAACGGCAAACATATGATGTAGTTGTAGTAAATTTACCTTATTGCAACCCCAATTGATCAATGTAGTTGCATTTATAAATTTGAGGTCCATGTCAGCTGCATCCAGTCCTATTACAGTTCAAATACGAAAGTCATACAAAAGTAAAACAATAATGAAAAAAAGTTTATTGAAAGATCATCCCAGTCCTAAATTTGCATGATAGATTCCACTTTAACAACGGAGCTCAATGGAAATTGTGATGAAGGCTTTATTTTTCTCGATAATTTCACAATTTTTCCAAACAATTTAATAGAAATGTAAGCTTAACATACAAAATCAGCAATTTAGACTGTCGAAGAACCTCTCTTTTAACCAAGTACATTGTTTAAGGAAAAAAATAGTCTCGTAAAACAATTAAAGATCAAAAAAGTTATTAACCCAAACATCACCATAGATTAACACCAAAGTAAGAAGAAAAAAACTGGACCTAGGGTTTCTGAACATGTAAGGATGAGCTCAATTGAAAGACATTAAGGAGGATGAGTGACAACATACAAAAAGAGAATAAAAAATTAAGACAACAAACTCCACCTAAAAAAACATAAGAATGAACCAACTAAGAAGGGTTGGGCATGTGCAAGGAAGATGAATAGCGGAAACACTTCTATTAATTATTTATATGATTTATGTTTTCACTTAAATATTTAATTCATTAAAATAGAGCAAGGGGCATCTGAAACATTAGATCAATTCTTTCGAGTAAGCACAAACACAACCTAGTATGATATGTAAAACAAACATTTTCCTATTTTGTTTGCAAACAAAAACGACGCCAATTGGAAAGCACAAAGTAGATATACTCCTAAGCATTTTTGCACTATGCAACTTTAACAAAGAATGTGATAAATGCCAATCTAACAAAGGAGATAGCTCATAACAACTCAATGGAAAATTACGATAAAGCGTTCATTTTTGTTGCTAATCTCGCAATTTTCGAACCAAATTTAACACGAATTTAAGCTTAAACTACCTAATGAGCAATTCAGACTTCCAAAAAACCCTTCTTTTCACCAAACACACCAATTAAGCAAAGAACTACATCTCATATACCCTAATCACAACAATTTCAACCCAATTTATCATAAATTCAAGTCATTGTAGAGTATATGAAGGAGGGAAAATATATGATGATTAACTTTGATGTTCTAATTATTATAACAAACCAATCAAGACATTGTAGAGTAATTATTAACTACTATGATCTATCTACATTGGAAACTGTAGAGTAATGAGTACATGCATTTGAAGCCTACATCTATTGCAGCTGCAGTTGCATTTCTAAGTTTTTTTTAATGCTTGTCAGTTGGTTTCATGTTTAATATTTGTTATGTTTAATATACCGATTTGTCCACTTGCTAACCATGTTTTATTATATGGAAACACTACTAACTTTGAGTTTTCTCACCTTTTAAGCATATACGGAACGATATAAACAATATAGTTATTATAGTTTTAGAAAAGTAGTACAAAAGTATAAGACCGTTATATGCTAGTTGAACTTATACTCAATTACTGGATTGCATTTAGGAAACATGTGTCCAGCCCCTTGGTTTTTTTGCTCTTTCTCCTCAATTTCCTCATGTCGCATGATTGTACTTAGTTCTGCCAATCATCCTTTCTTACCCTTACCGGAGGGAATATTTTTCCCGAAATCTGAAATATATTTTTCCTTAATTAAAACTCAACACAACATTAAGAAAATGAAACTGTATATATAAATCATAACATTGGTATATGCAGAACATTGTATGGCATAGAAACCAACAATTTCATTAGACTGATAGATGTTCAATATCAAGAAATTGACACTATATTGGCAATGTTAGATGGTGTCTATATGCCCACTTGATGTTAGATGGCATTATCATCTGTTTCTGTTTAATTACATTATTTGTGTTTGGTTTTCCTCATCTAGGATTTGGTTTATGTTTTCTTCTGAATGAAACTTGGGACTGAACGTGTACAGGCTTATTATATTTTGGGAGTCACATCACATACTGTGTTTAATATTGTATCTGTCATGGTTCTCTGGTTTATAATTTTCCATATTCAAGTACAGGATGCAGCCCTGTAGCATGTGAGCATTTGAATATTTACTGGCTTTTATCATGTAGCTGATCAAGTTGTCACTGTTAATATTCACTATTATAATTGAGAGATGGCGTATGCATGAATGTTTGGTCGTGCACACTCTCTCTCTCTAGGACGCTTATTGTTTTGATTTTCATAGAAAAAAGTTTCTTGGAAATGCATTTTGGGGGCTCAGAGTCCATTATCTAGTTAGAATAATGGACCCTTACTCTATATATATTTTCAGGTTTACATAGTTTACATCCGACTTTCTTGAAAACAATGTGTATACAGTAATAACGTATCACTCTTGGGAACCTAACTGTATTTTTGTAATTTTGAGGCTTTCTTTTTAGTATTGCTCTAAATTTTAAAAAAAATGGTTTTCGCTAAAATGTAGTGTGGGACAAAAAGATATATGTTTTAACTTTAAAATTTTACTTAGAAGCACTTTTATGAAAAACTAAAAGCACCACATTTAAGTGTGTGTTGAGCAGAAATGCTACCAATAGAAATGTTGGTAGAGTACTTTGCCTAAATATGCGAATTACAATTATAGTAAAATTTTCCAACTCTTGCTTTGAGCCTAAAGTGCATTTATGCTAAAAAGCAATATAAAATTGAGTCTACCTTTAGGTATGCCGATCAAATAGATCGTGTCATGTGGCATGAACTTTCTGGTGCTAAGTGGCTGGTGGTCTTCCATTAAAATCTTCCTCAATGCACCTGCAATGAAGATACTCTACTTGAACTACTGCGGTATGAAAGCAGATTATGAATCATTTTTTGCATACTACATGATGTGAACGTCATAAGAGACTTAAGCTATGTTTGCACCCTTGCAAGTTGCGCTATTTGTAGGACGGCTTGTGCAATTAACAGTAGTTTTCTCTAACAAATAGTCGAGTATATGGAAGTTACAGATCAATGAAGAAATGTACATATATAGTTAAGAAATTTGTTAGTAATCTGGATTTGCATCGAGGTGTGATTATGATTTTCAGTATAGCCAAAGTAGATTACAATTAACGCAACTTTATCATGAATTTAAGATTGTAGCTAGAAAGATAAATTTGATTGAACCCAAGATAGCATTTGAACTACATGATTGAAGGATTCATTTCGAAGGAGCTTGTATAAGACTTCAGAGTTGTCCAATCTTAAAAACACACTGCTCTGCAATAAGGATTCATTAACTCCGCCTACAGTCATTCCCTTGACAAACATTCATTCAATAGTTTAACAAAGAGGAGCTTGTATACCACTTTGAAGATGGATGATTCATGTTTTATTACTATCCTTGTGATTTTTATAGCATGTTCCCCACCATCAGTATAAGCTAGTATTTCTCATGATGTCAAATTCTTAGCAAAGATTACTATACAGTACCAAAGTTTAAAGAAGAAGAAAGCTTTCCCCGAAGTAACTTAATTTCTCAGTCATAGAGCAGAAAGCATGTCCAGCATGTAAATGCAATTGAAGCTGAGGAGGTTCGGGAGGTCTGGAGACAATTTTTCTCACCCATGGGTGGATTATTTCGTTGTTATAAATTAGTGGTTAGTCCTTACTATCGAGGGTTGTCTCAATAAGGCTGGCCTCGAAAGTTCACCTCATATGGCAGCAAAGGGTTCTAATGATGATGTAGCGATTCAAATTTCAGACAACCCTCGGGAAGAAGAGATCAGTTCATGAAATGTTTAAAAGTATGCTATTTTCCTGCCTTCTCATTCTGTCGGTGATCAGGCTTAGGGAATGTAATTTAAGCTGAAAATTATCCATTCAATATGCTGCTACTGATGGTCGATGATCAGGCTTAGGGAATGTAATCTAAGCTGATAAAATCTCAACTATGCAAATGGAGTATATGTGCTTTCAAATTGAATTATGAAGAGAACTATGTTATAAGAAAATTAACTAAAATAAATATTAGCAGATAACATGCTGATCAAGCAATACAATTCGAGCTTGTTTTTGTATAGCTTACAAAATAAGTGTGCTATACAAAATAAGAGCATGTAAATGTTTTCAGGATGAATTTACCTGAATGTCCAGCAAGAGCCGCAGTGTCCCTGACCTTTTACAGGGCTCACTATTCCAGCATCCCTCCAATCTTTCTGCAATGTCAAACACATCATCAAAATATATGGTTTAGCTTAAAAAGAAAATAAATTAACTTAATAACCTTGTACTTTAACATATAACCATATATTTTCGGATCAATTTGCTAATTGATTATGTTTCACAAAATATATTGCAAAATAGACTTCAACATTGTGTTCTGCAATGTGTTCCCCATCATATACCCACGGTATTCAGTTATTGCATCAGTTCAGATATTACAAATAGTTCCACACCATGTTTATTTATATTTTAAGTGTGTAGATATAAAATATCTACAATAGTCAAAGATACCCAATCATAAATCCATGTAATCAAAGTACAACGATTCTTTTTAAAAAAAGCACCTCTTATATAAATCAAATTAAACAATAATGAACATAAGCAACTTGATATGAATGCAACAAAAGAAATACTTGAAGTTAACATACATAAATATAAACAATAATTTTTACATAACTCATTGCAACTATTTCAAGTAAACATAACTCTAAAGTGTTATCTTTGGGTTATCTTTGATATGAACACTGCATTGTTATCTTTGGGTTTTCTAAAGTGTACTATGCAATTCAAAATCAACATAATAAAAGGAAAAATAAAAATGCATATGCTATAATTTATCTTGCTTAATTTCATCAGCAATGCCAAATAAAATCAACGGGTATTTGACAAAAGCAACTATTAATATAAGTTTGAATATATTTTTGGATCGATTTGCTAATTTACATTTCCTTAGCACACTAATAACAAAATTAAACAGAAAATTTTGTTGCATCAGTATCTCTCAGTAAATATCTAGATCACTGTCAAAAATTTATCCCAATCTTACACACGAACATAGATCACTTTGTTTTATGTTGTATGTATGGGACTAATCTTTCAAAATGAAAGTAAAAACTAATAATAAAAAAAAAGGAAAACCGCTGTAAGACACTTGATAGCTTTCTTTGTAATTTATTATATAGATTTCAAGTCCATTCATCTACAGTCAAGAGCCTAATAAATTCTCCATACACAATTCAAATTTTTATCAAGTTTCCCAATATATTTTTACCACGTAATACACAAACACATTCACAAAACATTCATGAGAGAGAGAGAGAGCTTACCCTAAAAGCCGAAATCATACCTGAAATCAAAAGAAATGCTTTTAAAATCTGTTCACAAATAAAAATTAAGGGAAGGAGAATCCTCCTCCACTTCTAGCCAATATTTAGACATACCTCTCTATCTTCATACCTAAAATCAAATCAAATAATAAAGAAAGAGCTTCAAAATCCGAGCTTAAAAAATTTATAACAAAAATGAAAGAAAAGATAGGATCCTTTACCTCTAATTTAATGGCAATGAGAAATCATTTTTCACTTTTCGCCAACTTAACATTCCTTATTCAAAACTAAAAAAAATTGTTGGCAGTCGGTTGCAAACTATGGTGAAAGAGGAAGATTGGGGTTTCCGACCAATCCAAGTGGGCATACCTCAAAATAAATTTGTTGGCAGTATAAACTTTCTATTTCAGACCAATCCAAGTAACATAGTATAAACTCATTTTTCATTTTTAATTTGTGTGTGACTACTAACTACTAACTACTAATTACATTTGGAAGTTAATTATTTGCATATTGTAGTCACATCGTATTCTCGTCTCGATGTGTCCATATCAGTTCCTTAGATAACAGGGGAATGAGATTACAGAGGAACAATAATGAGTTCCACACTTCTAAGCAATATATTAATATGATTTGGTGATTATAACTTCTCAATGACATTGAGAAGGCTAAGCCAAAAGTTGCATCCAAAACTGTGATAGTGCGCAAACCTCTTAATGGCAATTTGTCAAACACTTATCATGTACAAATTCAATTCGCAAAGCAACCATCTGGTTATCCTGCTAAGAGTCATAATTAAACTACTACAACTATGGACGATACATAACAACAACATTATGATTGTCTAAAATTTTGAGACAAAAACAAAAATCAAAGCATAAAGTATTTTACCAGGAAAAAAGTAGCCACGTGTAACAATCTAGAGCGCATCTTGTTCCGCTCCAAACCCAAATAAGTTCCACACCCAACTTCATATGCCCCCAATGCCATTACCTACAGTTAAAATGTTGTAGTTCATATTCGCATTTTATCGAACAGGTTAAGTGCATAAACTAAAAGCAAGATGAAAGTTATCTCAGAATTTAGAGGAGTTGTTGTTTGTTGCTGACGTCAACATCGAGGATGGGCGTGATCTCATTCCCTTTTTCAAGAAATATAAAACTTAATCACCAAAATACGAAGCTTTTTTTGAAGAAAAAAAAAGGAAATTGGTGGTCGGGATCAACTCAGTAACTAAATTTGGAACCCAAAACCTAAGTTTATACCTAAGATGAAATTAGTGGTCGGGATCAACTCAGGCTGTGGGGGGTTCGGTGGTTCGATGGGGTCACAGTGAAGCGGCGTCGGGGTTGGCGGTGGTGGTCGCTGAGAGCGGAAGGGCGTAGCAGCTGGGGGTTGGCAACTGGAGGTGGGGGGGTCGCTGAAGAGGCGCCGGAGATGTGGGGGGCGCTGTTCGATGGGGTCGCAGTGGAGCGGCGTCGGGGTTGGCGGTGGTGGTCACTGAGAGCGGAAGGGCGGAGCAGCTGGGGGGTTGGCGACTGGAGGTGGGGGGGGTCGCTGAAGAGGCGCCGGAGGTGGGGGGGGGCGCTGAAGAGGCGCCGGAGGTGGGGGGGAAGAAAGAGAGGGAGACAGTGAGAGAGAGCAGGGAGAGAGAGCGCGCTAAGAGGGAGGGAGACAGTGTGAGAGAGAGAGAGAGAGAGAGACTGTGGGGGGTGTTTTGGGAAAGAGAGAGACTCTGTGTGTGTGTGGGGGGGGGGGGGGGGGGGGTTGAATTTGTGGGATTTAAAATTTTGGGCGGGAAAATATGTTTTGTAAGGTTAGATCTGGACCATTGATTTTGGGGGAGATTGAATGAGAGCCACTTGATAGCTTTCTTTATAATTTATTATATAGATGGCAAAATGGCAAATAGCAAAACTGATAAACATTGTACTCTTCGTTTGCTATATTTTGACAATTTTTCAAATTTTTTTGAGCGCACGGGGACATGTCATGTCGCATGAATTTTTAATTTTATTTTAAAAATTGTTTGAGAATTAAGTATGGTTTAGACTTTAAAATATAATTAGTGAATTAATTAAATACTAAATTAACACTAAATTATATTTAAATTAACACTAAACCTAATTAAAGTGGTTAAATAAGGGTGAAAGAGATAGGTTTAGGTAGCAAGCTCCCGTTTGAGAAATTTTTCTCTTCGGACAGGGACATTACTAGTATTATACACGTGCTGTGCACGTGGAGGAAAATTGGGAGGAGTGAAAAGGACCAAAAAAAAATTACCTACACGTGCGTTGCACGGGTTGGGTTAAGGACAAAGTCCTTCTCCCATTATAGTAGTAGAGATTATTTATTTTTTATTTTTTTGAGACGGAACAACTTGTTCCGTCCGATACTTAAAAATATCAAAAAATCAAAAAAATATTATAGGATTATACACGTTGTACCGTCCGATCCCATTAAAAAAAGGAAAAATTGGAACGGAACAATATATTCTGTTCTCTATATTTTAAGAACGAAGCAAATTATTTATCAAATTTGAGAACCTAGTGTAACAACTTTTTCAAAACATAACAAATTGAGAAACCGATCTGGATAATTTTTAGCTAAAATAAGGTACAATGACAAACTTAGCAAACAATGTGGATGCCCTTACTGTCCTCAAACAACCTTCTCACATAGCTTAATACCCAATAACTACCATCTTGATGGGGTTTCCACCCTTGACTGCTTAAATCTCCTTCCCTTTTTTTTAATTTAGTGTTTCCCTGTTATTTAGACTTTACCGTCCCCATCACCTTTACTTTTGATGGTTACTCCTCTAACTATTTCAATCTCCACTGAAATTCTCTCAATTGTATACCACACATGAAAGAGGCCGTTATCATACATTTTCCTGACACGTATGTGCCTTATACAGGGGCGGATCCAGCATTGAAAAGTGAGAGGAGCTAAATTTTTTATAGATACAAAGGTTGGATTAGAGGGGATCGGGTTTGGATGAACGGATGGTCATAGTTTGAATTTTTTTTTTCCAAAATGACTTACGTTTCGAAAGATTTTTATCCAATAATTTTGGTTTTGTGTGCTCAAAAGATTTAGTAGATCTTATGTGATCTTTATAATACCTACAGATCCCTCTATGTACTGTGTCAGTGGGTTTGGATCATCATTTTGATTTTTCAAATTATAGTTCATCTATAACTAGTAACTTCGCTTGGTTAAAATTTATAAATGAAATACCAGGAAGCTCTTGTCACTCAATTTTTCCTCATGAATTATACTAATACCCTCCCTTAACGGTACAACAAAATGTTCAACTTTCCATGCTACCAAATATCATACATACAAAAGGAGGAAATTCATTATATGCTTCAATTTCTTTTGAAACTTCCAATTCCTAAAACCGATCAAGACCCAAATTGATCAAGACTTATTATCTAAGATGGTTGTTTATACGAACAATAAACACAACGTCTTTTTCATTCTTAGGTTAATTCTACATACTACAAGTTAGATTTTTTTTTTTTTTTTGGCATAATATTACCAGTTGATTTGCTTCCCAACAATTACAAATCGAAACCTGAAACACATCTACTAGTAATCTATGTTAACTAAATAATTAAACAAATTCCCATAATCATACATATGATCCATAAATAGAGTTGGCTTAGATTGGATAGAGTTGAACTTGGGCCCAAATATAAATGGAGGTGGGCTTTAAAATATATAGGGAGGGGCTAAAAGCATTAGCCCATCCTAATATTCCAACAACAAAAAAACTATAGGAGGATGCCAAAATGTTTGGGGGGGGGGGGGGGGGGGGGTGCTGTAGCATACCCCAGCCCCCACCTGCATCTGCCCATGGCCTTATATCATTATATGTTCAGATAGTTCAATGTTGATGGGAATAATATCAGAGGTAATTAATGATGTTTGGGAGGTGACTGATGTTCGAGATGATATCTGAGCAGGTACCAGAAATAAAGGGCAGGTACGAAATTAAGCCGGAGAACAAATTGAAGAAACTTTCTTTTGATCGAGTTTGGAAGATGGAATGCATATCTCATCTATGATCATTCACGTCAGCTAAGATGACAAATTGGCCAAAATATATGTTTTTGAAGAGGGAAAAGATTAAATTGGCTCCTGAAAATGTGGACACTCTCTTTCCTCCATTCCTTTTCAGGTCCTTCAACCACCTTCAACTCCACCCTCTCCACCACCTCCAAAACCACATAAACACCCACCCACCATCACCATACACCCTTTTCCTTTGATTCCATCCTTCCTACAGCTAAGATCATCACCACCTTTTCTTTGCTGTTGGGCTGTAGGACTTCGATGAGAGGGGAAAAGATGAGAGAGAGAGGCAGGACCAAATCCTGGGTCTCGAGAAAGCACAGCAGCGATGAGGAGCATCGCCACCCACGCAGTAGGCACGTGGTTCATCAAGGAGGAGGCTACAAGGAACGGCTACATCATAGGAAATCACGCTCTCCAAGAGTGGAAGGGAAGAAAGAAGTTGTTATAACGCCACACCAGAAACCACGTCTACGTAGCCCCATCGTCATGGGGTCCTCTCCACAGCACCAACATCAGCGCTACCACCACCACAAGAGCCCACCACACAACGTCAAATCACCATAGCATTGACATCATAGAGTTTCGCCAACCATTGCCATTCCCACATCGAAATCTCCTTCAACAACCAATAATCTCACGAAGCTAGAGTTGGTGGCAGCGTTGAACGAAATTCGACGTAAAGATGGGGAGGGGCCTGAGAAGGAGGTCGGTAATGAGGCGCCATGGCAGATATTCCATTCGAGATCAGCAAAGAAGCTCGACTTTGCTAGGGGTCGGGAGTGGGGATTGACGTGCCTTTTCTGCGGCGAGCGACACAAGAAAGAAAAATGCCCCATCAGAGTTTTCGTTTGCTTTGAGTGCAAAGAACAAGGGCACAAAGTCTTCAACTGTGCCATTATGGGTGGTAAGAGGAGAGGCTGACGAGGCGAGGAGCAGTGGATGCAAGGCAAGGGGAAAGAAGGGGGCAACGCACGTGTCACGGTTACCGGTACGATGAGGGCGACGAAGGAGGTGCTTAAAAGGAACCTTGGAGTTATTAGGGCTGTGAGGGGATGACCGTCCACTTCGGAGGTTGTATCAGGGCTACGACAGCTATCTGAATCATTCAACAAGCGTAGTGGGAGCTACACCGGGTGCACAACTTTTGGGTGGTTGAGTTCCCAACGCTTGAGGGTGTGGCGGCACTGGCGCGTAGGGATGAATTGAAGATAGTCGGGGGGCACTTCAGGATAAGCAATGGATGGGAGAGGAGGGTGCCGTCGACCAAGACTTCAAGTCTGGTTACTGGCTCAGGTTGGAAGGGCTACCTCTTCACTGTTGGGAGCTCAGCAGATTCCAGGACTTCGTTAGGAAGTTCGCAGTGGTCTTGGAGATAGACAACCGAACGGCGAAGCTGAAAGAGGGATACGCAAGGGTTAAGGTGGGGTGTGTTGGGTTACAAAAGATTCCAACTTTGGTGAACACAATGGTGGACAACATGCATTATGTCATCAAACTAATGGTCGAGGACCATGAAGGGGGAAAATTGGGAGTGGGAGTGGGGACAAAAATGCCGGTGAGTAAAAAATTATTCGATGATGTCAACAATAAGACGACGGGGTGGAAATGGTCGGAAATCGCGACGGGGAAGAGAAGGATGGAGGTTGAAGACGAAAGGTATGGGGTGACCGGTGAGCGAGCGAAAATAGGGGTCGACTATTTTTGATCAGCCGCTCATCAACATCAATCATGACGTGGAAGAAGATATAATGGCTGGGGAATTCTCTTTCGGTAAAAAAACTCATTTGGTTCAAAGAGAGGCTGGACCACATCGAGTAACAGCTCAGCCAGGGAGTTTTACAGCCGCCATCTTCAAATTGGTAGATAGGGAGGGGCTCGAGAAGGGGCTACGTGAATTGGGACCCAGCACTATGGCCTCCTATGACATCGCTGTCAAATATGGGCCCGTTCTGACTGAAGGGATAGAAAAGGCAAAGGGGATGGCTTCTGATGGCATTTTAGCAGAGAGACAGCTGAGCGGATTAGAAACGACTAAAATGAGGGTGGGCCAAAGTAAAATTATTGGGGGATTATTGGTTGGGCTATACTCTCAATCAATAGAAAGTGGGCCCAAGATGGGCCGGTAAATTAGTATGGCAACAGACATACACAAGATGGAAGGTCAGAAAGCCATGAGCGTTTCGGATTTAGGGGAGGGTAGTCGAGACAAAAGTAAATTGCAAGAGAATATTCAAGTAAACGAGGAAGAGGTAGAAAAGAGGGCAAGCAAGATTGACACTTTGCTTAAAAAGGAAGTGGAAAAGAGAATACAACGGGAAGTGAAGAAGAGAGTGAAAGTAATGTTAGGAAGCTGGGCTACGGATAATCCAAAAAATTCAGAAGATTCTGGGGGCTCAGAAAGTGATTCCTATTAGGTTGAAGGAACTGTATTCAGGGGATGTCAGAGGGGAGGAGAGCATAATAGAGGAGACCCCAAGGGTGATCGAGAATATAAAGAAAAAGTCAGGAAAGGCTAATGAAGGGCACATGCGCAGCGACAGGCAGCGTAGCAAGGGGGAAAGCCAATGGCGGTTAAGGAGATTTGTCAAAGGGTGGGAAAGCGAAAAAGTTATGAAAACAACGCAGGTAATCAATTACCGGTCTCTATTTTCGGCTCTATTCCTGATTCTGTGTTAATTCAGCTAGCAAGTGTTTATGGTATTAATATACATCTTGATCATAATGCACACACTAGTATTATTGTTGTTATTCGGGCTAGGGAATTGGACAATATTTTCAAAGTTCGCCAGGTCGTTGGGAAGGGGGGACTGTGAGGATAGGGTACCCCAAAAACTGGTCGAGTTAACACCGACTAACCAGGGGGAGGGGGAAAATATTTGTGTTAATGTTGAACGTCCTATTTTGGATTGTTAGGGGACTTGGCGGTGCAGTCAAGTGTAGGATGGTGGGTGAGGTTATTCGGAATAACAATATAGATGTGGTCTGCATGGAAGAGACAAAATTGTCTCAACCAACAGATAGGGTACTCAGGGGTCTTAGGCTAAACCACGTTAAAGAATGGAGGATTCGGGACGCGGTTGGAGCATCGGGAGGGGGGGGGGTTTATGGTAGGGGTGAATACCAGTAATTTCGACTTAATGGAGGACTGGGTGGGTATATTCACGGTTACGGTGGTAATTCGGAGGAAAAAGGACGGCTGGAAGGAGACAATAACTTTGTCGGTGTATGGCCCTAATGATCAGAGGTAGGAGCTGTGGGACGAGCTGACACAAATCAGGACCAGATGGACCCTGCCATGGGTGGTAGGAGGGGACTTCAATATAGTCAGGCACGTTCATGAAAGAATCGGAGGGGTAGGCAACGGGCATGACAGAAGAAAATTCAATCAGGTTATCTCCGATCTGATGCTAATGGAAATACCTATCAATGATCGGAAGTTTACATGGTCAAACAGGAGGAGGGTTCCGGTGCTGGCAAAACTAGATAGAATTCTTGTCTCTTCTGACTAGGAGACGAAGTTCCCTTGGGCTATTGCGAGGTCTTGTATCTGCAATACATCTGACCACGTCCCGGTCATCATTTCTACGGGAGAAGAGGGCAAACAAAAAAACAACATTTTTAGGTTTGAAAAAATGTGGCTCACTAGCAACGAATGCAAGGAAATGGTTAAAGCTAGTTGGGAAGGTGAGATGCTCCAGGATGAACCAGCTACGAGGCTAATTAGAAAACTATCAAGACTTAGAAGAAGCCTTCGAAAATGGAATAAAACAGCATTCAGTAATATCATCCAACGGAAGGAAGATACCCTAAAAATCATTGAGGAACTGGAAAGGAAGGAAGAGGTGCATGGGTTGGACGAGGAGCAATTTCAATCTCTTAAGTCACAGAGGCAAGATATCCTGGAGACTTATAATAGGAAAGAAATCATGTGGCGCCAGCAATCAGAAGGGGATGCAAACACTAGCTACTTCCACAAAGTAACCAGTATGCGACATAGGATGAATCATATTCACTCTTTGGACATAGAAGGAAACTCTGTCTCTGATGAAGGGGCCATAGTAAAGCATGTCCATGACACATACAAGAAGCTTTTTGGGGAAAACAGGGAGGAGGAGTGCGAGTCAACAGCTGACTTGTGGAGAGGCTGCCGGAAGAAACTCTAGGAAGAGTTGCAGCTATGCAGGATCCATTCACAGAAGATGAGGTGAAAGCGGCAATTTGGGGAATGGGTCAGGATAAGGCGCCAAGACCAGATGGGTACCCGGTTTTCTTCTATAAGCAATTCTGGAGAATTGTGAAAAATGACTTTATGGATGTTATGGGGGCTTTTTATGATGGAATGGTGGATCTGGGTAGAATAAACTATGCCAATGTCTGTCTCATCCCGAAGAAGAAGGTGGCGACAGAGATTGGAGATTATAGGCCTATCAGCCTGATTAATTGTTCGGTTAAGACCATCAGTAAGGTGCTGGCTAACAGGCTCAGAGGACTTATCGGGGACATCATCGAAGACCACCAAACTGGGTTTATAGTTGGAAGGGATATACTGGAAGGGGTAACTCTTGCTCAAGAAGTTATACAAGACACAAAGAGACGTAAAAGGCAGGGTTTATGCTTAAGTTAGACTTTGAAAAAGCCTACGACAAGGTGGAATGGAAGTGCTTGATCGAGGTCCTATATAGGAGAGGGTTCAGAGATAGGTGGATTAGTTGGATCGAGAAATGGTTATCGACGACTAAGGTCAACATTCTACTTAATGGGATCCCCGGTAAAGAAATTAGATGCAAGAAAGGTCTGAGGCAAGGGGATCAGCTATCACCACTCCTATTTACTCTTGTGGCGGATGGACTGCATAGAATGCTACAATCTTTTAAAGAGAACAGGTTATTTAGAGGGCTTGGTTTGAGGAGGGGGGTTTCCGCAATATAAACGTGCAATATGCAGATGACACACTTATTTTTGGAGAATATGACATTGCAGAGGTGTCACTGCTAAAGTGGGGACTATACTTGTTTGAGGAGTGGTCGGGCCTAAAGGTAAATTTCCATAAGAGCTCCATTACTTTCTTGGGTGATGCCGGGGAGTGAGCCACTGTCATTGAGGGCATTCTAAACTGCCCGGTAAAGAAATTGCGAATCAAATATCTTGGCTTGCCTCGGTTATAAATTGCAAATCATGCTTAACTCGGTTATCGGCTCCGTACCTATTTACTTCTTATCTTTTTACGAGATTCCAGTTTGGATAGTCAAGAAAATTGATAGATTAAGAAGGCAATTTCTATGGCACGGGGCAGGCCAGGAGGGGAAGGGGTACTAGCTTATCAAATGGGGGATCGTATGCAGACAAAAGGAATTCGATGGGCTAGGGGTGGTCAATATACGATAAATGAACCAAGCACTTCTTTGTAAGTGGTGGTGGAAAGTGAAGACAAAGCCTAAGGCTAAATGGGTTATTCTTATCAAGGAGACCTACTTAAGTAATGGATGCATGCACCGAAAAGAGAAAATCATTTCCTCTATGTCGGGGTTTTGGAAGGGGGTAACGCGCACCAAAGGCATCTTTCTGATGAGAGCTACTTTCTCCATTGGAAGCGGCGAAACTATTTGCTTCTTGAAGGATAAATGGTGCGGACCGATTAGTCTGAAGAGAAGATTTCCAGATGTTTACGAATGCGCTGCTGACAAATATGATTGGGTGTCGCGAAATTGGAGAAACGAAGAATGGAAGCCGATATTATCTGGCAGGCTTAGCGTCGAGGCTAGGAAACAAAAGCAAATCTTATCAAATTTTTACAAAGTTGGAAGCCAGCGGGTGGGGAAAACACAAACAAAATAAACTGGGAAACAGGAGAGGGAGGGGCATTCTCGGTAAAATCGGTGTATAAGTGGCTTAACAATGGGGGAGTTCAAACCAATGATCCGGTCTAGAAGGTTAGGGTGCTTCTTAAGATCAGGGCATTCAATTGGCTTGTCAGTCAGAATGTGGTTCTCACCAGAGATAACCTGGCAAGACGGAAGTGGGTAGGACCGGGAGACTGTATTATGTGCTACATGGGTAACAAAACGGTGGACCATCTTTTCGTTATATGTCCATTCGTTACGCCGATATGGGGGGATTTTATGAACAGATTAGGCATCGCCGGATCCGGCCCGGAAACGGTGCAAGATTTGTGGGGTAATTGGCGGGAATTACACCTGCGCCAACGAGACTTTGACATTTGGGGGATCGGGGTGCTGGCTATTTGCTGGGGAATCTGATTAGAGAGAAACTGTAGAATTTTTAGGGCACACCATAGATACATCATGCATCATCAACTGCTATTCAAGATTAATGCTAATATCATCTTCTGGTTCATTACGGCAGGTGGGGATGCAACAAAGAGGGTCAAGGAAATGTACACCGAGGCCAACATAGCGAACGACGAGGCAGACAATGAGGAAAGGGGGGAACAACGGAGGAAAAGTGACTGTCAGGCGGAAGCAGTCGGCGCCTGTTGTGTGAACCAGTGGCAGGGTCACTTTTTGGGATGTTGATGTTGTTTTAGCAAAACAACTTTTTTGTAACTCTTGTAATTATTATTTTTGGGGGCGGGAACTATCTTGTTGGGGATGGGTTCTCTCTTATGATGGGGAATGAGGCTCATGGACCACTTACGGTTTCATGAAAATCATTCCCCTTACTTTGGTTGTTTGTTTTATTAAAATCTTTTTAATGAAGCGTGGGGAGTCTTAGGACCCGCTGTTTATGATTTTTTTTAAAAAAAGACAAATTGGCTAAAATTAATTTGGTCTTTCTACAACATAACTGGTTTTAAAAAATTGATAAATGGTCTGACATAGTGGTGTTATGTTATGACCCAAATTGTTTTGGGCCCATTGGGCTTTGTATCTGCACATATGTAAGCTTTGAATCAAAGAAAATAATCAATCAACATTTTTGCTAATCTTCTCTTCCAAAATAGCCGGCCATCTTCTTCTTCTCTTCTCTTCCTCTTCTCAAATCCATAAACCCTAACCCTAACAAATTGGTATCATAGCCAACACCAAAACCACCCACACCTTCCTCATCCGTTTGTCCCGATCCCCTTCTCCTCCGGTGCCGTCATTGACGATCCTTTCCAACCACCGCGCCGTCATCGACGATCCTTTCCAACCACCGCACCGTCATCGAGCACCCCTCCCAGCCACCGCACCATCGCCTCTTTACTCCTGCTCCAGATTAAGGTCGACGACCAAACGGGAAAGATCGACGATGCCTGCTTCAAGACTTTCGGTTGTGGTTCCGCCATACTTGAGATCTGCCGTCGTCCAGATCCGCCGCTGTCCAGATTCGCCGTCGTCGTGCACCGGAGGAGGGAGGATATCAAGAAGGAGAAGGTTTGATTTTGTGATTTGAGTAATTTAATTTTTGGGGGAAAATTTGGAGTTTTTGTTTTGTTGAATTGGGTTCAAGAAATTTGAATGGATATGTCGGGGAAATATGATATTGAGAAGTATGATGGGAAGACAAGTTTTGCATTGTGGCAAGTGCGTATGGCAGTGATTTTGTTGAGCCAAGGCGTTAAGGATGCCATTTTTGGTCAAGAAAAATTAATTGATGCGGTGGCAGATAAGAAATAGAGAGAGATAGATGATAAAGCGCTCTCTATTATCCAATTGTGTTTGAGCAATTCGACATTGCAAGAGGTCCTATCGGAGAAGACCGCTAAGGCTTTGTGGGAGAAATTGGAGAACATCTACATGAAGAAGTCCCTCACCAATCGACTGTGGTTGAAATTGCGCCTCTACACTCTTCGCATGGTTGAAGGTACATCAATTTCTAATCATATTACGGAGTTTGCATCTATTTTGAATGACTTAAGTAAGATTGATGTTAAGGTGGAGGATGAGGACCAAGCCCTTTTGTTATTATGCTCATTACCCGCATCATACAAGGCTTTTAGAGACATGTTGATTTATAGTAGAGATAAAATTTCTCTAGAGGATGTTAAGAGCAATTTGCAAGCCAAGTTGCACATTGATAGTGAAATGACCAATAATGAGAAAGGGAGCCAAGATGTTGGTTTAGTTGTTGATCGAGGTAGGTCATGGGACCGAAACTCGAAAGATACAAGGACCCGTTCGAAGTCTAGGCACAAGAATTTGACGTGCAACTATTGTAAGAAGAAGGGACACATTAAGGCCGATTGTTTCAAGCTCAAAAATAAACAAAAGGCGGATAGTAAAGGTTCTTCTTCGGAGGAGGCCAATGTGGCCGAATGTGACATGATTGATACTCTTTGTGTGATAGATACTAATGTTGATGATATACATTTTTGGGTGATGGATACGGGTGCTTCGCAACACATGACTCCAATAGAGATTGGTTTGAGACTTATGAGCCTACGGATGGTAAGGTTCTCATGGGGAACAACAATATGTGTAAGGTTGCCGAAATTGGTTAGGTGACAATTAAGTTCCATGATGGAAAGGTCCGAAGGTTGACGGGTGTGAGGCATATACCCGATTTGTCTAAGAATTTGATTTCTTTGGGGTCTCTTAAAGAAAAGGGGTGTAAGTTCCAAAGTGAAGGTGCAGTCCTTAGAGTATCTAAAGGGGCTCTCACAATCATGAAGGCAAAGAGAATTGGAACTCTTTATTTCTTACAAGGTTCCACGGTCACGAGCTCGGCCGCTATTGCACGTTCGGGTACTATGTCGAATGAGGATACTACTAGGCTCTGGCATATGAGATTGGGGCATATGAGTGAGCGAGGAATGACCATTTTGAGCAAGAGAGACTTTTTGTGTGGCCAATGCACGGGCAACTTGGAGTTTTGTGAGCATTGTGTATTTAGCAAGCATAAGAGGTTGAGCTTCTCCACGGCCATTCATTCGACCTAGAGAACACTGGACTACATCCATTTGGATCTTTGGGGACCTTCTCGTGAGCCTTCCAAAGGTAATGATTCTCGTTACATGCTTACTTTCATTGATGATTTCTCAAGGAAGGTTTGGGTTTATTTCTTGAAAGAGAAAAGTGATGTGTTTCGCACCTTCAAAGAATGGAAGTCACTTTTGGAGAACCAGATGGGAAGGAAAGTTAAAAGGTTGAGAACCGATAACGGTTTGGAGTTTTGCAACCATGAGTTTGATAATTTTTGCAAGGCTGAAGGGATTGTTCGGCACAAGACGGTGGTCAACACTCCACAACAAAATGGTGTTGCAGAAAGGATGAATAGGACACTACTTGAAAGGTCTAAAAGTATGCTTTCAAATGCGGGTTTGGGTAAGGAGTTTTGGGCATAAGCCATTAACACATCTTGCTATTTGGTAAATCGATCTCCTACCACTTCAATTGAGTTGAAGACACTCGAAGAAGTGTGGTCGGGTAAGACGGCCGATTATTCGAATTTGAGGGTGTTTGGTTGTCCCGCTTATGCACATGTGAATGAAGAAAAGTTAGAGCCTAGATCGAAGAAGTGTATTTTTGTTGGGTATCCCACAAATATGAGGGGATATAAGTTGTGGTGTCCCGAATCATCCAAGTTCCTTATTTCAAGAGATGTCATTTTCAATGAGTCGGCCATGTTGAAGGCAAGTGATGTTGCACCCGAACTATTAAGGAGAATGAGACGGTTGAGAAGAAGGTGGAGTTTGAGGTGCCGATCCAAGAAGGTGATGATTTGATCTCACATGATGATGTCAATTTGGAGGAAGCCCAAGAAGAGGCACAACCATATGCATTGGCAAGGGACCGAGCTAGAAGAGAAACAAGATCACCTATAAGGTATGGATACTCCGACTTTGCTTATTGTTTGGCAATTGCAGAGGATGTGGAGTATTGTGAGCCATCTTCCTACGAGGATTCTAAAGATGTGGCCAATTAGGTTGCCGCTATGAATGAAGAGTTATAATCTTTGCAATAAAATGAGACTTGGTCTCTTGTGAAGCCTCCGAGTGGTAAGAGGATTGTGGGTTGCAAGTGGGTATTTAAGAGGAAGATTGATGGCTCAAATCCTGCGGATTTTCGATACAAGGCAAGACTAGTGGCTAAAGGGTATAGTCAAGTCCAAGGTGTGGACTTCAATGATGTGTTCTCTCCTGTAGTTAAGCACACCTTCATTCGAGTTTTGCTCTCTTTAGTGGCAATGAAGGATTTGGAATTGGAGCAAATGGATGTGAAAACTGCCTTCTTGCATGGTGATTTGGAGGAGCAAATTTACATGAGCCAACCAGAGGGTTTTGAGGCTACAGGAAAGAAGGACCGTGTGTGTCTTTTGAAGAAGTCCCTTTATGGCCTTAAGCAATCACCGCGGCAATGGTATAAGAAGTTTGACTCATTCATGGTGAGTATTAATTTCCATCGTTCCAATTATGATAGTTGTGTTTATTTCAAGAAGTTGGATGGTGGGGATTTCATTTACTTGTTGCTCTATGTGGATGACATGTTGATTGCATCCTCAAACTTGAAAGAAGTTAGGAGGTTGAAAGAGCAACTAAGTTCGGCATTTGAGATGAAAGATTTGGGGGCCGCCAAAAGGATTCTCAGGATGGAGATCACATGGGATAGGTCCAAAAGAAAGTTGTTTCTTTCACAAAAGAGTTTTGTCGAGAAAGTGCTACGCCGTTTTGGCATGGAGAAAGCGAAAGTTGTTTCAACACCTCTTGCTGCGCATTTCAAGCTTTCGGCCGCTTTAAGCCCAAAATCCGATGATGAGAAGAAATATATGGAAAAGGTTCCATATTCAAGTGCAGTCGGGAGTCTCATGTACTTGATGGTGTGTACTCGACCCAACATTGCTCAAGCCGTTAGTGTGGTAAGTAGATATCTCTCTTGTCCGGGGAAAGGGCATTGGGAAGCGGTGAAGTGGAACTTCCGCTATTTGAGAGGTACTATTGATGCTTGTTGGAGTTTGGTAATGGCAAGAAACTAACGGATTTTGTGGATGCGGATTTTGCGGGTGATTTGGACAAGAGGCGTTCCTTAACGGGTTATGTTTTTACCCTTGGAGATTGTGCAATTAGTTGGAAGTCTACACTTCAAGCCACCATTGCTCTCTCAAGTACCGAGGCCGAATATATGGCAATTACTGAGGCTATTAAGGAGGCTATTTGGCTCAAGGCGTTTGTTGGTGAGATGTCTTCACTTGAGGGTCCTATTACGGTGTTTTGTGACAACCAAAGCGCAATTCAATTGACTAAGGACCGCATGTACCATGAGAAGACGAAGCACATTGACATTCCATACCATTTTGTTCGAGATGTGATCTCGGAAGGCAAGGTTGCCGTGAAGAAGATTGGTACCGAATCGAATCCGGCCGATATGCTCACAAAGCCTCTTCCAATTGCAAAGTTCAAGCTTTGTTCAAATTTGATGTCGGTTTGTTTCTAGCTAGTTTGAGCTAGTTTTGTTTCTAGCATGTTGCTAGTATATCTTTATATTTACCTTTGTTTAGGTTATGTTTGCTTTATGCATTTGCTTTATGTTTTAGTTTGTTTTAGATGCAATTTGGTTCAAGGTGGAGATTGTTATGTTATGACCCAAATTGTTTTGGGCCCATTGGGCTTTGTATCTTCACATATGTAAAAGCTTTGAATCAAAGGAAATAATCAATCAACATTTTTGCTAATCTTCTCTTCCAAAATAGCTGGCCGTCTTCTTCTTCCCTTCTCTTCCTCTTCTCAAATCCATAAACCCTAACCCTAATAAGTGGTTTAGGCCCTAAAGAACCAGCATGGAGCATCCCCGTACAAAATTCAACAAAAATAAAAGAAAAAGTAATTCACCCCTGGATATGAAGTATATAGATTATGCAGAACATGTTCAAAAAAGGAAAAAGTAATTCACCCCTGGATATGAAGTATATAGATTATGCAGAACATGTTCAAAAAAGGATCATATCATGGGTCTAATTTTCAAAACCATGCATACTGGGTTAGTTAACAACAATAGGATTTGATTTCTCCAAAGGCAAGACCACAAGTGGACATCATTTAATTATACTGTAAGTACATAAATAGTTAAATACCTTCTAATGCTTATTTGTGTGTATGGTATGAATGCCCAAATAACTATAGTAGATCCCAGATAATAATACAATTAAATACAAAAAAGTTACTGAATGTGATAGATATTCATCCACAAATTATTATCGACTAACAAGTAGCAAACTAACCAAATAATACTAGACAACTTCATGAACCAACCATATATATTATTTTAGAAAAATCTATGATTCAAAACCACTTGATCAATGTTATTTACTTATTTATTTAAAATGAATGAAATAACACTTCAAATTTACTAATATAATATAAATAACAAAACAAACTTTGAATATTCACATCTGAAGGGCTTAAGGTGATGATGTGGGTAAGAAATCCGGCTCAACCCGAACCATTTGATCCCCTCAAGATTCGCGCACTTCTACAGATAAGGCCTGATTGTCCCTATGGGCCTTCTGCTACTTCAGGTCCACAAGAGCGGGTCTGACCCGGCCCCTTAGGGTTAGAGCTCTTTCTCTCTCTCTGCCTATAAATACCAGACCCCTCCCCTTTCTGCAGGTAGAGAAATTTTATCACTTGAACCCTAGCTTTCCTTTCTTCCAGTGACTGACTAGATTGTCAGAGGACCTGCCACCGGGAACTCTCTTGGTGTTTCTAGGCATTGTGCAGATATTCAGGGGCGACCAGCTACCAACAGTACCACCTCTCTTGCGGCTGATATCTGTCTCGGGCCTGTCTCTTTCACTATAAATAACAAGAACTCACACATGTTGCTCCCACCACTAAATTAGCAGCATTAGATTAATGTCGTCTGTGGAAACAGACAGACTTACTCAATTCCAGGCTCAGATATCACCCAGGAGCCGTTCCCCTTCATGGCACCCAAAGCCAAGAGAGCACCCACGGCGGGACATCAAGCTGACCTTCATCCTTCTCGCAGTCACGTGAACACGCAGGGTCCCAAGGACAGTAAGCCGGGGGTCCGTTAGAACATGGTCCAAGTGCTTCACGCTCGGTCGTCATTGACCTTCAGTTCGTCATCAATAATCGGTCGCCGGTGGAGGACCTCCGGCACCAGCTCAGCCGATCAAGGGGCGAGGCTGCCCCCTCCAACCAGGCTCTGACCCACAGCATTCACCCATCCCAGGGTCGGGAGCAGAGGCGCAGCCGCTCCCCGAGAGACAGGCCACCCCTGAACAGTCAAGGTGAATAGGTCCCCATCACGAGGGCCGAGTTCCGGGATTTTCGAAATAAGGTTCTCCAGGCCCTCCGGGGTGGCCCTAAAACCGAGCGTCAACATGACAACCCCCGTCAGGAAGAAGCCCAGGACAGGGAGTCTCACGAATCAACTCAGTCGGCATGACAGGATGAGGCTGTCTTTCAGTGCTAATAAGAAATGGAGAATCGCCTCGCCCGGATCGGCGAGGGCGGATCACAACCCAACCAGAGGTATCAGCCTAGCCGACCCCTGTTCCCCACTAAAATCCTCGATGTTGAGATTTCGAGGAATTTTAGACCGCCTCAGTTTGAGACGTACAAGGGAGAGAGTGATCATGTTGATCACGTGGAAGGGTTCAAAACCCTCATGATGATTCACAGCATCTTGGATCCTCTTACCTGTCGCGCGTTCCCAGCCAAACTCGCCTCCAACTCGATATTCTCTTTTGACCAGCTCGATGTGAGCTTCCTTGCTCACTTTGTCAACAGTCGCAAGGTCCAGAAGACGAGCACGTCTCTCCTGGACCTCATGCAGAAGGAACGAGAATCCCTTCGGGACTTCGTGCGAAGGTTCACCGCTGAGGCTAGGTTGGTCTCTTCTCTCGACGTTGGCGTCGCGCCAGCAGACTTCTGACATAATGTTCACCATGGCCAGCTGAAGGCCTCCTTGGTGAAGAAGCTGCCCATCAATTTTCCCAACCTCTTCAACAAGGAAGAAAAATACATCCGGGTCGAGGAGGCTCTGCACCGTAAAAGCCCGAAAGAAACCACAACAAAGGGGAAGAGAAAAGTCGATGACTCTGAGCCTCCGTAGAAGACTCAAAAAGATGCATTAGATCAGAAACGGCTGCCTCCTGTCCCCCACTTCGAGAGGTTCACGCCACTGACTCAGAGTGTGTTAGCCATCCTCATGGAGATTGAGGACAAGGGGATGGTCCGCCATCTTCCTCGAGCAAACAACAACAAGAAGAGGGACAGAAGATTCTACTGTCAGTTCCATCGGGACCACGGGAACGAAACTGATAATTATCGTGCCCTCAAAGACGAGATTGAGGCCCTCATCCAGAGGGGGGTACCTAAGGGATTTCACTCTAACTAACCTGAGGGACCAGAAGGCTTTGCTCCCTTCTCGAACGACCGGTAGGCATCCATAGGCAAAATCTGAGCCTGAAGAAGCCGAAGGGCTGGCCATTCTTCACTGTGTCCACGGCGAACCCATGTGGGGAGAGTCCAACACCTCCCACAAGGCCTTCGTATGGGAGGTTAATGCAATTCACAAGTATCTGCCCCCCAGGGATCAAGGAGTGACCGTTTCATTCTCCAGCAAAGATCTAGAAGGCCTCTGAATCCCTCATTGCAATGCCCTAGTAGTCAGCCTTGACATGGTTAATCACGAGGTTTGCCACATCCTAGTTGACAACGGGAGCTCCACCAATATCTTGTTCCTGGATGCATTCGAAAAGCTCAATCTCTCTCGCGAGAGACTGAAACCGGCCGGATACACACTCCATGAGTTCTCGGGCGTCTATGTCCAAATTGAGGGAATCGTCACTCTCGACATAACAGCCGGAATGGCCCCGACCATCCGAACAGAGGCAATGGAATTCATGGTGATCAACGTCAAGGTCGCCTATAATGCCATCCTCGGTAGACCCGGCCTCTACTCCCTCCAAGTGGTGCCCTCCGCCAATCACCTGAAGTTGAAAATTCCTACTGACCACGGGATTGGCATTGTCCGAGGCAATCAGGAATCTGCTCATGCATGCTATAGGGCCGCATTAGGGGTCAGGATCTTTCCCCCTGACGCGGTAGAACTCCCATCTGATAGGAGCCAGTTTCACTCGGAGCCTGTCGAAAAATTGGAGGAGGTCCCCTTCTCCAGGGAGGACGAATCTAAATGGTTCCAAGTGAGCTAGTCTCTTGCTCCAACCCTGAAACTGGCCATTGTTGGTTGTATCCGTCAGAACGCCGAAATCTTCGCATGGACGCCCTCGGATATGCCAGGAATTTTGGAGGACCTCATCCTGCACAAATTAAGCGTCCACTTAGACTCAAAGCCAGTCCAGCAGAAGTGGCGTAAGTTTGATCCTAACAGGCAACAGGCAGTGAAGGAAGAAGTGGACAAGCTCCTCTCGTATGGTTCATATAGGAAGTCAACTACCCGCAGTGGTTGGAAAATGTTGTGATGGTGAAGAAACCAAGTGGCAAGTTCTTCACAGACCTCAACAAGGCATGTCCTAAAGATCTGTTTTCCCTCCCGAGCATTGACGCCCTTATAGATGCTCGGGTCACGAGCTGCTCAGTTTCATGGATGCCTTCTCAGGCTAAAACTAGATTCGAATGTTCTCTCCAGACATCCCCAAAACCGCCTTTGTGATAGACCAAGGCCTCTGCTGTTACAGGGTCATGCCCTTCGGGTTGAAGAACGTCGGGGTCACGTACCAAAGGCTCGTCAATTGGGTCTTTAAGGAGCAGATAGGCAGGAACATGGAGGTATATGTCGACGATATGCTCGTCAAAAATCGTAGAGGTCAAGATCACGTCAGCGATCTTGATGAGGCTTTCGGGGTCTTTCGATCTCACAATATGAGGCTCAACTCCTCTAAATGCGCCTTCGGCATCACCTCGGGGAAATTTCTCGGATTTGTGGTCATCCAACGAGGCATTGAGGCGAATTAGAAATTGATTCAGGCCATACCGGACATGGCCCTTCCAAGAAATGTCAAAGAAGTCCAACGACTCACGGGTCGATTGGTGGCCATCGACCATTTCTTCTCCAAGTCCGGAGAAAAGTCACTCCAGTTCTTCAAAGCCCTCCGGGGGGCGAAAAACTTTGAAGGGGAAGATTCTCAACAGTAGGCTTTCGATTAGCTAAAGTTCTACCTGGCCAACCCCCCACTCCTTAGCAAACCCGAGCTGGGCGAGTCCCTCTATCTCTAATTGGCTGCTTCGAAACACGTGCTCAGCACTGTATTTGTCAGGGAGGAAGATGGCATCTAGAAGCCCATCAATTATGTTCACAAAGTCTTGCACGACGCTGAACTTTGATACACACGGATGGAAAAGGTCGTCTATGCATTAGTGGTGGCCGATCAAAATTTTCAACCGTACTTTCAAGCCCACTCTATCCAGGTCCTTACGGACCAATCTCTCAAGACGGTCCTCAACAAACTAGAGAATTTCGACCACTTGATCAAGTGGTTAATTGAGCTGAGCAAGCATGACATCACCTACCAACCTCAGACAGCCATCAAAGGGCAAGCCCTCACAGAATTCATCACGGAATGTACCATTCCCGAAGCGTCTGAAACCCGAGAGGATGAACCAGTGTGGGAGATCTATGTTGACGGGTCATCCAGCGAGGGTGGAAGCGGAGCTGGTGCCATACTCAGAGGCCCAAACGACTTCATCCTCCAGTACTCCCTGCATCTCAACTTTCATGCCTCCAACAACAAAGCGGACTACGATGCCATGATTGCCGGACTCATTCTAGCCCACAAGGCAGGGGAAAGATGAGTGAGGGCTTTCAACGACTCTCAGCTCGTGGTCATTCAAATTTTTGAGGATTATGAAGCCCGTGACACCCGGATGATCCAATACTTGTGTAACGCCCCGCCCCAATACCCAGACAATTATTATTATTATTATTATTATTATTATTATTATTATTTAGAAGAAAAATTAATACTTATAGTACAACTACCCACCACAGGCTGCCTCTCAAAAGATGGTTAACCAATTAGGTGACTCTTGATCATATGCAATTATATTTATATTATTTAATTTATTGTATACTCCCGATATGGAATTAATACCTCCTACCTTCTTCACTAATCCCGTTCTCAAATCCCGTGTACAGGTGAAGCTCGTGGGCCCCCTTATACACGTCATCAATCACAGCACTCAACAAGAGCGTTGTCTCACCTCAAACCAGGATGACGTCATCCCACAAATCCAACAGCAGAAGCCTGCTGTTTCTCATCACATCATTCCTCCCTCTCATCTCTCTCTTCTACCTTTATATATACATATTTATTATACTATTTAGAAATTACAGGGTATTACAACTTGGCCGCATCAGGTAACTCTTAACAGTCTTCGAGGGCACCGCTATCGAGCGCATTATAAGGGAACAAAATAGCTAGGCCGATGCCTTGTCCAAGCTCGCTTCGTCGTCCTTCGAGGGCCTAAAGCACGTTATCCTCGTTGAGATCCTCCTCAAGCCTAACATTGAGAACCCTGATGTCCTTTGCATCAACCTAGACATTCAAGCGGGCACTTGGATGGATCCCGTCTGGAAGTTTTTGGCAGATGGCAAACTCCCACTAGACACGGCCGAAGCCAAGAAGACAAGAATCAGATAAAAAAAGATTCACCCTGGTTAATAATATACTTTTCAAGCGCTCGTACGCTAAGGTGGACGGGAGACCATATCTTTAATGTCTGAGTTCCGATGAAGCCAAGTATGCGCTACAGGAGCAGCACAAAGGAATTGGGGGATGCCATAAGGGCAGCAGACCACTCACTAGGCAAGTACTTAACCACAGCTACTATTGGCCGACCATATTGCAAGACGTCCATGATCTTGTGAAAAGGTGTGACCCCTTCCAAAGATTCTCTTCGATCAGACACTTACCCCAAGCCGAACTCAAGTCACTTGCCAGTCCGACCTTCTTCGCCGCGTGGGGGATGGACTTAGTCAGCCCCTTTCCGAAGGCCACAGGCCAAAGACACTTCCTCATAGTGTCCATCAACTACTTCACTAAGTGGGTCGAGGTAAAACCCTTGCCACAATCACTGAACATCAAGCCCAGCAATTCTTCTGGAAACACATTATTTGTCGATTCAGAATCTAGTGCGTGCTCATCACTGATAACAGAACTCAATTTACAGGCAAATATTTTCGAAAGTTTTGTGAAGACCTCGGGATCTAGCACGGTTCTCATTAATAGCCCATCCCCAATCGAACGGCCAAGCTGAAAACACCAACCGCCAAATTCTTAAAGGCCTCAAAAAGCGGTTGGACAAATCTCCCAAGGGACTTTGAGTCGACGAATTACCGAGCGTCGTATGGTCGTATCAAACAACCAAAAGGATCCCTCCGGGCAAGTCCTCATTCAACCTGACATACAGGACAGAGGTTGTCAAAGAGCGATCAAGACTATTGTGTATATTTTATTGTCTTGATCATGGGCTCCAAATCTCCTATAGGGAAGCAATGTGTATCCACGACAACCTGTATCTTAAATTCTACTATTGTGGTATCTGCATACCAATATTGTGTTGTGTCTATTGGTATTCTGCATTATCATATTATTATTCTGTTGTGTCTATAATAAATACACATAGCATGGATGACTAGTAAGTGATGAATTCCAAAATAATAAACCATTTTTTATTATCTTCTCTAACTAATATGGATATCCTAAGATAAAAATAGGTTGAACATTTGAAAACCACAAAGAGGTTTGGAGCAATGTCTATTGTATATTAAATATTACGTTTTGAGCAAAATTTATGATAAAGAGAACATCTCAGTTTCACTTTAAGAAAGAAAAATAAACAGTTAAGTCAATAATATTCAGTAAACCCTATGTCTTCAGAATAGGTTTGATGGTTCAGGACAGAGTCCATATTTAACTCTACAAGACTTCATAAACAAAGATTTATAGATACTGGAAAAGAATTGAACTTGAGTGTTACTCCCAGCAGAAAATTAAAATGTGTTGATCATTATATCAATGAATTAAAATCACTTATAGAAACTTGGTAGTCACCTAGTTTACTCCAGAAGCTTTTTCAAGCCAGGATACTAAGCTTTATTTTCCACACACAAACCCGGATACTTTTATGCAAATATCCCCATGTTAAAACTCAAGGTCATTAAGTTTGCATGATGCATTATTGCCAGGAATGTCAAATTCGTGCGATGTGATTTGCGGGAATCAAATTCCAAGGAATCGTGTTACTAAAACAATGTTATATCAAACACATTAATCCAAATGGAAATCACATTCCTCCTATTTGCAGTTACTAGAGTTGTTTAGACAGGTTTTGAATTTCTACCTGATTCAAAACTATGAGGGTTTGCATTCTCAGTATATCTTTTTCTCGGCATTATGAAACAAATTGTATATAAACAGTCAATTTCTTAAGTCAAATATATAATTAAGTTTTTTTGTTTGCAGAAGAAAAAATTGAAAGTTGACAAGTTGACTGTCGACCAAATTGCAAAGATATCTTATAAAAAATTCAACAAAGACTACTAGAATGAAACAAAAAAGAACAAGAACCTCGTTATGGTGGTAAGATTTGCTTTCATTACATTTAATTAATAGCCCCCATCTAATAAGTTTACAAATTTCTGTAACGTAAGATTGATACTTTGGATATACCCTTAAGAGAGTGTAAAGAAGATTTTCGGTCTTCATTTTTTTTTTTGTGGATGTTATTCTTATTGTAAAATGTATATCAATTATTCTTTTTCTTATTTTAGGATGCTTTGCCTTTTTCTGTCAAACAAGCTGCACTCAAGTTACAAGGTTTTAAAAATTCAGATCCATCAAAGCTGTCCCTAGAAGTTCAAGATAGGTGCGTCGATAGTGTCTTTGGCAGTCTAAAGAAGAACCGTAGTAGACTTAAAGGAACCAAAGTTCCAGTAGACTTAAAGGAATCAAAGTTCTGAGAAATAGAAAGGAAGATGATGTTTGTTCGCTCCCATTGGAATCAAGAATAGGTATAAGGATAAAAGAAGGATCAACTATTAAATAGCGCTGCTATCGGGTCCTATCGGGTCGGGTCATCCACTACTCGGACCCGGACCCGGTACCTTACGGGTCCAAAAATTGGACTCGGACCCGGACTTGCGAGAACCGGGTCCGGGTCCAGGTCCGGGTTCCAGTTAAAAAAATCTACCCGTCGGATCCGGTAGTGGTGAATAAATATTTGCACTTAACTATTTTTGTACCCGATACCTTACGGTTCCAACAATTTTTACACTAAAGTACATGAATAAATATTATATTTACACATCTATCTTCAACAATTACTATTTACATGTATATCCTATAACCCTATTATTCAAGTTCCATATTTTTTGGGGTACTTTTTAACGGGTCCGGTTCCGTGGCGATTCTATTTTGAGCGGACCTGGACCCAGACCCGGAAGTGCATCAGGGCTTATTTTAGGATCCGAACCCGTATAGATCGGGTCGATTTCGGTCCAATGCCGGGTCCGGGTATCGGGTAAATCTGACAGTGCTACTATTAAATCTTTGTTCAAAAGGTGTGACAAGTTGGCAATACAAAATCAAATGCTTATGGACTTCTTTTGTGAGCTGCATCCAGACAAGATGGAAGCCTTGAAACGAAGGTTGGAAAATACTACTGTCGACTCATGCAATAGTCAAAATACAACAAGAGGTAGATACAAATTTAATTTCCTTAGTTGGATAATATATTATTACATATATATATTGAATCCAATTCTAATTTTGTGTTTCTTTTGTTAGGAAAGCTGACGATCTTGTTGAGTTTTCGACACAATCAACACAAACCATCAAGCACATACTAGATCATACCAAACACACCAAAGCACACACAAGTTTGTCTCAATTTGGGCTTTCGCCTTAATCCGGGGGAGAAGAAATTCGAGATGTTATTCAAATAGAGAAGATACAAGAATATTACAATTCTCACCACGACCCACTCTCAAGCCTTACCAACAAGTACTAGCTGTTTACAATTAGATAATCACTCGATCTCTCTTTCAATGAAGTACTCTCTTTCTCTCTCTCTCTCGGCTCTCAATGGAGGCCAATAACAACAATATATAGAGATCTAGAGAAACCCTAATTAGATATCTTGATACAATAGCCATTGGATATTCCTGAAAAGATAACCCTACGATAAGAGTCGTATGATTTAACTTGAAGAGCAAGTTGGGCTTCTCACGAATCACCAACACCTGACCCAAATAATCCATCAGTGCCGCGTCTGGTCCACTGCATCCCAAGGTCGGTCGACTGTCCCCCTCTCGGAAACTCCTGCACAGTAGGGCGGTCGACCGCACTCTAGGACGGTCGACCGCAACCTGTTGCTGACTATTTCCCCTTGCTTCCACTCCGTCTCCGATCGTCTCGATTCTTCCATCATCTCATCGTCTTCTTATCCAACATAGTATGCAAGACATAAACCCTACAATCCCCACCTTGGATTGCATACTCATGAATCCACACCTGTGTGATTTTAAAACTTCTAGACTATTTTTATTCTCTTCTTGCAAACAACTTGTTTCGATGGCTTCCTCTGCTAGTTGAATCTATTTCCACCTGTTTTTCTCCCAATGTATTCCCCCCTCAAGGGCACACCCCAGTAGATGTAATCATGGAGGTGTCACCCTCCACACGTACTCTACCTACCTTAAGGCTTGCTTAGTTGAATCTATCTCCACTTGTTTTTCTCTAATTGTATGCCCCCCTCAGAGGCACACCCCAGTAGATGTAATAATGGAGGTACCACCCCCCACACGAACTCCACCTACCTCAAGGCTCGCTTCACCTTCCGACGATATTTGAACGTTGCAGTCTCGCTCAGATGATTCTAGTGATGGCATACTAGATGGTGCTTTAGGAACAATGGGCTTCGAAACACCTGTGCAAGTTTTTCTATTCCTCCAAAGCTGGTTGAGGTTGTGCTGACCCTGCTCAATTCCCCTCTCACCCTCCATCACCTTACGATTACGTTTCCAAACTGATCGAACTCCACCTAGATCTGTGTACCTGCAGTCCATTACTTAAAGAGTTCTCATGGATATAAGGCACCGCTTCATCAAAGGAATATACATGCCCTCCTCTGGTGTGTGTCTCCTTCTGTTTGTCATTTTTGACTCATTTGTTTTCTCCCCCTTACTTCACAAGTCTTATCTATCTACGTTCTCATACAACGACATGAGGCAAACTTGTAAGTAGAAACCATTACTTCACAAACCTTATCAACCTTCATTCTCACACAATGACATGATGCAAATTTGTCATTAGAAACCATCTCCCTCTCGGAGAAAACTTGAGAAGAACTAACTGAATCAAAAGAACAACCGGAATTCACATCCAAAGGACTTGAAACATAAGCACTGTTAAAGCCATCACCTGATTCAGCAGCACTGGATTTGGCATCCCTCTGACTCAACAGCTTGCAACAGTCTCTCATATAATGCCCAATCCCTTTGCACTGGTGGCCACAGACCTTACCCCTACAAACATTTTCCCTTATATTCGAAATACAATCCACCTCCAAGCAACTCACAGAAGTTGACGCCAATTTCTGGCTCTTCTTCCTAAGTGCATCCTCCTCCAATCTTTCGATCATACCTGCTATGAAAAACTTCTCCTTGGTAGATTTCTCGTCTAGCACAGTTATCATGTTGGATGGATTTGGTGGTGAATATATCGAGTTCGAAACTTGTAGATCATCTGCGTTGAATGTCCTCAATTTAGATAACTCCATATTGAACTCCACTACATGATCTAGAAGAGCGGTACTTTCCTTCATTGAGAAATCCCATAACTTTTTTTGCTGGTACATCCGACCCTGTGATGACGATCCCGAATAGTCAGTTCTGAATCTCGCCCAAAGATTCGCTGTGCTTCTCTTACACCTGACATCGCTCGTCGAAGACATACGGATTAAACTGAAGGCTTCTGAATAAATCTCCTCCCAGTTCTCTTGTTTTGTACCGATTGGTCTTCCTTTATCTCCTTCTAGAACTAAATCCAAGTTATGTTGAACCGATGCTTCATTCATGACCTCCTTCAAGAGATCAAAGTTGATCTTCCTTCGAACCGCTTGATCTTCGTGATCTAATTTGCCATCTTCTCTAAGGAGCTCGAACAAACCCTTGAACCCGAAGCTCTGATACCAATTGTTAGGAAAACTGAGCATCTTGTTGAGTCTTCGAAACAATCAACACAAACCATCAAGTACATACTAGATCATACCAAACACACCAAAGCATACACAAGTTTTTTTCGGTTGGAGCTTTCGCCTTAATCCGGGGGAGAAGAAACTCGAGATGTTATTCAACAAGAGAAGATACAAGAATATTTAAAATTCTCACCATGACCCTCTCTCAAGCCTCACCAGCAAGTACTAGTTGTTTACAATTAGATATCACTCATTCTCTCTTTCAATGAAGTACTCTCTCTCTCTCTTGGCTCTCAATGGAGGCAAATAACAACAATATATAAGGATCTAGAGAAACCCTAGTTAGATATCTTGATACAATAGCCATTGGAAATTCCTGAAAAGATAACCCTACGATAAGAGCTGTATGATCTGACTTGAAGAGCAAGTTGGGCTTCTCACGAATCACCAAGATCCGACCCAAATAATACATCAGCGCTGTGTTCGGTCGACAGCACTTCAAGGTTTGACCGTCCCCCTCTCGGAAACTCCTGCATAGTAGGGCGGTCGACCGCACCCCAGGGCGGTCGACTGCAACCTACTGCTGCTGACTATTTCCCCTGGCTTCCACTATGTTTCCAATCATCTCGATTCCTCCATCGTCTCATCATCTTCTTATCCAACATAGTATGCAAGACATAAACCCAACATCTTTTTCATATAGTATGTATGTAGTGCCAATGACTATGAGGCTAAGGATAATGAGGAACATGCAGAAGACCTTACATGAAAAGTAAAGTTGGGGATATATGGAAGCAGTAGCGGGTTAAAAGTATTTTTGAAAACATTTATTGTGTTTCTTGGAGTTTGACAACTCATATGCTATTCTAGAATGTATTGTTGTTTTGACACTTTAAAATAAACATACAATTTTGTAATGAAAAGTTTCTGAATTATATAATATTAATTTTTTTTTTTGGTGCTCTTAAGTTTACTATTATCTAAATATGTACTGATTGTTCAAATTGTATATTTTGCATTATTGTGTCTTCTTTATATAATTGTGCAAATCAACATGTAAAATAATTATATGTTCTTGATTGAAAAGATACATCGTTTTTTGTAAATTTGATTAAGTCATCCAAATATAATCAGTAATGGAGAAAACACGTACAATTGCATACGCGATGTAACAATTGCAAGGGAATGAGTACCTTGCAGACCTCTGTAGCAATAGTTCATCAATAACAGGAAAAATTCCTTTTAAAACACACTTGCAAGGGACAAATTTGTTGTAGATATTTCTTATATATGGGGACAACAAGGTACAACTTCCATTGCAGGTATTCTATTGTGGCTAATATTTGCAAGGGATAGTTAAAATTCTGTTGCGAATGTGTACATTAACCAGAAGAGATTTCGCAATAGCACAATTACAAGGGAATGAAGAAAAATCCCTTACAAATGTACACTAACCATGGAATTGCACTCTTATACAAGAGAAATTTCTATTGCAAATGTAGCATTTTCGACACTCATGAGGAACAATCTGAACAGTGTGTTCGTGAATTAGATGGTTCAAATTGCTTAGCTCTCAAAAATGAATCTAGCTCACCATCTCATATATAAATATTAGAATGTGAGAAATCCATTGGTGAGAACCATGGTAGAAATTCTATTTTGGAACATTACTTGAACTGAACCATTAATTTTGATCTACAATACTAAATTAATTGAAGGATGCAAATCAGTCATTTGAGATTCATTTGCAAATGCATTAAATTGTTACAAATTGTATGCCTGAATGCATGAACTAATGCAGGGAATAAATGGATTTCAAATGACTTGATTTTACATCATTCAACCAATTTAGTCGTGTTAATCAATGTGAAAAGTTGAGATCATCCATAGGATGGCTATGTATGGAGTTCTCACAAAAACTTATTGTGAGAATGGTTCTCACCAGATTGTCTCCCTATATATATATATCATATGCCATCTTCTACACAAATTAAAAAAAGAAAAGAAAAGATACACGACAATGAGAAGAAGAAGGGAAAATAAAGTATGAGGAACGATGGAGAAGATAGCAACTTTAGAACATTGTAATTTAATTTTAAGTCCCGCATTTTCTAAGCAGTTAAAATCGGCAAAAATCGGCGATTAATCACTAATCCGGATCTAAGACGATTGATTTTCTAGTGAGTTACAATATTTCTTTCGGTAGTGGTTTTATGGGGAATAATCGCCGATTAAGTCGGTAATCGGCCAATGATCGGTTTGTCCAACACCGACATCCAACGAAAATCTTTGACTAGTTCACAATCCAACATCGACCTCCAACGAAAGACTCAGGGTTTTAAGGTGCATAATATATCCAAGAGGGCTCGTGTGGAGTCTTTGGTAGACTACCTAGAGATAACAGCGGTTGCTAAGACAACTAAGATCGACGGTGGAGGTACGAATAGTTTTTTAGCTTCCATTTTTAATTTCATGTATGATTCCGATATTTTTGAACTTGTTAAAACCTGTAGTCTTGCGGTCAACGATAAAGAGCATAATGTTTTCCTTCTCACTAGATTAGAGGTTGCGAACTCGAAAGGTGGTATCCTAGAACACAACCTGTATGAAATTCCCATTCCCTTACCAATGAGTGTTCTTCTATGGAACATTAGAGGGGGGGACAAGGCAAGAGGGAGAGAGTTAGGGACGTTATGAACACGTCCAAAATAGACATTGTTGGGCTCCATGAGATCTTGCCCGGAACGTGTCAATTTTATTGGGGGGAATAAGTCAAGGATTGGCATATTAATCCATCAATTAGACCTTCAGGGTATCCCGATTGGCCTTAACTCTGACTTATTCACTTATTTAGATGAATTTATGCGGGGTTTTCACGTTATCAGTCTTGCTCCAATGTAGATCTGATAACTGGATAGTAGTCTATGACCCAAACCAATCTTTTGCCAAAGTGGCGTTCTGGTCAGAACTCCATTCAATTCTAACACGTTGGAAAACCCCTTGGATTGTTGGAGGAGACTTCAACATCACTAGGTTTAAGTTTGAACATCGTGGTAGAGGCCCTAGCAATGTTGACATGGAGGAATTCAACAGGGTCATCATAGTCTTAGAACTAATTGACATTCCAATCACAGATAGGCTTTTTATGTGGTTTAACATGCAATCGACCCTTATACTTGCGAAAATAGATAGAGTGCTTGTTTCTCTGGATTGGGAAGGCAAGTTCCTTATAGTTTACGCCAAATCCCTCCCAAACCTACATCAGACCATGTTCCCTTAATCCTTTTCACTGGAGAACAGAACAGTAAGAAGCGAGCTAAATTCAGGTTTGAGAAAGCATGGCTTGAAATTCTAGGATTCCACTACATGGTTATGCAAAATTAAGCCCTTCCTACCTGAGGAACAGAAACGACGACTGTTTGGTGCGAAAAAATCTGCAGACTTCGGGTCAAATTTAGGAAATGGAATCGCATTAGATTTGCGGCAATTTAGAGATCTAAGGAGACTGAGGGTTGATGAACTTGAATGATTGGAGGAGACTAAGGATCTCACACAAACCGAACGAAATTAGTTATTTAGCCCGAGGATATTGCCAACTATACAAGTTAAAAATAATTAATTGGCAACAAAGATCCAGAATATCGTGGCTCAAAGAGGGAGACGTGAATTCAACCTTTTTTCATTGGGCAGCTAGTGCACGTCGATGATCCAATCTTATCCAGTCAGTCCAGACGGATGACGACAATATACAAGAAGCAGATGAAGTTAAACACGTCTTCCAGAATCACTATAAAAATATTTTCGGATGCAAGAGAGATTTTAGGGTCCCACTAAGGGAAGATTTTTAGCAGGAAAGGTCGGAAGACCTGGATCAGGCCCTTCTGGCTATCGAAACTTCGTTCACAAAAGAGGAGGTGAAGGAGGTTGTCTCTTAGATGGGCAGCAGAACGCGCTAGGACTATATATGTTTCTAATACTTTTTTACTATATCTTATGGGAGAAAATTAAAGATCTTATGGTGGTTCTGGCTAAATTATATCACCATAGACAAAAGCTAGGCAGACTGAACTTTGCGGAAGTTGTCCTTATTTCAGAAAAGGAAGATTCACGTAGAGTGGAGGACTTCTCGTCCCATAAGACTTCTCAACTGCTCAGTTAAAATCATTACTAAGATATTCGCTAACAAATCAGGAGGGTTGATGGACAGATTGATTGGTAGAGAAAAAACTGGCTTTATCCAAGGGCGATGTATTCTGGACTGCGTGGCTACAACGGAAGAATTCATTCACCAATGTCATATCTCGAATGACAGGAGTTACCCACTAAAACTATATTTTGAGAAAGCATACGATTCAGTGGAGTGGGATTGTTTGTTGGAAGCGCTTAGAGGCAGAGGGTTTGGAGACAAGTGGATCAGATGGATATGTCACTGCCTCTCTACTAGTAGAACGTCTATCCTGGCGAATGGAATAGCGAGTCAACCATTTTCTTGTAGACGATGATTGAGACAAGGACAATCCCCCCCCCCCTCCTATTTACGAACGTTACAGACGCCCTTTAGTCCATGCTTGATAATTGCAAGGAAGCTAGATGGATCTCCCCTGTAGCCAGGGGGAGAAACCGCCAAGGTTGTACTATATTGCAACACATCATTGAGTCGCAACTATTTGGAAATAGCGATCCTAGGGAAACTATTACATTCAAAGGAGCTTTGTACTATTTTGAAGCTTGTTCGGGGCTAAGGGTCAACTTTCATAAGAGCGCTCTAATACCTTGCACCATGCCTAAGGAGGAGGCAAAGGTACATGTAGCCATTTTAAGCTGCCAACTTGATAATTTCCCTATCAATTACCTTGCGCTTCTAGTTAGACTAGGTAGACTGAAGAAGTCAGATTGGTTGTCGATTATGGACAGGGTGGAAAGGTATATCCCTATCTCTGTGGGGTAGAGTTACTCTTATCAATTCAGTACTTTCCAATCTCCCAACCTATTATGTGTCCTTATTTGGAATGCCACGATGGGCTATTAAAAGGGTCGACTGAATTCGGAAGTGTTTCATGTGGAAAGGGGCAAACACAAATAGGGGTAGTTATCATCTTATAAGTTGGAAAAGTCTACATGATGAAGATACATGGCGGACTAGGCATAATTGATCTGAGAGACATGAAATTGGCCCTCCTTGGAAAGTGGTGGAAAGTATTACACCCAAACTGAAAAGGTTGGTAGGAGTTTATTCATTCATATCTCCATGGGAAGGGGACGCGAACCCTGGGTTCTTGTGTTGGCACGAGTCTATTGGTTCTGGAAAGGGGTTGCCAAAGCCGATGAGCCATTTAAGAGTTGTGTAATGTCTTTCATAAGTAACGGTCTTTCAACCAAATTCTGGTGGGACAAATGGTGTGGAGCATACACCCTTAATGAGTTGTTCCTAGAATTTTATGAGAAGTCAACCCAGCCACACATCACGATCGCTAAAACTTGGGAAAGAGGGTCGTGGAGACCTCCTTTCAGATATCGCCTCAATCAGGAACATTAACATAGGTTGGAGGAACTACATATAGCGAAATCAGGGGTGAAATGCTCTCCAGGCCCAAATAAGAGATCATGGAAATTGGAAAAGAATTGAGCATTTACGGTTCGCTTACTCTACAACCGAATTCACTTCAGATGATGTAAACCTCGATGGTCATCAATAATCTGGAAGGCCAAAGCTCCACTCAAAGTTAGGGTCTTTCTTTGGCTAGTTCTCAACGATGCAATACTCATATAGGAAAACCTGGTTAAAAGGCAACCCAACACTACAACCAACTGTGGATTCTGCAATGCATCCGTTGAATTTAGGGACCACATGTTTATAGTGTCATAGGCGTAATGTAGTTTGGGTAAAGGTCCTGAGAACCATTGACACAAATGACTACCCCCTATCCTACGATGACTTTTGGATAGGTGGATAGGTCCTAAGTTTGCTTGTGCCCGAAAAGAGATGAAGGAAGCATGGTATCTCACTACCGCATGAACGACATAGGTTTTATTGTTTAATAGAAATAAAATTTACTTTCATGAAACTTTTAATTGTATTTCTAGTATATTAACTAATCCTATTTCCTTTTGGGCTACAACTGCGACAACAGTGTCGACAGGGCGAATCGCCAAAGCTTTCCCTATGGACGAATACAATGACGAGAAGATAAAGATTGGACCGACACTTGACTGAGATTCCCACCCTCCAAGGATGTTGAAGGGATCTCCAGTTTGTTTTCATGCATAATAGAGGTTTCTTTTCTTTCATTGATTTATCCCGCCCTCCTAGGACTATTGGAGGTTTTACTATTTTATTTTATGTATGTTCCTCTTTTGTTTTATAGTTGCCCAGTTTCTGAATTTGTTTCGTTATCATCTTATTAATGAAACTAATGAAACAAGGTGCCTATACTCCCCATTTTCTCTTCAAAAAACCAAACCAAAAAAAACAAAACAAAACAAAATGTGGTACATACCATACATTCTTTGGGTGCATCTGAAACTTATCAGATTGTCTCACGGATAAATCATTAATTTTGACCAATAGAAAATCCATAAATGAATTTCAACTGATTCTAATGCAATTCTAATAATCAAAATATTAATAACAGAAAGTAAAAGTGGAAAGCTCCCATCAATAACATAGCAAGCAATTCAAATCTCCACCCGTCAGAAAAGAACCCAGTTTGTACACTACAGATGCCTCCTTACCACTGACGATTGGAAGCCAGTCAATTAGTAGTTAGCCATCAAGCAAAATGCCATCAGCATATTAAACCCTCACCAAACCATACAAGTTTTGTACTTCATAATAAGAGGGACAAAACCAAGCTTTAGTGTGAGAAAAGACTTTCTGCCAATGTTTGAAGGTATAATACTCTAAGGTTTCTCCTTTGGTGGAGATGAAATTAAATGGTGCAATGTGGATGCATGGATGACTGTACTTGGGTTTTGATCGTTGGAACGCATTGAAGTGGTCCGCCTTAGATTTGGATTATTTCTCTCATAGCTGCTTCTTAGAACACGCTGAAGTGGTCTAGGAAGAAGTGCTATTATGAACGAGGAGCTCACCAGAAGAACCACTCCCATGATGATAAACAACCTGCAAGTCAGAGGGAGAAGTCCCGTTATTACTACTAAAACACTAGGAGGGTTTGACAATCGAAAGAAAATAGTGATGCTAAAGTAGTCTGCTGGTGTCAAAACAATTCTAAACAAAATGTGTCCCTATCCGATGATTCCGATGATTCCGAACAACGGCCACTAAATGCCTGCAAAAGGGGTCCTTCAACATAAACAGAGTAAACACTGCCAAAGCTTCCAAGAGCTTCTCCACCTAAAAGAAAGAAATAACCACTAGACACAAGCAGCAGAGCATAGTGAAGGTGAAAATAGGTAATAATAGATTTTGTAATATATAAGAGATGAGAAAAGAGACAAGGCAGGCAAAGATTATATGGCAAATTGCTTTATCTCTCAGGGTTCTGTAGAGAGAATTCCATAGGGCATATCTCGAGTATGTTTGGGATTCAGGGTTTGCTTCTACTCTTCTCCTGAAGATTCAAATTTTATTTTATATTATATGGGTTAGCTTGGAGAAATAGTCGAATGATTGATGATTAAAGGAATTAAATACCAAACATGTATCTTGATATCTCCGATTTTGAGTAGGCAAGGGATATAGCGATAGATACATTTGAATCTTACCCAAAATGACCTCCTCCAGCTTCATATCTGCATTTCAAAAGACGAGGTGTCCCGAAAATTGCTGAGTTCAGGGCTGAATTTTCTATCACAAATACAAGTTCAGGATAGTTTAATGAATCATAAATACAAGTTCAGGGTATTTGAAAGGAAATTTGATAGGTCAAACTGAGAACCAAAGTTGAAGAGGGTGTATTTTTTTAAAAAAGGGTCCAAATTCCAAAGTGGGGGTTCTTAATCTACCGATTGAAAATTCTACAAAAGACTTAAGTTAAACTAAGTATCAAACGCCACTCATGACAGTATTAGTTACAAAGGAGTGTATTAGTTACAAAGGAGTAGATGACAAACAGTACACTGCATTTAAGAAGAACACCACATCGCATGAGAGCTTCTCTATGGTTTTATGGCCTTAAAAGAAAAATGGACATATCTTGTAGCTGCAAACTAGCGAAGGAGGAAATCTAGAAAGAACTAAAGCGAAAGTAAACTTTAGGGATAAGTATGCAGAAGTATAATGTTACCATCCAAGCAAGAGAGAGAAACGCGCAAGCGGACGCGAAGGCAACTTTTCACCTAGAGCAAACATCCCAGCCAGAACCGCAGCAATAATCGATGCCACAGCAGCACAGGTAGATACCACAATAGCCCTCCCATGCTTTAGCCCTCGAGTCTGATCAAAAGAAACATGCACAATAAATAAAGAAGTAGAACAGCTATTAAAATAGGTAACTAGTTCTCTAAGCAATACAGTAACAACTTACCACAGAATGTTTTTTTTATCAGTTCTAGAGTTATTTTTGCTAAGAATGTTCTTGAATAATGACAAGACAAACAACTAGCAAACCAAATTATGTTACTGAGGAATTAGAGCGGATTTTTACACTAAGATGATACCCAGCAAGATAAAAAGTAGGATGATCAACCAAGGAGATATGCACTGTTATCCCAGTTTTCAAGCCGAACTGAGTTGTCGACTGGAAATGAACATTAACAATAGCAAAGCCTCTATTCCAAATTTGTGGAGTCGGCTACATGAATCATGATCACCAGAAGAATAAAAAGTAGGATGATCAACCGAGGAGATATGCACTGTTATCCCAGTTTTCAAGCCGAACTGAGTTGTCGATTGGAAATGAACATTAACAACACCAAAGCCTTTATCCCAAATTTGTGGAGTCGGCTACACGAATCCTTCTGCTACATTCAACTCTACTATGGGCCACCTACTTTACCAAATTGACTCATTACAAATCCCTTATTAATAGCTTATACCCATGTTTGTTTAGGCCAATCTATGGCTCCATTTGGCATTGCATTGGAGGGTGCATTTGGGTATAAATTAGGTGTTTGACAAACTCAATAAAAAGTGTCTAATCAAAACTTCTTTTTCGAAACTACTATTTTTGGCATTTTCTTCAAAGCACTGTTATCTAGAATCTTAAAACTGAAAAACTTTATCAATTAAAGAATGGACTTTTAATTCTAAAACGACCAAATAAAAACATAGTAGATTATTTGATATATTCTCTGCTCATTTTTTTGAAATTTCTTATATTATTTAATCCAATTAAATAAATCACAAACCAAGATCGAGCCTAAAGCTCTGATACGAATGTTTGCTACTTCGCATCACAGGCATGCATAAAGGACACAAAATAAACCCTAGCATGATATCTACAAGAGGGTTGATCTTACATTAGGTTTGCAAAAAGGAAGCGGTGTCCTAAATTACTGTTGATCTCCTCAGGAATGGTTTCTTGTACGATGGTGGATCCTACAAACGAGGAAGCCACTCACCTTACACAACTTCAACATCTTGGATTCTTGGACCCAAAAGAAAGTTGTGGATGGAAAAAAGCATGAAAGAGAACGTCTCCCTCTTTCAGGGGGCGTTTAGCACGCGGATTGGAGAATTCCTTGAAAATGGCAGATTCTCGGGAAGGTGAAAGTAGGAATCATGATTCTCAGGAATATTGCAATACTGTGTTTGGTACAAGATATTGCATTCATTGAAATATTTTATTACTGTGTTTGGTATAGACCAATTCATTCTCATCAATCCTTCACTTTAGTAGACATTACTTAAAATACCCTTTTGGCTTTATTTTTTAAAAAAACTAATATAACTGTTATCTAATTTAGTAATCGATGCATATGTGTGACATATGCAAAATCAGTACTGATATATATTTTATAAAACCTTAGTACAGTAACAAATAGATGACTAAAAAAGTTATACTATGATTATAATATATTTCAACTAGGTAGATAAAAAACATAGCAAAAAGAAAATATGAAATGCATGCAGTAAAAACACATGCTCTTAGGCATACGTGGATTATAATTATCAATGAAATATATTATTTATGACTTAGTAGACGGAAGGTTTCCCCTTCAATTTTTATGAGTAATGGTGGGTACCGGTGTTAAAATTGATACATTATGCTTAGATATATATCATACTTATTTAATTGTGTTCAGTCTCTAATTGGGCATTTCACTTTATATATAACTAGTAATTTACACGTGCGATGCACGTCTTAATAAATATATATTTTTTAAAGTAAAAATTCCGACATAGTCTGGCCTCGAACCTGAGACCTCATTTATATTAGTTATGCACGGACAATGCACATTAGTTGGTAGATTTACAAACAACTCCTCCAACTCTCTCATTATAATAGTTATTATAATAGTTATAGATATGCACAAATCCCACCCTGATAAGGTAGAGTAACAAATTTGTTGGAGGGAACATAGAGTGGCTGTTGTTGTTGATTTTGGTGTGGGAGCAAATGGATGAATTTGTGGATTCTTGAAGGATACAAGTAAGCAAACCTGCTGACTTTCACCAGCGTGTTGACTAGTTTCTCGCCGCTGCCGTAAACCTGCACAAAATTCGATACACCGGGATGGATCCCGACGACGAACCCTTCGACGCTCTTGTCAGTAATCTGAAAGATTATGAAAGAGCTTTAGGTAGAAAAAGATTGATTACCTTGTCACGGTGGGGGGAGAGGGGTATTTATAGTCGCCTTAGGAACCAGTTTCGAGATAAGGATAAATCTCTACTTCCGGATGTTTATGGATAAGAAGAGAGTTTGACTCATTTCGTGATAAGAGGGACAGTTGAAACTGTCTCTTAGGGATAACCACGAATTTGAATCACTCCTTATCCATTTTGGGTTGATCTGTAGGGCGTTGCTACCCATACCCAGTAGGACAGATCCATTTTTGGGCTATTGGGCTTTGAAGAAAGACCCAGTTTCCCATTCGGACCCGTTTGTAGGTGAAATTACTATTTTGCCCCTGAGAGCTTTAAGATTCGTGCCCGATTTTTGAACGGTCCCGATTAATCCTATTTTTAGCCATATCAGTGGCAATATGATAAGGCAGGAAAATTATAAAAAATCTGGAGGGTGTTTTAGTAACGTGATAATCTCAGTTATTTTTTATGTGGAAGAATCCACAAATCCCACCCTTTTAAAGAGAAATGTATATCCTTCTCAATAAAAGATTTTGATTCCCATGAGAATTTAAGAATTCTTCCAAAACTATACTCATATCTTACCAAACCAGGTAAACCAAAGGGTAATCCTACTAAATTCCCTTGTATATTACAACGTACCAAACGCCTCCTCAAGGAAAATTTGGAGATTGTATGTGGATCAATCTCTCAATTGTATTTTGGAATAATGCAAGTCATGCATATGAAGCTAGCCTTAGCATTAGCATGTCTCTACCTTAGCATCCACTTATCTATTTATGGGGATCCTAATAGATCCAACGATCCCCATTCATTGCCACATAGGATGGTGTATATCTTCACAATGGAAAGGCATCTCACCAAAATTAAAGATTTTCTCCTGCAGCCTAAGCCAACTCTCTCCTAGGGGTGGCCGGCCTATACAAGAGAGATGGGCCCGAATGGACCCATCCGACTAACATCTCGAAATTGTCCAAACAGAAAAAAAATGTTCAAACAGACCAGTTAGCCCTCTTATTGGGTCGAATCTGGGTCAGGTCAACCTGTTTGATAAAGTTAGACCCATTTGACCAAGTCAGACGACCCCTAGTCAAAGTCATAGTAGTTTAGGTTTCGCAGATACATGCTTCAAGTCTAGGTTTGATGGCTTTGGATCACATGCTTGTTTGTCCGCTCCCAAACCCGGTTGACCATCCAGACCAGGCCCCACCACTTAAGTTGTGGGGTGGGTTTGATTGGTTTTGGATTTAAACCAAAACCCACAACCAAAATGCCCAAACCCTCCTTGCTGCCTTCACGTCCGACCCCACCCAACGCAGACCAAAGCCGAGATTAACTCTGAATCTCGGTGCGGCAACGACTACATGCGGTGGCTACATGCGGTGGGAGTAGACGTACCCCATAATCCTCGCTATCCAACCTCCTGTCATGAGTTTGGTTGTGTCGAGTTGGGGCTATAAGACAAGAGAGGGATGGAGGCCGTCGGGGACATCGCCAGAGTGGCCACCGCCGTTCACCACGATGCCAGATGCAGCCGCCGCATACAATACGATTGAGAAATTGATCCCCATACAATATCCTCTTAGGTTTCCCTTGAAATTGAAAAGTGTTCTCTTTCATGCTCTCTTTCATCCACAACTTCCTTTTAGATCCAATATGTTAAAAGTGGGAATAGTGTGTGGCTTCCACGTCTCTAGGATCCACCACCATGCGAGAAAACCATTCCATTACCAAGTATACCGCTTCTGCTTTGCAAACTCAATGTAAGACCAACCCCCCTTGTAGATATCATTTTAGGGTTTATCTTTGTGTCCTTCATGAATGCATGTGATGTATGTGAAGCGAAGTAGCTTACATTGGTATTAGAGCTTTAGGCTCGATCTTGGTTTGTGATTTATTTAATTTGATTGAATAATACAAGAAATACTAAAAAATCGAGTTGAGAATAGATCAAATAATGTACTATGTATTTGTTTGATCTTTTTTGAATTAAAAGACTGATCTTTAATTGATAAAGTCTTTCAATTTTAAAATTCTAAATTTTGTTTACTCATAAAAGAAATTATTAACCATTGGTGTGGGATAATTTCGTGTTAATTATCAGATTTTATTTGGATTTTCGAAATTAAAAAGAAATTGAAACTTTGGGTTTATTTTTTAATTAATTGTTGGGTTTTTTTTAGATATTAGTCCCATTTGAAACAAGTATTTCCAAATTAAATCCCTCAATTGCGTTAATAATTATGAAATTAGTCTTTGTGGTAAATTAACCATGGATTTCTCTTCAAACCGTTATCATACTCGATATAAATCTTTTTCATTTTTCATAACACACCGTTTTATTCTGATTGTGTTATCGTCAACGACTAGTTTAGACTAAAGCACTTATTATAAATGACTTTCTCTCCGAATAATTCCACTAACTCCACTACTCTTCTGCCCCCAAAATACCATTAACTATATTCCTTTAGTCTCACAAAGGCAATATATGTGAATGTTTGGGACTTTTGTCACACTTAGTATATTAATTATGATTAGGGTAAATTGCGGGAAAAAAAAACCACTACACTATAGTAAAAGCAATTAAAACCCTGAACTATTGGACAATGCGAAAACACCCCTGAACTATCAAAAAGGAGTGACGGAGTTAGACCCCGTTAGTTGACCGGGTCAAACCCTAAAAATAAAGGAAAATGATCAAAATACCCTCCATTTAAATAAAATAATTTATCCAACAGAAATTTTTTAAAATATACGTATTACTACACATGAGAAAAATATAGTACAAGTACGGGGTTCCGTATAAAAATACGTACATCCAAATAGGTTTTGTATATCCATATGGGTTCCATATAAAAATACGTACATCCATATATAAAGATGCAACTGTAACAGAGAAGCAAACAAAACATCCATATGCAATGCAAGCCACATAATCCCAAAATTGAACTCTCTATTTCATCATCTTTAATTCTTCAAAATCATCTCTAATAACATTAGTAGTGTAAATCTCTCCAAATTCAGCATCAAAATTACTTTAATCAAATCACCAATTAACCAAATTGCTCAACTAATCAAATCACTAATCTTCCCTCTCTAATCATTCAAGAACCAACCATTCCACAAAACCCGAAAAAACAAGTTTTATAATTCAAGAACTCAAAGGTTCCATCTTCACCACTCATTCAAATGCATCCTGCTCTGGTTCTCCTTATCCTTATCATCACCCCCTCTTCCTCGCCACCACCTTCACCACCCTCGTCCCCTCTTCTTTCTAATGGTGGTGGTGGTGGTTGGATTCATTGAGTGGAGCCCCCCTCCGATGAGGTCGCAGTAGGCAAAGGCAGGGGCTTGGGGAGGAGAGGGAGAGGGTGAGGTTAAGGACGCTATTAAAGCGGCCGGAGGAGGGGCGGCAGATGCCAATGGCGGAGAAGGCAGGCTTGCCAGAATGTATATCATAATTGTAAAGGAGGCGAACAGAGCCGAGGAGGGAGAGGAAGCTGGCGTCGGCAAAGATGAGGATAGCGAGGGAGGCAGAGAAAGGGGAGTGGGCGAAGGCGGTGACGCGGAAGAGAAACTTGTCGTTCCACATCGGGTTGGTAGACCCCACCTAGTCGGTGCTCGTATGGAGCACGTGTGATGCAGAAGGGGAAGGGGAAGGGAGAATGAGCGTGGCGTAGGCGTGTGGAGGCAACGGAGGAGGGAGGGGGGATGATGTACTAGGCAGAGATTATGGTGATTTTGAGGACAGAGGTGTAAGATCCCGCAAAATAGTATATAACTATTTTGTATATTAATCCGTGCACGTTTAAGAGTCGCACGTATTAATGGATTCTTTTCAATTTTAATTGAGTAAATATTGAGACATATTATTTAATATGTTTTGAACCCGACAATGGTATAATTGTTGAACCAAAGTTGGAATATTTTTTTAACTAAAATTGAATGTTTATCTCAATTATGAATTGAGATGGAATGTATAAATACTAATAATTATTTTTGGATAAAAATATCTTTGTTTCTTTATGCAAGCTTTTCTCAAACTATTGGGCAAGCATTGTGGTATGCATATATATATGTATGTTTTGTATGGATGTATGTATATGTATAATTATCCATACAAATAAACTCTATACTACTAATCCAAACCCTAAAACCACCTAGTAAAACCTTGGGCTTGTTTTGGGTGTGCTCACCCCTCTCTTATCCTAGGCCGGCCCCCAATGCTCATTTCCATCTTCATTTTCTTCTAACCCTAAAAAGATTCTTCTTTCAAAACTCTATTTTCTCATTTCCTAGCATTCCTACAACTTCAATTCTTCTTCAAGCTTGGCTTGGAATTAGAGAACAAGCATACAAGGAGAAGGAGGCTAGGAGCACGGAGCAAGGAGGACTCGTCCAAACAAGGAGAAGCAAGAAGGAATCAACAAAAGCTTCAAGTGTGGGTGTCTTTCTAAACTCTATGCTTGTTATATTTTTGTGTATGTGAGTGTTAGTTACTGATTTGGCTTGCTAGATATCATAAATGGTAATTCTTATGTGTTTATAAATTAATACTTATGCTAAGAATGCTAATGGATAGATAAAGGTTGAATCTTGTGAAGAATTAGCTTGAGATAATTGGGAAATTCAGAACTTTGTGCTATGATGGAATTTAGACTTGGAATTTTTATAGGAGCATCTTGATTGGGTTCCTATGAACTCCACCAAATTTCGTAAATTTTGGATGTGGTTTGATATTTTAACAAATTCTATCTTGTTGCTGGCATGGGGTAAAAGTTCTGCCCTGAATGAATTTTAACATGCTGACTTACAAAAATCATAACTCCATGATTACTATGAATCTAGAGTTAAAACTTTTACTGAAGGTGTTGTTACATGTCTTCATCAAATCCCCATTTTTTTTATAATTTTTGGAGGATGTTTGATTTTTTTAAAAATGCGAAACCAACACTGGTGCAGGAAAAATGGTTGAACTATTTTCAAATCTGTCTTGGTATTTTTGTCTAGTTTGATAATTCATAACTTCCTGAATACTTAGATTCTAGAAATGATATTTTTATGTGGTCATCTATGTGTCTATGACAACTCCACCAATTTTCGTAATTTTTGAACAAGAATTGATATTTTTAATAAAACCATGTTCATTACTGGAACGGAGCCCTTCTATTTTCTTGTCTTGATACACATGCTTGGGTTATGGAATTCATAACTCTGTAGTGAAAAGGAATTAAGAATTGAAATTTTTACAGTAGTGTCGGAGGTCTATATGGATACTTTCCACCAAGTTTCATGATTTTTAAGTATCATTCGATATTTTTACAAAATACATCTTGCTACTGTTGTTAGGAAACGGTGTTGTTGCTGTCTGAAATTTTACATCCAATTCAAAATATCATTTCTTGTATACTTGGAATTCTTGGTTATATTTTGGATATATGATGATTCTATATGTCTAGAATATTCCTACCAAATTTTATAGACTTTTGAGATCATTTGTTATTTTTAATGAGTTTATTGCACAACTGGTTGATACTTCTATTAGTTCTGAAAGTTTTGCATGCTCCTCAGTTTTGGCTATTTTTCTTCATCTAAATGAACTATTTTGAGGAAATCTCCAACTGAGGAGTAAAGTAGACTTGATGACCTTTCTAAAGAATCCAAGAACTTGAAATTTCATTGTGCACGTGATTTATGATGATTTTTCCAAGCTGCACCAGCTGCAGGTTGTATAGATAGCTCATTCTTTTGGTTAAATATATATTTTTTCATCAGACTAGGGCTTTAGAATAGGACTTAGAATGATGTTTGTCTGACTTTTGAGTCGTGGTCGATCTTGTGGGTGTTGTGCTTGTTTACACCTAATGTTTTGAAATTGAACAACTCTTATCTCATTTTTGCCTTGGGGCACTTGTTGTTCATCTCTAGTTTCTATTGACCTAGTTAGGTGAACTGTACCCTATGAGTCTATGACCTATTAATATTACATGATCCTTTGGGCGGTTGATAGCCTTTGTCGCCTCGAGTTGCTGTGGATGAGACAATTTTTGTGCACCGACGAGATTGCTATCCGAGGAGAAATTGATCGCGGGCCGAAGACAGGGTCGATTTCCAAGCAAAAGGGCGAACGGCGATCGATGAAGATCGAGTCGCCATTATCGCTGGGTCAAGTTTGGGCCAAGTTGGGCCAACTCTTGAGCCTGGTTTGGGGGCTGTGTTGGTTTCCCCTAGGGCTTTGTGAAATTTGATAAAGAATTAGGTTTATTTTACTAGCAACTAATCGGTTGGTATTCAATAATCTCTGCACAAATAAGATTCAGTAGTTGCTTAACCAGGACCAGTAGTAGTACCTTAAGACCAGCATGTTTCGATTTGTTAGGACATGCACTAGTCGGGTGGTTGTACTCGCATGTCAAGGGGACACGTGAGGTGCCTTCCCACTAGTTGAGAGCACGGGTTGCGTGATCTCATCTGTTAATTTCTGGGGTCCAGTGGTAAGAACAAGAGGCGCTCTTGTCGGGAGTAGGGAATGGACCCTACGAGTCTGTCAAGTTCTATGTTGTTAGGTACAGACAAGGAGCTAAAGTAAGACTCCTAAGTGTGAGTAAGACTCTATGCATCTCGGTTACCACGGAGCCACCTTTATGCTCGTAGCAACTTTTGGGTAAGGTCCGGAGCAGTGGGACCGCGGGAACCGAACTGTAGTGGAAAAGGGGGACAACACTACTGACTGCAGAAGCGGATTTGGACCGAACAACGGTAACCTCACCAGCCACTGGATGAATGTCAGGAGCTGGATTAAGTACAAGAGTATGATGCATCGCGAGAAATTGAACCCTACAATCAGGAGAGAGCGAACTCTTTGGAAAGTATGTAGTATGAGATGCATACGTTTCCATTGAAGTTGTGCGTAGGAAAGTATGTAGTATGGGATGCATAAGTTTTCAAATGGATTGCATTAGAGTAAGTGCATTCCGTGCATTTGGAATTGTGCATTAGGCTAGGACATGACATACACTGACACTTGTGATTGACTACACATTTTTCTTTTGCATCAAATATTGATTGTTGGGTTTGGTGAATCGCTGGTTTTATCAGCATTGCATCAATTGTATTCAACTGACGTGCCTACAGTCTGTTTAGTTGCAGGACTACTAGATTGTGGAAGCAAGAGGCTCGAGCTGCGTGGAGCATCCAGTGGAGATTATAAATTTGTACAGTAAATTTATTTGATGTAAATTATGTGAATTCAGAATGTAATTCTATGATGTACAAATTGTACTTGTAATAACATTTGTGGCAATATAAGTTTTTATTTTCTGTGATTTTACTGTGTTTGGACTCATTTGAAGGAAATATTTTGGCTTGTGTCTTAAGTTCCCGGTATTGGGAATTCGGGGCGTTACAAGAGGAGTCATCGGAATCGGAGTTCTTCTTTGCCTTCTTTGTCTTATTGTTGTTCCCCATTTCTGGTTTCTTGATTCTTGAAAACCCTAAGAAAGTTGTGATCTTTGATTTGATATGGATTTGAAAACGAAAAAGAAGAAGAAATCAACAATTTTCTTTTCTTCAGTTTGATAAATTATTTTTATTTAAAAGGAGGTCATTTTCCTTTATTTTTAAGGGTTTGACCAGGTCAACTAACGACGTCTAACTCCGTCACCCCCTTTTAATAGTTCAGAGATGTTTTCTGTGTTGATCAATAGTTCAAGATTTTAACTGCTATGACTCGTAGTTTAGAGGTATTTTTCCCAATTTACCCTTATGATTAAGATGGGTTTAGACGGAAATAAATGAGGGACTTATTTAGTTTGATGGAGGCTCAATTAAGGGACCTAATAGCAAATAATATGAAAAATGGGAACTAATTAGAAATATACATTTTAAAAGGTACTAATATCTATAAAAAACCCTTAATTGTTTTGTGGGGAAAAAAACTATTTCGAAAACCCTTAATTTTTCCCCTCCCTTTTTGCTGACTATCGGACATGGCCACCGCCACACCGGGGGTGTACGAGCTGGCCATGGAAACTAGGCCCCACTATCACATTCGAATAGTGGGGACGATCTCGATCAAAAAACACCCCAAAGTTTCTTCGTTTTCTTTTTTTCTTTTTTTCTTTTTTTCTTTTTTTCATTTTTTAGAGAAATTGTTAGAGAAGATGAGGAGAGAAGGGTTGGCCAGACTAGGGAGGCCGCAAAAGGCAGCCACCTCGCAAGCCTCATTGTCGATCACCGCCAGCCATCGGAAGGGGTGAAACCCGAATCCCGGTTGGATCAGGTCAATTTCGGGACAGAAGGAGAGGGAGGCTACAGTAGTTTGCAAGCCAACATCATCTTTTATTTTGAAGTATTATAATAAATTAATAATAATTACTATTCATGAGGACATCGGTTCAAGACAATTCGGGCGTTTCTATCAGCGCAGGCGTCGTCTAGAACAGCTGCTTATTTAGTTTAGGATTTTATTTCAGTACCATATTTGTTTCTGGCAATTACAGCCATATGTAATCTTTTTTGTATTTTTTAGATTTTGAGAATATTTTGAGATTTGTATCAAGATGTATTTTGAGCCTATTTATAGGCCTTGAGATTAATGAGAAAGCATATTATTCTCGATAAAAAAAAAATTGTGTTGGGTTTTTGCTCTTCCTCTCTCTTTGTGTGATACAAGTGAGATCCAAATAATTAGGGTTTGTGATAAATCCTAATACAATTTTAAGGTTTGTGATAAACTCTAAAATCTACCCCCAAATTAAAAAAATTCCCAACTAAAATTACCCAAACCCTAATTTCCCAAATCCCCAACACAAAACCCTAATCCCCTATTCCTACACAGCCGCCATCACCTTCATCTTCTTCTTCCCTACCCAACTCCCGATCAAAAGAAACCCCTTTCCATCGTTTTCCCCAGTCCCTCAATCCTGATCCCCCACCTCCCGTTCACGTCGCCACCTAACTCCGCTACCAACGCCATCGCCATCGCACCCCGTCAACACCCGACCCATCACCACAACCCCCTCAACCCCATCGTCTTCTTCTTCTTCCAACCCCGACCAAATCCCTCACCCCAAATCGACGTCGCCCCTTCTTTCCCTCTCCCCCGTCGACCACCCCCTCTCACTTCCACCTCAAAACAACTCGCCCCGTTTGCCCCGCCTCCCGACGACGTCGCCGCCGTCGCTCGCGCCGCCCACAGCCATCGTCAACGTCCACCAGTGACAACGCCGACCACCTTGTCCCTACTCTTGAAGTTCGCTGTGTACCATTGCTATCTCTTGGAGTGCTATGTTCTTAGTTGTTGTCCAACTCCGAGATCTACGCTGGTTTTCTTTGCATTCGGTATACTCTTTCCATTATTAAATATTTGTGTTCTATTGCCCTATTATCTATTATATTATCTGATTTGTCTGTCGTCCACAAAAATAACTGAGATTGAGTGTTCCACATGCTTGAGTAGAGTACGAATCAATATTGAACTTATTACTTGCTAAAACACTTAGGGATTTAATTATTGATTGTAGAGTTGAAGTATTAATTGGGATTGTTAAACGTAATTCAGTTCTTGAAAATCCATCAAACCAATTAATTGTTTAAAATTTCCAGCTTTGATCCGCACCTACGTGTTAGTAAAATTAACTCGTTAAGATTCTTGGAACTTCTCTATTTTAGGGTTAGTTTTACATCAACTATTCTCATTTATTCTTCAAAAGAATAATAATTAGCATTCATTTTAAATTAGCTTAACTAGGCACATGAGTACATGCAAATTCCAACAACAAACCCCTTCTCCAATTATATGTACTATAAATATGGCTTCGTGTCACCAAGAAGTTGATTACTAAGCTATATGTCACACTCTACTCACTATATTTAATGTTGTAGAAAGCAATGTCCAGCCATCTCATCTTTCTATCTTAGCATTTTGGATACTACTCCGAAAAGTAGGACTAAATTTTATGATATAGGTTTTCTGATAGTGATTTATTAAGATAGTTTTCGGAGCTTGGTAGTTGATGAAGGTTTTTATCTTGGTTAGCTTAGGACTACAACATTCTCTGCAAAAGGTGGTGATGTGAACATGAATAAGATAGTTGAATGTAGATAGATAATAACAGAAGAGAAAAGATTCAAATAATATGAATAACATTTTTGTAGGCAGCTGCCTTGACCGCCTAGGTGGAGGCAGTGAGCAGAACTATAGAATTGGCAGTGAATTTAGGTGGGTAGTCTCTTAGACTATTGCCTAGGTGGGTCAAGGAGGCGCCTAGGCAGTGAAGATGCCCACCTATGCTGGCAAGTCGGCCCCTAGTCGGTCGAGGCAGTTGCCTAGGCATTTAAGACAGTCGATCTAGGCACTTGTTGTCTTTTAAAAATAAAACAAAAATTAATCTGGCTAATGATATGTGGATCTCACTCAATAAACCCCACCCAAATTTATAACATTTATATAATGTACTGATAGATCCAATCATTCAACAGGGCCTTTCAGGGCATACAACAAGGTTTTTTTTTTATAAATTATGTTAAATTCCAATGGTAATGTGTTATTTACTTGTTATTTTAAATTTCAAGATTTTTATTTTCCTGATGTTTTCTTATTGTTTCTGAATTTTCTGAATTTTCTGAATATTATAAATTAAACATGAATTAAGGCAGTAGGAGATGCCAAGACTGTCCTGCCTTGCCTAACACCGACAAAAACATTGACACTGATATAGTTTAATGTGCCCATCACTTTTCATGTTGCCAAATGCCAGGTTGATGACAGGTTTTTTCTAGAATCTTATAATATCCTTCTGGCTTGGAGTTGTTGCTCCACGGCTTTGCAAAGACGGCGAGAGAAGATGAAGATAGAACAAATTTGCAAAAAGAGACTATCTATTTTTGTATCAGATTGTGTCTGGTTACCCTAAACCCAAGCAGTTGTATCTTTATATAACAGCAAGCATAGCATGAATAAACTATTAAAACTGACAGGATATACAGATATTCACAAATAACCTGCAGATGGAGGACAAGGACAAAATAGGCATGCATTGGATCTCCACATTGATAAATAAGCAGACACACAAATAGCATTGGCCACAGGTCCATTCATCCGAATAAATCTGTTATTGGATTACTTCATAAACTCTTAAATTTTTGTCCTTGCTATTTGTAAATGAACCTAATATTAAATAAGCCTTAAAGTTTGCACCTGCCACAATCATGTTTATGTTTCTCTGAACTGAACATTTCATGTCCAGCATATATTTAGTACCATAGGACGAGAATGAAAAGATTACAAATTTACAAGAGTATTATTAAATCATTAAAAATCTATAGAGAGTTCAACTTGGAGCAAATTGAACAAAGTATGTGTACCTGATAAAAGAATCCAGTGGCACTACAACCAATACTGATTGTGATACATATAGGAACAAAAATCTTTGAGAAGCTCTGCTCTGACAGCACAAAGCCCATCTTTGATATCACAGATGCCATCCTATAAAAAGCACATGATGGCATTATAAATTGGCACCTCTAACAGGAACATAGAAGTTTCAGATTTGCGAAATAGTTACCAGCACAAATTGCTGGGCTCAATATGAAAAAACCTCATTCAAGCATTGCTGATTTTCAAAAAACCTCACTACTTTTTTTTTAAAAACCCCCATCAACTATGTTTTCAACAATTTTTTTTAAAAAAACCTCACTCACACACGCCTTGAAAACATAGTTGAGGGAGGTTTTTTATTATAAAAAAAAGCTGTGTGGTTTTTTAAAAATCGGCAATACTTGAGTGAGGTTTTTTCTCATTTAGCCCAAATTGCTGCCATGATGTTAGGTTTTCACATATTAAACAGAATAATATTATATACACCTTCCCTTTCCTTGGTCATAACTGGATTCAAGGTATATCTCATATGCACTTCCACAATTTCGTGAGGGAGGTGGTCAGATAACAAGAGAGAGAGTTTCAACAATTCTAATAATAGCGACAAAATGTACCAACCGTATTCAGATACAAGCCATCATATTCAGTAAGATTAAAATGGATGCGTAGAACATTTTGGACTGTAGGGTAAGTTAATTGAATAAGTGGATAGGCCCAGAAAATGGTAAATAAGTAGGTCAGTGGTTATTTCTAATCCCAGTAATAGTTTGCTACTATAAATGCCAATTTCTAAATTGCTAGAATAAAGCTAATAAATATATCCCCTGCGAACAAATTATCCTACGAATATCAGAATATGTAACATAATTAATTAACTTCAGATCTGCCAAAAAATTCGCACTACAATGTAAGTCTGTAACTTAGTGAAACGTTATGGAGGCAATCTAACAAGTTAAACACTCACATTTGACATAAACGACAGAAATACAGTTGGACACAACGTAGGAAGAATGATGTGATACATAACATACAAAAGAATTGAGTTGTGGAATCTTATAAGGGACACTTTTTAAAAAGAAAAAAGAAAAAAAAATGGGCTGAAGCCGTGGTAAATTGTTTTTTGTAGGATTTCATGTGGACCAGAATGTTCCACTACAATAGCAATATCTCCAATTAAACTTCACAGAAACAACTCGCTTATGACTAATATATTATGACTTACTATCATGTATTCTTTATAACCTCAAACTAAAGAAAGAAAAGCAAAGGTTATACATTACATGATATTCATGATCTATCCAGAACAGGCTATAAATGTCATAGATGAATATGACAACCAATCAACACATTTGAATTTGGGATCCACCTAGTATTGATGTCACCATATCAGATGGAATACAAAGAAATCAAGGCAGCTTTCTGAAGAAAGAGTGAACACAACTAACCCAAATAATATGCCTGATTCTAGGCCAGATATAATTTCCTCTACAACTTCAGACTCCATCTGCAAGGAACATACATGATGTTAAAGACTCATACTCAACACATCTATAGTTTTCTAATAATATGACAATTTGAAACAAGCGATCAGAAAAATAAAGAAGCCACCACTGAGTATTAATAACAGCCAAAAGAACAGCATATAATTACTGTACCAGCTCATGTTCACGCCGTCGACTTCTGTAGATACGAAGGCACGCATTTAAGAAAGCCTGATGTGCAACAATACAATTGCAACTGTATTAGCTTTATATAATAATGTATAAGAGAAGCACATCATCGAACTTAGAATAAAAGTAATTAAGAAAGATTGGAACCTTGGGGGAAAGGGTTAATAATCTAGAGTAATATGAGAAAGGCTGCCTCAAAAGAAATAGGATGATATCAATTAAGCCCATAATTCATTCAGAGAAGCACTTTTCATATTTCTGTGTGCTTGAATGTAAATAAATAAAAATTCAGTGCACATAAATTATACTTAACATACTAGTTCGTTTAGCACAGTCAATGCAAATATTATCTCCCAAATTCTATCCATGGACTCATTTATTCCATCAATGCATAATAATGTTCATGTTTCTTAGAGTTACCATTTCTTCCCTAAATATCATCATAATCTTCACAACTTCCAATGTTGTATAATACTGGTACAAAATGATATAGATCAAAAGTAATACAACACATGTGCTAAAGGGAAAATGTCCACACAATCATAGAAACCCTTCCTTGGAGTTAATAGACACAAGAGATACTAATTACACGGCATGTTATACAAGACTAAAGTAATCCATTGTAAATAAAATTCGGGAGAACCAAAACCAGACCGTAGCATAATTTCTCACATAAAGGAAACTAGAGGTTGCATCATGTCATTTGTATATATTTCAAGGAGACAAATCATATAGAAGTGCCATTTATCCTTGTCCTTAATTGCCCCATAAAACGAATGATTTCTGTTCAAAATATCAAAACAAGACATGATGAGCTTTGAGCAAACCTAGGGAAACACGTTTAGACTATAATAATAATTTCACATTATTTTTCTGGAATTAAAATCTCAACATCATCACCATCATCTTAAGCTCCTTCCTCTCTAGATGGGATTGGCAATGGAGCTCAAGTGCTCAACATTCTACCGACTTGAAAAACTATACCACCGGTTATCCACATGATATCAAATAGTATTGTATCAAATTACTGAATAGAAAACTATGGTCCAAGGACCATCGAGGGGCTATCCAACAAACCTAAAACAGAAATTGCCACGTTGGAAAATATTACCCTGATTTTGACATCTAGATTCTCCTAGATTACAAGCAAGCTCAGAAAAATGGGTGGGAAGATGATAAATTGCTATAGGGAATGACATTCAGCACAAAAGCACAGATAAAGCCAAAAACTCGATTTCCTAGAAGGACTAGAAGCATAGAAAAGAACTTGCAAGAGAATTGTATTTCAACTTTCTCATTATTATACAAAAGAGAAATTTTTTGTATTAATAGGCATATGGAGTATGATACCTACAAACACGATGGAAATAAAGATAATAAGCCAAGGGAGGCGGAAAAGCGATACTGCAGAAGCATTTTCCTCCTCTCCTCCAATACCAACTCCTGCAATAAGTGGAAATAGTAAATGTCATACCATACAAATATAATTAGAAACAGATAATTTGCACTGGAGATAGCAAAAACATATACTTAATGGGTCAACTTTAATCACTGGAAATTGAAACTGTGGCTCCCTATTAAAAACAACTTTCAGCATACATTTGGTGCCCTTCCTTTTACTTCGAGAAGATGAAGAATGCCTACCACATCTAGGTTTCATTTATTTTGATTTTAACAAGAGGCTCAAGCATATACAGAATAATTACAACGCAAAATATATTCTTTATTTTAGAAACCATTACCAGTAAACTTATGCCTTCAGTTCTATTTTAACTCAACGAATTTAATGCTTATGGTTATCCTGCCTTCTTAGGCCATTCAGCACTTTTTTCCTGTGGCCACTGTTGGTAAGTCCATTAAAGCAGTGTGCTCACTGTGCTGGATGTACCACTACTCCATGATAATTCACACATATGGTTTAAACATCTTGACCCCAAAAAAAGATTCTTTTTTGCGAACTTTTTGTCACAACCCTGGTAAAAATGTATTCTTTTTTGCAATATTTTTCTGTTCTGACATCCCCAGCATCCCTCCAGAGAGGATAGATATAGTAATTCAAGCCTATTCTCTACCATGCTACAACATTTTTTCAAATGTTCAAAACTGATAAAGATTACGCAACAAACAAAACCAATAAAAAGTTTAAGTCACATTCCCACTGTTGGTTCAAAAGTGAAACAATTCATAATTCATAGAATGATGATGAACTTACATTACCTATTGTGCCAAAACCAGCCAAGACAATGCCCATCCAGTCAATAGCATTCATGACTTCCTTTAGATAAAAATGTGAGAAGACGCAAAGTATAGCTAATCCACAACCAGAAACTGGCTGTATAACAGAAACCTGTCAGAAAAACAAATTACACATTTTCACATTGTATCTCAGTTGATGCACTCAATGCATTAACAATCCAAAAATGTGATACTGCAGCAAATATCACAATATTCCATCAGATTGAGATTTCTACAATATTCAGAAATCAAATATATTGCACAGCCAAGTATGAACTTTTTTCATTTATAAAAAAATGAAATGCTTCGATAATGTTCAAATAGTAACATGCTATGAAGCATAGATACGGGTACGGGGTGCGGGTATGACACGACGTAGGTACGGGGATACGTGATTTTACAAAAAAATAGGATACGGGTACGTTGGTGGATACGTTAAATATAATATATATTATATTATATATATAAATAAATATATATTTATTTTATTAAAAATGCATATATTTGAACTATTTCATAGAATTATAAGAATACATTATAATTATGAGCATTTTTAGAGAAAAGAATTGATAATCTAACTATCAAAACATTGTGTAAACTTATTTTGTGTTTGAGCATAACATAAAACATCAAGTTTTTGAAATTACGCTAGGGACCTATACATTCATCTACACTTAACTGTGTCCAAAAGTTACAAAAATGTATTAAAAAATTGGATACTCCTTGGGTACGCACCCGAAAGTACCCAAGGAGTATCGGCACCCAATACGCACCCGACACGGGTACGTTGAGCGTTTCGAAGTATCCGTGCTTCCTAGGTAACATGCATAATCCACTGCACATGCTATGGATTATTTTTCCAGGCACCAACTATCTGCGTTGTAATTAAAATTTCACTAAAGCCTCCCTTTAGTCCCCAATGGTGTTCTAAAAATTCCCCTAGGAGGCCGCCTAGGCGCTAGGCAGTCCCCAACCGACTTGCCTAGGGTTAAAAAATCAGTTTGGCTACCTAGGCGGGTATGGGACGGGTTTATTTTTAGTGTTAGGTGAACCGGTTCAGTTAAATCTCCATATTCTCAAAACCCCTGACCCCGTGGTTCTCTCTCTCACGCTCTCTCTCTCTTTCTCTCTTCCCAAAAAACTCAAATCCCTAAATCAGAAATCCCCAAAAGCGCTCATGCTTTCCCATATCCTCAAAATCTCAAATTGATCGCTCCTCTCTCATTGGAATCTTGATAATGGGCAATACGCAAAATGAGCGTTGTACCATTGAGCTAATTATCATTTATGATTTTTTGAGTTATTATTTTAGTATTATATATATCTTGTACTTTATGCAATATTATATATTCTCATAAATATATTAAAACCCGCCTACCGCCTAGCCGCCTAGACCCCACTTACAAGGTCTAAGCGCTAGGCCCCCATCGGCCGCCCGACTAACACCTAGCGACTTTTAGAACACTGGTCCCCATTAGGTTTAGCATTCTGGAGATGTTTGACCCCTTCAAGATCTATAAATTACAGGAAATATATTAGATCCCACACGCGGTAGACATAGATGTGTAAAAAATGAGCCCCATAATGGAAGAAATGTCCAAACAGGTCCACACAGATATATATGATCATATTACAATTTCAGTTCTTGAAATTTAGGGCGGATATCCATTTCTTTGTGGTACCAAGTCTCCAAAGACTTGTTTTGGCTGATGTGAACTTGTAATACAATTTATATTGGATCATCCAAGGAAAGGTGTTCGAAGTGAAACGACAAGAAAAACTTATACTATATGTGAAAGACCCTACCAATAGACCAAAACACCGAAGTTGTGGTAAAGGTTGAGGGTTTAGTATTTATATTTATTCCAACACACCCCCGCAAGTTGATGGTCATTTTTATGAGCCGAGACCTGGACTGTGCCCAACAATTTTTTTTAATTCGCATTTAAACTGCGTAGCCAATGGAATTCGAATCTAGGTTGCCCTAATACCATGTAAAATACCCTACCAATGGACCAAAACTCCGAAGTTGTGGTAAGAGTTGAGGGTTTAGTTATATTCTAATACCCCCACACAGGTCGAGGGTCATCTTTGTAGGACAAGACCTGGACTATACGCAGCAATATTTTCTTTTTAAATCCGAATTTAATATTGCACAATCCGTGGGATTGAAAACTGGATTGCTCTTTGATATCATGTGAAAGACCCTACCAATAGACCAAAACTCCAAAGTTGTGGTAAGGGTTGGGGGTTTAATATTTATATTAATTCTATATGGTGTCTAAAATAATTGCTTCAATTAAGAATATACTTCGTTACAACCTTACGGGCATAGTAGTGGCTAGGATTAAGAAGTGGGTCGAGCCCAACTCGAGTCCAACGCAGTCTAACCCAATGAAGTAACCCAAGTTTAGGCCAAGTTTTTCAATTTATCCCAAGTTTGGACTAGGCCTGATCGGACTGAATAATGCACATGTTATAGTATTTAATACTAACTTTGGTTTGAATTGATGGATTGCACTTATGTTTGAAAAGAATAATAATATCTCTTCATATTGCAAGTCATGAAATACAGATATTACTCTAGGTCAAAAACAGAAGAAGATTTGTATATGTATGTTTTATAAAATAATAATCTCACTCCATATATGTTATATAAGTATACATGAGCGCTACTAATAATTATTACATATATATGAGAAAACAGGGTGTCCTATAATTTCCTCTCGTGGCACCCTAAAAATTCTACCGCCTCTCCAGAATACATGATCCACACCGTTTGAAGTGTCCAACATGTCATAAACTATAAGAGAATGAAATATCACCAAAGTTGAATATGGTCGACCATTAAGTGCTCACAATTTTTATATTGCTAAAAAATAGATCGTTTGGCAACCTCATAGTTGATTGGGCAAAACATATTCAAATTTATTTAATCATCACTCTATGTTGTATGGTATGAATATCAACTTGAACAGATGATGAATTTTGGTGCGGATATTGGAATTTTAGCGTGTCATAGAAGGAATCTCTCTCTCTCTCTCTCTCTCTCTCTCTCTCTCTCTCTCTCTATATATATATATATATATAATAAAACACAAAGAAAGCTATCAAGTGGCTCTCCTTCAATCCCCACAAAAATCAAAGACCCAGATCTAACCTTAGAAAACATAGTTTTCCCCTCCAAAAGTTTCCCCCCCAAAACTCAAATTCAAATTCCCACCCAAAACAACTCCTATATTTATTTAATTCTCTCTCTCTCTCTCTTTCTCTCCCTCCCTCTTCTTTTGAAAAAATTAAGAAAATAGAAAATTTTAAAAAATTTAAAAAATTAAAAACTAAAAAAATTTAAAAATTTAAAAATTTAAAAATAATTCCAAAAAAATCAAAAAAATCATATAATATGTTTTTTGCTGGACCGCCAAAAGTTTCTCATATAATATATTTGCTACTTCAATTAACTTGCTGGACCTCTCTCTCTCTCCCTCCCTCTTCTTTTCAAAAAATTAAGAAAATAGAAAATTTTAAAATTTTAAAAAAATTAAAAACTAAAAAACTAAAAAAATAAAAAAAAATTAAAATTTAAAAATAATTCAAAAAAAATCAAAAAAATCATATAATATGTTTTTTGCTGGACCCCCAAAAGTTTCTCATATAATATATTTGTTACTTCAATTAACTTGCTGGACCTCCAAAACTATTTTATATGATCAAGCGAGATGTACCGTTTCGAAGAAAGTGATTCAATGAGAAACATTCTTTGGTGAGAAAATGAGAAACATTATTATTAACTGTTAGATCTAATAGGTCATTGATCAATGGTTCTAATTAAAACACTAATAACCACACAAAAAACCTGGTTTTTTTATAACTTTGGTTCAATTTTATCCCTCCAAACTTTTTATAAAAAAAACTTGGTTTATTTTGCTTCTTCCACATCATTCTTTTTCTCCCAAATATATATGTTACAAGTTGGAGCTCTTTTGAGCTCCATCCTATTAAATCAAACAAAACATATACTAGTCAATTGTGTCACCAAATCTTAGATTCTATAAACTGAAAAATAGAACTCTTGATAATGAGCCTATTCTTGTCACTCTCATATCATACACAAACAAAAATCATGTTTTATCGTCCATTGTCCTTTTCCCTCTTTTCAGCTAGTTGTTTGAGATTACTTTATCAAATTTTATACATCAACGAATTGGATCATGGTATGCTTCCATGTTTCTTTTACATTTTCTTTCTTTCTTTTCTATTGTTAATTTAATATGATACGAAATCCAAAAGCACTACATGCGTGCAAGTAATTGCTATATATATCTCATCATTTTCAGCTGATATCTAGCAAACATATTTGGTGGCTCAATGGGGATGGCGATGGAGATATCCGTCCTCACCTGTAAATTAGAAAGGGAGAGAAAGATATTGATTTGGGAAAGAAATAGAAAGATATGGAAGAAGAAAATAAACAAAGGGACTTTTTTAGTTTTGAGGGATAAAACTGAACCAAGGTTTCTTTTTAGGTTATTAGTGTTTTAATTAGAACCATTGATCAAGGGCCCAATTAGATCTAACGGTTAATAATAATATTTCTCATTTTCTCACCTACGAATGTTTCTCATTGGATCATATATATATAGAGAGAGAGAGAGTGAGAGAGCGCAATGCTCCATTGCAAACCACTGAAGCCATAGTTGGAAACAACGGCTTCAGTTATGTTAACCCTGTAGCTGTTGTTTCCAACAACGGCTTAGGTTATTTTAAAAAAACTAAGCCGTTGGCTTCAGTGGTTTTCATACCCATTTTCACGGGACCCGTTTGCAATGGAGCATTGCCATATATACATATATATATATATATAAAAGGATCCTAGAGGCACCCTCTAGGGAATTTCCTAAAGGGAAGCTGATGTGGCATGCATTTATTAGTTGGGATAACTACATTTTACAAAAGTGTCCTTATTAAATGGAGGCGGTACTATGCAAATTTGGTGGTCTCAACCTATAAATGCATGTCATGTCAGATTCCCTTCAAGTAATTTTCTAAAGGGGCCCCTAAGAATCTTTTTACTACGCACACACACACACGGGAGAAAAAGTCACATAGTAGGGGTATTTCCTCACACATCAAAGTTCAACATATTATTAAACATAAGAGGATGAAATATCATCAAAGTTGAATATGTTTTGCCCATGCATTAAATGGTTGCAATTACATAATGATGAAAAAAAGTTCATTGTGCAACCTAACAATGATAGGGCAAAATATGTTCAAATTTAATGATTTTACATCACTCTATGGCATGAAGAACAACTTCAATGGCGTGGATCATGAATCTTGGTTGCAGAAATTGGATTTTTAGCCATGCCATAGGAGGAAACTTATACGAGAGAAATGATGGGAGGAAATTTTCTCACCATTCAAAGAGTTCAACATGTCATTAAACATAACAGGATAAAATATCATCAAAGTTGAATATATTTTGCCCATGCATTAAATATTCGCAATTGTTCTATTGCCGAAAAAATGTTTCTTGTGCAACCTCATGATGAAAGGCACTACTCATACGGAGCACAAAAGCCGACAACAACAACAACAACAACAACAACAGTTCTCTGTTTATTATTCAATAAACCGAATAAAAACCAAGGAGTTATCTACTTCTTATTCAGTCAACTGAATAAGGACCAGAGACGACGATGCGACAATTTCAACTATTTTTGGCATAATTCGGGCCGATATTCAATATCTTTTAAATATATGAATTATGTATTTTTATTGCTTTCCTAGTTGAGGGATTGTTTCGGTTATTTCTTTTCTTTGAGATTAGGTTAGTTTATTTCTTTCATCGCAAGTTTAGTTTGCTTTCTCCGCAAGTTTAGTTCCCCTTAAGAGTAATTAATTAAGTATTATCCTCTTCCATTATTAATCCAATTATAAAATGCAAAACTATTTTCTTCAATTTACCTTCCTATGGTCAAGAAAACTCTAGTTTATTCAAGACCCATAAGCTTGTACGAGATCAAGCAAATAGTCTATCTACCGTCTTGCGTTAGGTGGTATCAGAGCCCAAGAGTCATTCCTTGGGATATCAGGTAAGGATGGCAAACGGGCCGGGTTGACCCGCGACCTGCCCGCGACAACCCGGGCCTCAAGATTACAGTTCAGGTCCGGGTCGAACCCGCGAGTCTAAGTAGGTCGACCTGGATCGCCGAAAATGCAGATCCGATCCGCTCAACCCGGCCCGCTCGACCAGGTTAAAACCCCCAACCCATCCGCCAACCTACGGATTGACCCGCAGGCTCCGAAGCGTTTGACCCAAACAGGTCAAACAGTCGACCCGCGTGGGTCGAACGGCCGAAAACACAGCCAACTATTTTAGCCGTTTTTTTTTGTTTTTTTAAATTTTCCCCCTGTAAATACCCCTTAAATCACTCCAAATTTCACATCTTACTTTCTCTACTACTACTACTCAATTCAATCTCAATTCATTCAAATTTTTTCAACAAAGAAGCTAGTAACATAGAAGCAAAAAATTCCGACAGTATCGAATTCAACTTTCAACTACGTCTACTTCAACATAGAAGGGGAAAAAAACTTGTATTTGTAATTTTTATGTAAAAAACTTGTAAAAAATTTATAGTAGTTGAATTGAATAATATATGCACTTTTTCACTTTTATACAGTTCAACTTGTAAAAAAAACATAAGTGAAGAGAAGTTGTATATATATATATATATATATATATATATATATATATATATATATATATATATATATATATATATATATATATATAAAATCAAACGGGCCAACCCGCGACCCGGCCCGACCCGAAACAGGTTCAACCCTAATGGGTTCGCGGGTTGGCCGGGTCGATATTTTCGATTTCCAACCCGGTCCGGTTGCCACTCTGATCCTACCCGAACCTGCCCAAGTTGGCCTTCAACCCAGGCGGGTCCGACCCGACCCGGTCGGCCCGATTGCCAACCCTAATATCAGGTGTCAACTACAGACATGAACGCGACGACCCTTTCAGCAGTGATTGTGATGATCTCCAAAAGCCATTGACAAAAGGAGAATTCTTGTATATTATGAGACCGACGAAACGACATCAACGACAGCTTCAGTGGGTACCATATCGAGTTCATGTCACACAGATTTTATCAGGCTGTTTGATCCAAGGAGCGTCCAACCATCACCTCGTTGGAACCACTTGGAACGATCAGCACTAACCGTTGATAAGGGTAGTAATAATTTTATTGAAGGCTTTGGTTATGAAAATTTTGAGAACCAACACCTTCGCCAACAACACCTCAACCATCATACCCCCTCCCCTATCAACCCTACCATAATGATGACTATCACATTAAGGCAAATATTCCAGAGTTCACGACAACGTCAATGTTGAAGACTGAAGTTGAAGGCTATTATGATTAGGAGTATGAAGTAAAGAAGTTCTTTAATTTGATGAACGTGGCTGAGAAGAAGAAGGTGAAGTTGGTTGCATACAAGTTTAACGACAAAGCAACCGCTTGGCAGTCACACGTGCAGGTCTGAAGGCGGTTTCGCAGAAAGCACCTTGTACGAACATGGTGACAAATGAAGGACATCATGCAAAAATCTTTCTGATAGTCAGGCATATGATGTACAAAAGATTTCAGAACTCCAAGCAAAGCAATCATTCCATCACAGAGTATACCAACAAGGTCTTTAGATTGCAATGTCATTGTAATCTTTCGGAACCCAAGGATCTGCAAGTGTCAAGATACATCAACGGATTAAGGTATGAAATTCGAATGGTTGGAGCATAGATGAAGTTAGCATAGAGCATTGCAAATAAAGGAGGCACTGAATCAAGAATATAAATCCTTTCAAAGAGATCGAGGAGTTCATAAATAAGCATCTTATCTGAATACTCCTCTTAGTTCTCAGCCTAAAGTCTCTCAAGTTGGAGAGGAGACATTGTTTTCTTCAACCAAAACAGAGTCTACTTTCAGCCATGATGTCAAGGAGACAGAAAAATTGTGAGTTCAAGTGACAGAGAAGAGGAGCTTGAAGAAGTGGCCGAGGAAATAGTTGTAGAAGTTGAATACAACCCTCCAGAAATTGTGCAATCTTTGTTGGAGTTCAATGAGCCCTTTTCAGAGAAACTGCCGAGTCAACTTCTGCCAACTATTTCCTCAGCCGATGGTAGTGGGGGTTGACAGGTTTCTCAACATCCCAATCAATTTCACTTTGGGCAGGAACCGAACCATAAAGCTCCAAGCCACCAACATAGGAGTAGGAAGTCTTGCTATTTGCGCTACAGGTGCTCAACTGTAAAGTAATGCTTTGTTCTTTAGAATGGAAGCTATTACTTATTTTGCAAGCAGAGTTTGACTTATCAGAAATTCAATGCATTAGTTGTAGGGAGATTAAAATAAAAATGGGAAATGAACAAAGAATACAAAATAAAACAACAAAAGAGTATGGAGCAAAAGTGCAGTTTATCTAGACTCCAAATTAACCTCAATCATGATAGACTGAGTTTTCACATGCAAAGAAGTTATTAAACATTCTGAATTGCTAGTCAAATAACTCTAATCTTCTTCATCTACTTCAACCTATATTTTTTAAGCATAGCCAAGAATGTGTGTTAAACGTATTGTGCATGTTGGCTCTTCGTCATAGCTTCAGTTATAAGTTAGAAAGAGTTAGAGCATGTTCTGAATCGCCTCGGTTAAAGTTAAAGCTTATCATATAACCTGAATAACTTTTTAGTTAATACGCGCGGGAGGGGGGGGGGGGGGGGGGGGGGGGAATAGCTCACATATTGCCCATAACAATAAGCAGGTAATACAATTAAAGAAAGAAAAAAGAGGGTGAACGACGAAATGACACCCAAACTTTATCGTAATTCCCAAATAGCACCCAAACTTTTTATAATACCCAAATAACACCTGAAGTTTTTTACACAGGACCAAAAAGCATCGGCCGTTAAGTTTTCTGTTAAGTTAATGGAATATTCCCAGAATAAACCTCATAACAGATTTAAACCCATTAAAAAGCGTGTGAAATGTCGAAATTGCACTCATCTCCATATACAAATTACAAAAATCATCACCATCTCCCACCACCATCTCCACCACCGACTACCATCTCCACCCCCGACCACCATCTCCACCACCAACCACCATCTCCAACAACTCCAACCACCATCATCTCCAACCACCGACCACCATCTCCACCATCATCTCCAACCACAACCTCCGAAACCCATCACCATCACCTTCATCTCCACCAAAATTTTAAAAAAAATCAAAACAAGAAAAACTGAAAAAAGTAAGAAGAATTGAAAAAGGTATTTCAGTCTTTTCACCATCCCGTCGTTCAGAAATTAACAGCAAGTGCTTTTTTGTCCTATTTTAAAAACTTCGGATGCTATTTGGGTATTATAAAAAGTTTAGGTGCTATTTGGAAATTAGGATAAAGTTTGGGTGTCATTTCGTCCTTCACCCAAAAAAGAGAGAGCGAGAGAAAGGAAAAGAAAATTTTGAATAATAGCAATTCCTATATATAAACCCAATAAGATTGTGAGAATGAACTTACCGGAGCTAGAGATAAAGCCTTTAGCATCAACAACGCCCCAACTATATCCATAAGAAAACCAAAAGCCCACAGTTTGTTGAAAGCATAAGCCCTAATCACCTAAAAATACAAAATAATTATATAATAACATGGTTATAAAGATGAAATATTAAAAGAAAGTAATAAATAATTTGTGATTGAATACAATAGCAATTTTTAATTCCTAAAATGCATCAAATGATCATTTGATAAATCATATTTAACAGAAAACATAATATACTAGAAATGGAAAGGACAGAGCTCGATAAGGAAATGATTTAATTCTTCAAAGTATGAAGTTGCAGAGGAATACCCATGGGAAAATAAAATTACAAATATAGATGGGTGTGACATTGAACACATTACAACAAAGAAAGTAACAAATGATATTAAAAAGTGATTCTTACAAAAAGCGTCCCCATTGTCAATAGTGCTAAAGAAAGAGAGAAAAACATAATTGCATAAAGTAGTTGGTTGATATTGTACTTTATAATTTAAATAAGAGTAAAACTCTCAACCACTACCACAACTTCAGAGTATTGGCAAGCTTTGGCCCAGTGGCAGGCTCTTTCATGGGGTGTCAGCACAACAAGGTTCGAATTGCATAGGCTACACCATATTAAATGCGGATTAAAACAAAAAATAACATTGCGTATAGTGTAAGTTTTGGCCAACAAAGATGGACCACCCTTGACCTGCTAGGGTGTGTTTAAGTGTAAAACGTGTTTAAGTGTAAAACTTGCGACCCTTACAACAACTTCGGAGTTTGGTCTAGTGGCAGGGTCTTTCAAATATAAATGGGTAAAATTAAATATTACAGTATAAAAATTGATTATGTTAATCAAAACATATATAGCAACTATCACTAATGGCATTGAATTTTGATGACTCACTCCTAGTAGCCATCTCCATGGTCTTACTTTCATAAATTGGTCCCACTTCCTATCCTTATATGAGAGGCAGAAAAGGCTTCCATAAAAGAGGAAACAGCTCCACATTAGGGAAGTATAACAGATATGGAACAGATCCTCTACCCATACATGTAAACAACAATTAGGTTGTATGAGACACAGTAGACCTCCAAGGGCTGGTATATAGGAAATTTATTGAATAAGCATACACCAACAAAGCCCTATATGTTGGTAAAAAACCTCTTTTGGCCACTACAAATGGAGAGTTTCAAATTAATAATCTCTCATTTAAAGTGCAAGTGTCATTCTGGTCTAATGGTAAGTCTCTTAGCTGGACAGCATAAAGTTGGGGGTTTAATCCCCGCTTGCATCATCCTTTTATTATGGGATTAATGTGAGAGTGTGTGTGCAGTGTGCGTGTGCAGCTACAGCCTTGTTCCCCAAAAAAAAACTCTCATTTAAAGTGAGGGTGATATTAAGTAGTCCAGATAGCAACTACTAGTCTTTTATAAATCATTTCTGGTTCCAACTTGGTGGCTTCTAGAAAACAAAGGTTTAGAAAAAACGGTTTAGAAGAGCAACTACACTGATTACTAAATGAACACATTCAACAGAACTCAATAAACTTGAGTGGTAATATTCTGAACATGAGGAAGAATCATTATACATGTATGGAAATGTGCAAAAACAAGTGATTAGTGCAACTTAACTGATAATATAGTCATGGATTTGAGATCGTTTCAGGAAAGGATACAGCAATATTGTATCTGAGTGGCCTACCTAGTTTCGTAAAGGGGGAATTTATGGCCTGAACATTTTAAGTTTCATCATTTTCTATTTTAGTGTGTTTACTTGCCAAAAGCCACCAGGATAGATATGGTGGTTCCCACTTAGGTTATGATTGGGCGCTTATGAAATTAAAATAGATTTTAAAAAAATTCTCCTTCTATAGTAGTGTTACATAGAAACATGACTAAAAAGCAAACTAAAGTAATGGTTATTTCATTTGTATGTTAAGAGGCTGAAATCCATTGGACATTTTATAGTATAGAGCTCATCCAAACCTGAAATAATAAATATCTAACGATAACCACATTAGCCATTTGTGTTTGTTCTTATTAGTTATTACTTCCCTCTGTAAGATAGAAATTAAATTAATATTGATGAGTGATGGTCATTCTCCATAAGCATCCATCAAGCATTGTTCATAATGTTGTTAGAAATGAATTTACTCTTCAACACATATATCTACAACTTATGTGTTGCTTTTCTTATGAATCAGAATCATCTCATTGTTTTTCCTTGAAGGATAGAATTCGAATCATCCCAATTGTCCTTTGACAAACCTTGTCTTATCAATATTTTGTCAAAAATACTAGTTAACCTATCAAAAAATAATTATAAACAATTTTACTTAAAACCACTTCTAGCCTCAGATACTCTTTTCCGATAATTTTCACATCTTCCAATGTGTAGCTTGCAATTATCAAAATCAAAATTCCACCCAAATTCCAGCATTCCCATAATTTTTTCCTATCACAATAGCTTATTTCCCAAATAACACAAATCTTTCATCATTTTGTTAACAAACGCCTTAGGCAAAACCTGTACACAATCAAGCCATACCCAAAATACTTTAATGCCCGTACATCACCACCAACATCCACGAGCTAGGTTTTCACCACAAAAAGTTATGTCAACTATGGAACACAAGACGTAACGAATGAGATAACAAAATTGCATGACCAGTTTTGAGTTGACAACTAAGCTTCTCTTAGTACCAAATTATAGCCAAGAATGCTACGGACTAGGATGCATTAGTCAAAATCCTCATTTCCTCAGTGACAAGTTAAGATAATAAATTTATTTTAGGAAATATGTTTCGAATATAGATTGCTTTATCAATAACATTATACACTAACATCTACTACATAAACTGTTACATTTTGGTAAGGAGCAGACACAGCCTAACGTCATCTCCTCCTTTCCAGGAATTCACTTTTCCTTTTTTAAGCCTTTTCCAACATATACAGCTTGCAAAATTCATCAAAATCACAATTCCAACCAAATTCAAACATCCCCATAACTCACCCTATCATTGTAGCTTGTTTCCCTAATAACACAAATGTTTCATCATTCTATTTAACACCACCTTCCGCAAAAACTGCACACAATCAAAGCAAACAACACATACTCCACAACACCAACATGGCAACATCCTATGCGCACAAGATTTCACAAACGAGTTTACGAAACAACAAAGTTTCATAACCATTAGTGGAGTTCACAACTAAGCTTCTCCTATTCAGTACCAAATCCTAGCCAGAAATGCTACCGACTATTATGAGGTCGTCTAAATCCTAAATTCCTCAATGCTACTTTTCTCGCTAATATCCTAAAATCGCTAGCTAACAACAAAATAACATATAGATTGCATTATCAACAACATTGTACATTTACATCTAATATTTCAATGAATTCCTAAAATTTGCAGATCATCGATTTCAGTCACACATTCAACTATCATTTCAACAAGATCTACACATCGATTCTGAACTAAATTAGATTCTTCACAGAAATCAGATCTTAAGAAAATACGAACGAATCGAAGATCGAAGAAATACCTTGAGCTTGAAAGAGAGGGGAGGGAGAATGACGGTTCCCTTCTTCTGGAGAACTTTGCCGATGTTGTTCCCGGCCGTCGCCATTAGGGTTAAGCATATCGATTCCCACATATTTCTCTTCTTCTCTTTTTCTTCAACCTTTTTCTTGAAATTTTTTTTTTACCTAATTTTCAAGAAATCTCTGGGTTGATGGGATGGAATCCGACAATGGCCCTCGGTCTCCGATTTATATAGGGAAGGCGAAAAAGTAGAAGGACAGGGAATACGGTATGCGCTTCGTATTTACGGGGAGATGAATCAGATGATCACAACCTTTGTTGTTGGAGTATCTGATATCGTATAGGCCTTCTTTAGAAATATAAATAGCTTGGGATTTTTATTTTTTATTTATTTATTTTTTTTTAAATTAATGACAGAAAATTTTCAATTTATATATTTTCTTTTCTTCTTCTTAACCTGAATCCTCTTAATCTCCAGTTTCTTTTGATTTTTCAACAAAGCTCTGAGACGAGCATGTTAGGTTTCTTTTGAGGGGTTGTTTTGTTTCGATAGAAATATAGAGAAAACCTCAATTATGTGCCCTATTTGATTTCCCTTTTTATTAGAAGATATTTTTTTTATTTTTGTTTGAAAATAAAAGTTGACCAGAAAACAATGTAACATATCAAATTTAAAGGAAAATTATTTTCCTTTTAAAAAGAAAGGAAATGCTAGAAATTTGATAAACAATATCTTTTATAAGATTGTGTGGTTATACTTTTTCTGATAAAAATTATCCTATACAGTGTATTTTTAAAATAATTCTTCAGTTATATTTCTCCACAAATAAGAAAAAACAATTATGGAAAAAAAAAAATTAGTTTATCAAAACTAGTATAATGCACGTGCGATGCACGCATACAAAAAATATATTCACATAACTTAAAATTTTGAAGCATAAAAAATAGCAATCATATCTTGCGACATGACAAAAGACATATTTACATGACTTGAAGACTTCAGCAATAAACCAAACAAGACTTGAAGCATAAAAAAATAACAATCAATAAAATATGCTTAAATTTAACTTAGTATTGTCAAATTACAAACTATAAAACTCTTTCATAGAATATGCTGAAATTTGACAACAATATTGCCCAAACATTCTTTATCAACGATATCATTCTGTTGAAATTTTTTTCCCGCATATTTAAGCAAGAGATGGAATTAATAGTTCAACTTCATATTTTATAAAGAACTGAATAATATCACAGCATCAGAATAAAAATTCAACATAAAAATTGCCATCGAGTACATATTATCACCCATCACAAAAATTGGGATTTGGATAATTTCTTAGTATTGCAGCTGCCGCCAATGCCACCACTAAACTTGCCAACACCCCCCATTTTCTTGAGTCAAGACTTCCATTATTCGATTATTTTTACTCCTAGCATTGTTTTGACAGTACAAATCTCTTGTTCTGAGAACTGTCTAATATCCAAAGCATCGGACTCTGAAATGAAAATAAGACATGAAAGAGAAATCAGACATTGACAACCCCATTCATCTATAAATTCAGTGGAAAATTCAAATATTTCAAAGAAGTAGTAATTTAAAGAACATAAATGAATGTGCCATACTTTCCAAATGGAAAATAAATAATCTAAAAGGAAGATCACCTCTCTTACTTTCTAATGAAACAGAAGTAACATTGCCAGTCCGGTTTACATCATTGGTTGCATTTTTCTCTTGAATCCAATTCCAAAACCTTATTATACACTAACTACAGAAGTACAAACATGAATCATATTAAGGATGAATCACAATTGTCTCAAAAGCAACAAAAAGAAAATAAAAATAAAGGATGCAGGTATGTCCTGTGGAAGCAGTGATAACAGGACATCAACTTCATAAAAGGCAAAGTAGCAGAACTCTCTTATGTGACCAAAGGGAATAGGCATAGTGGACAATTTCCTTCGCGATGGTTCATACTGGAAAGAATGTCAACTGCTTCCTAGTATAATGCACGTGCGATGCACGGGTAAAAAAATATGTATACTAAATAGCCTATGACAGTGGGTGACTATTCGTAATAACTCACAATCTTAAAATTTCTACAAATGCAAGGCATCAAAAATTAATATCAGAGGGTAATGCTAACTGGGGAAAAAAGTCGTATGATTGAAATGAATCGGAGAACACTGAAACATATACAGCAAAATTTTCAAATACTCATATGATCAAATTCCTTTATGTGGGTGTGTTGAACTGTTTTAAAAGCACGATTCAGGTCTCTTTTTATAAATTTGTTTTATAAAAAGAGAAACAAAATGTATATGTACTGCATAACCATGAACAAGAATGAAATAGCAATAGCTCCTAGCCTCGTATTTCTGTTGTATACACACAGAGTAACCATTCAGTGTATATAATTAGCGAGAGAAAAATCATCTGTATCAAGTATGGAATATTCTAAAAAAAATTCATCTGCCAAATGTTCCCTTAAATGGGAAAAATTGCAATTTTAAAGGAAAAACCTTATAAACATAAAAAAGAAACATGGGTATTTAATTGAATTAGAGATGTAACATGGGTTTGATCGTCTCAGCATTTTTCTTGAGTCAGGATGTCTGACTCAAATTTGAAGGGGGAAATATTTTATTTTATTTCATTAATATTCTTACTGTAATATTAAACCTAATCAACATGTAAAATAGCACCAAAAAGACGCTGGAGTCGATCAATTTTTCAATAAAAAAATATTTTTTATGCCAATTTTATCTAATAATTACTACATATGTGTGGTTGGGAATGCAGAAATTAACAGCGAGCTAGTAGTACAAATAGAAGTCCTCACCCTTTTAGCCATAACTTTTTTATCACTAAGCACATACCTGTATCAAAAAGAGGAGTATAATTAGCACAACAATCTTGATCAATAATTCTAGTATGCTTAAAACGGCTCAAAGGCTATATAGCACGTGCAAAGGGACTATCTCATGATTTCAGATTTAGAATAATTACATATAAAGAAGGCAACAGGTTCATTTTTGTTTAATTCATCATATAAGGAACAATGATCACAAATATAGACCTTGAAGAGAAGCAGGCGGTGGCATTTCATCTTTTGAGTGTTTGGGTGGCCTCTTTCTTTTTTCTTGTGCAGCTTTTTTCATGTAGTATTCCATCATGGTAGTAGGATCAGCAGAAGAAGGCCCACTGGATTCACCTGCAAGTAAAGAGTTTTCAAGGTATAAAGTCAAAATTTTATTTCATTTCCAACAGTAAAAAATGCAATATGTGCCAATATTCAGTGATTTCTTCATACTATCAGTATCGTTTTCCCTAATAGGTTAGAACTTTACTGAACTATCTTAAATTTTAATTTGCTTCATGCATTATTATTTTTTTCTTCTACATATGATTTTTTTTTAGGCCTGACAAACATCAGTTTTGCAGTGTTCCAATTATGCATGCTTGATTGATCACACTGAAGTAGCTCCTGTAGCCCAGCAGTATTAGAAAGGCATAAAACATTTACATTCACAAAAGAAAATGATTTTTATGAACAAAATTAAGCCCACGCCTATCACATTCTCATAAATAGTAATATACACGTGCGATGCACGACTACATAAAAATATAATTATTAAATTAAATAAAATGCTCATAAAAAAAGATACAGTAAATTATTTAACCGCCTATATAAAAAATTGTTCTGAAAATAAATGAGCAATTTGTAATTGAGCTACAATAGTCTAGTTATGATCAAATCATTCACCATCAATGTCAAAATCCAACAAATGTTGCCCATAATAGATACAATCCAAAGTGAAGAAATGCTTAGCAAAATCAATGTAAACATCAATTTCGACTAATGCTCATCTTTGGTTACTTTTACATTGCAAAACATCCAGAGAATAAACAAAGACAAAGAACAGTTTGCGAATAGAAAAATTTATACATAACTATATTAAAAAAATGTTGTGCGGAATACGAATCAAACAACCAATCAAAGAGAGAAATAGCGAGAGAAAAACAGAAAACAAACAAACACAAGGACACACAGATTTAATGTGGTTCGGCAAACAAGTGCCTACATCCACGGGGCGGTTGGGGTTTCTTCTTCAAATAATCACCAATGGGTGAAACAAACCCTTACAGAGATGACGGCTGCAAAATCCGAATTAGAGGTCTATCTTTTACAAAACCCTAACTGGTGTATTTATAGGGAAACTACTGGGCCTTTCGAAATGGGGCCTTTTCTAGTTCACAAACCCGTCTCCAGTCGACTGGTCTTCTTACCAGTCGACTGGTCTTCTGGACAGTCGACTGAGACACATCTCCAGTCGACTGCTGCTGCTGTATCCTTAGCCTTTGAAACTTCTCTCTGGACAGTCGACTGACTCCATACCTCAGTCGACTGATGTACTGAAACTTCCGATTGCTGCAGATACGATGGATATAAACAAACTGAACCAGAATCGAGCCATTATCCTACAATCTCCACCTTGGCGAGATCTTCCAAGTATCCAACAATCTCCACCTTGGCGAGATCTTCCAAGTAGCCCAAGCAATCTCCAAAAATACTCCAAAACAAATGCTCATCACCAATTGTAACAAAAACAAACTCCACCTTAGTATGATATCACATACTAACCAAACAAATAGCGAAGCACCATTCCAACCGCCCATTCCAAATCATCAAGCATGCAAAATATTAGCCAGGTTCATGCAATGCTTGAACTTGGCTGTCCCAACAACTTTGGTCAACATATCAGCAGGATTATCAGCTGTCCCAATCTTTACCAGAAGAATATCACCATCCTTTATCAAATCACGCACAAAATGATAACGGACATCAATATGTTTGGTCCTCGAATGATGAACTTGGTTCTTCGCTAAATGAATAGCACTCTAACTGTCACAGTGTACCTCCACCTTCTCCCGATGAATTCCCAAGCTCTTCAAAAGTCCATGAATCCAAATAGCTTCCTTCATGGCCTCAGCAACCGCCATGTATTCAGCCTCAGTAGTAGACAACGCTACAGTGGACTGCAAATTGGACCTCCAACTTATAGGTGCTCTAGCCATAGTAAACAAATAGCCTGTAGTAGACCGCCTCTTATCTAGATCACCTGCATAGTCAGAATCAACATAACCCACCAATAACCTGCTAATATTGTCATCCCTTTCAAACTTCAAACCCACATCTGTGGTGCCACTTATGTACCTCAAAATCCATTTAGCTGCTTGCCAATGCTCTCTGCCTGGATCATGCATATATCGACTAACCATACTCACCGCCTGAGAGATGTCTGGTCGAGTACAAACCATGGCATACATCAAACTGCCAACCACACTAGTGTAAGGTACATTAGCCATATACTGTCTCTCTTCATCTGTACTTGGAGACTGAGAAGCACTAATTCTGAAATGAGTGGCTAAGGGTGTACTGACTGGTTTAGTTTTCTTATCTATACCAAACCGTTTCAGCACCTTCAAAAGATATTGCTTCTGTGTCAAACTCACTATGTCCTTTGCTCTGTCTCTAGCTATCTCCATCCCAAGTATTTTCTTGGCTTCACCAAGATCCTTCATCTCGAATTCAGAACTCAGCTGATTCTTCAAATTTTGAATCTCCTTAGTATTTTTAGAGGCAATCAACATGTCATCCACATATAATAACAGATATATGAAAGAGATATCCTGCAATTTTCTGAAATAGACACAATGATCATACTCACTTCTGGAATATCCCTGCACTTTCATAAACTGATCAAACCTCAAATACTACTGCCTTGGAGATTGCTTCAACCCATAGAGAGACTTTTTCAACCTGCAAACACAATTTTCCTTCCTAGCTGTCTTAAACCCATCTGGCTGCAACATATAAATTTCTTCATCCAGGTCCCCATGTAAGAATGCAGTCTTCACATCCATCTGTGTCAATTCAAGATCAAACTGTGCTACCAAAGCTAACAAAATCCGAATAGAAGGATGCTTCACAACTGGAGAGAACACTTCATTATAGTCAATTCCTTCCTTTTGAGCATACCCCTTTGCAACTAGTCTAGCCTTGAACCGAACACTGCCTTTTGGACCTTCTTTCTTCGTATACACCCACTTGCAACCGATAGCTTTCTTCCCCTTTGGCAATTGCACTAGATCCCAAGTCTTGTTCTTATGAAGAGAGTTCATCTCTTCATCCATAGCAACTTTCCAATCTGCATTTTCAGAACTTCTAGTAGCTTCTTTGAAGTTGGAGGGAACTTTATCATCAACAATAGGAAGAGCAAATGCAACTGTTTCTGTAAAGCGAGATGGTCGTTTGATATCTCTTCTTTGCCTTCTTGCTGCAATTGATTCTTCCTGCTGGGGAGGGTCTTGGATAGGAACTTCTTCCTCATCCTCAGAATCAACCACATCATCTTCATTTTGGACAGGAGTAGAATTTCCAACTGAACGCTTTTCTAACTCCACCTGTTGGAGAATTCTCGCACCAGTCGACTGAGAGCATCTACCAGTCGACTGTCCCGAGCTAATCTTCTGCTTCTCTTGATCAGGATCATCAGTCGACTGCATATAAGGACCAGTCGACTGTCCCGAGCTGATCATGCTGGTCTCATCAAAGGTGACATCTCTGCTGATTACTAACCTTTTCTGTTCTGGACACCACAACCTGTAATCTTTGACACCAGTACTAAAACCAACAAATATAGCCTTTTTGGCTCTTGCATCAAGTTTAGTTTCAGTTACATGAAAATAAGCAGGACAACCAAATATATGCAATAAACTATAATCAGATGCAGGTTTACCACTCCATACCTCAATAGGTGTTTTGCCTTCAAGTGCTGCTGATGGTAAACGGTTGACAATGTGGCTTGCATATATAACAGCTTCTGCCCAAAATGTCTTCTTCAATCCAGACTGCGCTAGCATACATCTCACCTTCTCAAGTAAGGTTCTGTTCATCCTTTCTGCAACCCTATTTTGCTGTGGAGTCTTCCTAACTGTGAAGTGCCTCTGGATCCCTTCATCTTCACACAATTTCAGAAATGGATCGTTCTTGTATTCCCCTCCATTATCTGATCTCAGAACCTTAATCTTCCTTCCAGTCTGGTTTTCAACTTTCTTCTTCCAACTTGTGAACAATGTCAAAACTTCATCTTTGTGTTTCATGGTATATACCCAAACTCGTCTGGAGTAGTCATCAACAAATGTAACAAACCAGTGTCTACCACTCATAGAAGGTGTCTGAGTAGGGCCCCAAACATCTGTGTGCACATAATCGAGGATACCCTTTGTCTGATGTACAGCTGTACCAAATTTCACCCTAGTTTGCTTACCCAAAACACAATGTTCACAAAATTCCAACTTGCACCCTTTAGCATCCTTAAGCAACCCTTGCTTCACAAGCCCCTGCAAGGCCTTTTCTCCTGCATGCCCGAGTCGCATATGCCACAACCTAGTAGAGTCGGGAACAACCTGTTTAGGCCTTTCAGTTACACTAGCAGCCTGACCCAAATATGTTTTTCCCTGCAAGAAAAACAAGTTCCTTTTTCTTTGCCCTTTCATCACCACGAGTGATCCGCTAGTCACCTTCAGAATGCCACCTTCACTAGCAAATTTCAATCCACTGGCCTCCAAAACACCAAGTGAAATCAAATTCTTTTTCAAATCTGGAACATACCATACATCTGAAAGCTTCCTAATAAGACCATCGTGCATTAGCAATTCAATCTTCCCGATTCCTACCTTCTTACAAGGTGCATCATTTCCCATCAAAACTACCCCACCATCCATATACTCTAAGGAAGTAAACCACTCCTTTTTCCAAGACATATGATAGGAGGCTGCTGTATCAAGAAACCATACTTCTTGATAAAGTGAGGGACTAGTTGCAAGTGCATAAGAAAAATCATCGTCACTATCTACATTATCAACAATCACATTTGCAGTCGAATTTCCCTTATTTCGTAGCTTAGGACAATCCTTTTTCCAATGCCCCCTTTCATGACAGAAAGCACATTCATCTTTGGCTGGTATCTTTCTGTCCTTTGAAACTCCTCTCGATTTGGAACGAGATTTGTTTCCTTTATTCCCAGATTTGGTCTCAGATCTGGTCTCAGTTCTGCCCCTTACAATCAATGCCTCAGAAGTTTCTCTATCAACCATTTTATCCCTTTTCCTAGTTTCATTATTCAACAGAGCATTTGCAACATCTTCATATTTAACAGTGTCTTTTCTATATATTAAAGTTGTTTCTAAATGATCATAACTTTCAGGTAATGAATTCAACAGAATTAGGGCTTTGTCTTCATCTTTAATTTGCTCATCCAAATTTAACAAATCAGCCAATAATTTATTAAATGATTCAACATGAGCGTTCATAGACATACCTTCAGTATAGGTGAAGCGAAAAAGTCTCTTCTTCAAATACAGCCGATTCTCCAAACTTTTCCTCATGTATTTGTCTTCGAGTTTCTTCCACAACACCGCAGCAATGGTATCCCTCATCAAATCGTACTTCTGAGCCTTCGCGATAAAGAGCCGAATAGTCCCACACGCAACTCGATTTAACTTCTTCCAATCTACATCGGACATATTCTTTGGTTTTTCTTCCTCCAAAGCAACATCTTGTTCTTGTTGAACAAGAACATCCAACACCTCACACTACCACATCCCGAAATTTTTTGTTCCATCAAATTTTTCAACTTCGAATTTTGCGTTGTGAATCGTTGTTCTGGATGAACTCGATCCCATAACATCCTTGGTTGCATCCGCATCACTCGCCATCTCCCTCTAGGTCGAACCGAAAGCTCTGATACTACTTGTTGTGCGGAATACGAATCAAACAACCAATCAAAGAGAGAAATAGCGAGAGAAAAACAGAAAACAAACAAACACAAGGACACACAGATTTAATGTGGTTCGGCAAACAAGTGCCTACATCCACGGGGCGGTTGGGATTTCTTCTTCAAATAATCACCAATGGGTGAAACAAACCCTTACAGAGATGACGGCTGCAAAATCCGAATTAGAGGTCTATCTTTTACAAAACCCTAACTGGTGTATTTATAGGAAAACTACTGGGCCTTTCGAAATGGGCCTAGTTCTGGACAGTCGACTGAGACACATCTCCAGTCGACTGCTGCTGCTGTATCCTTAGCCTTTGAAACTTCTCTCTGGACAGTCGACTGACTCCATACCTCAGTCGACTGATGTACTGAAACTTCCGATTGCTGCAGATACGATGGATATAAACAAACTGAACCAGAATCGAGCCATTATCCTACAAAAAAATGTTATACTTACCGAAGAAAGGATTACTTTGATATCTCAGTTGATGTTTCATAGTAGATTGCTTTGCTATTGAATCTATATTGATGTGAGCACGGGCAAATATATCTTCAAGTTCAGTTTGTTTCTTCAAATCTATTTCAAGTGCATGCTCATGATGACCCTCTGCCCTTGCAAGAACCGCAAGCTCTGCTTTCCTCTTTTTCTTACTCAAACTCTTCTTATAATTGGTAACAAACCTATCAAGCTCCCAAAAAGTCTCTGTATTCACACTATCAATATCCACCTCAATCTCGTCATCATGCTGATTCAACATTGAATTTTCCATCTTGATAATCTGCACAATAGTAAGAAAAACCTGGTAAGAAAAATCTAGTAAGATCATGGAGATTCCAACATTTAAGCAGATGGAACACATCATATTGAATAATTGTTGTCAACATGGTATAATGGATGAAAATAATAAAGAGAGATAATAACAAAGCACATGAATCAGTTTTGGTATACCATTTAATTTGAAGTTCCATAACATTTCATCAATACATCCTTGTAGACAACATTTTTTGTATATATGCCTTGCCGACTTGGTAGATCTCCATTCTTGATTAAAAGTTTTGTAGAAGATCTCGAAACTCCCCTAGAAAGAGCAACATATAATTGTCCATGACTGAATACATGATCCGGGAGATACATACCAATACATGGAATTGTTTGTCCTTGTGACTTGTTGATTGTTAAGGCGAAACTAAGTCGTAATGGGAATTGCTTCCTTATGAGTGTGAAGGCCATTCTTACATTTTCCGAAGGCTTAAGTGGGATTCGATGAATAAATACTCTTGTACCATAGCAATGACCGGTCACTACTTCTGCATCAATTAAATTTGGAGTGAAGTCTTTACAAATTAATCTCGTCCCATTGCAAAGACCAATTTTTGGATCAATATTTCTCAAAAGCATGATTGGAGCACCTATTTTAAGTGTCAACTTCTGTGGTGGAAGTCCTCCATGCGCAATAGAATTTAGATATTCTTGCTGATATAAATTATGTGTATCATTCTCAACTGTGTCAAATGAAAAATATGTTTGTTCATCTCCAGGAAATAAACGTATTATACCATCATTAATTTGGTTAACAGATTGATTAGTTAGAGTAGGCAGAGCTCTATCAGTAATATACTTCCTGTCATGTGCATTAGAGCTCAATGAAGGGAAAGTTATGTCGATCAAATTGTTGAATGAGTTTTCACCTTCCTACGGAATAACTATGTCTGTAGGCACTCTAATCATTTCACTTTCAACATATGGTTCATTTCCATCGCTAATGCGTAGGAGATAGTTGGAAAAATCAGAATCTTCCTTGGCTCACATATATTCTGTCAACCGAACAACAAATACATCATTCCAAATTGCAGAGTTAACTATACATGAGTCAATCGTTTGTGCTTTTGTACCATACTGTACAACTAGAAAAATTTGTCGAAAATCTCCACCTAATACCATAACTTTTCTTCCAAATGGCAATTCATTTCAAATTATATCTTTTATTGTCTTGTTTAAAGCCTCAAAAGCATGACGATGGGTCATTGTTGCTTCATCCCAAGTGATAGCACTTGAGAGATGTAAAAGTTTGGCCTCATCAGATTGGATAAAGATCATACATGATGAAGTGGAACACAACTTTATATAAATTTTGAATCTTGAGTGTGTTGTACGACCTCCAGGCATCATTACAGAAGCTATTTCAGAGGATGCAGTTGCTAATACTATATGTCCTCTATGCCACAAAAAAGATAAAATACAGCGATAAAGAAATGTCTTTCCAGTACCTCCAGGACCATCAACAAAAAAGACTTTACTCTCCCCATTAACGGCTGCTTCTGTGATAAGATTGAATGCATACTTCTGTTTCACATTAAGTTTTTCAACTGAGGATAAATCTTCATCAGAAATAGGTACTGACTTCTCATCTTCTATCAATTGCGGGACATCGACCTCTTCATTAACATTGATTGCAGGTAAGTCATAATCATCAATGCTCTTGCCATACTGGTTTAAGAGACCGTTGAGATCTTTCAGCAATCGTACTTCACATAGTCCACTCAGGTTGCTTGCAGATGAATAATCCTCAGACATATATGATTTGAATTGGTCCCATAGTTGTCTTACTCCAACTAGCTCGCAATATATCAATAGCGTCGCAAAAAGTCTTCTTAAAGCTGATGGCATATGAGTATTGGATGTTTCTAAAAGACAACTGTTGATGCTATTATCTCTCTCCAACAAACCCAACCTCTCAGCCACTTGCTTAAATGTTGGATATTTAATCTCATTTAATGTAAGCAAGTGGTCAAACGATAATGGACCTCTAACATGATTTAGCCTTAAATAGTAGCGATCCCCTTCTCGAGGAGAAATGGCATATATTTTGCCAATTTGACTAATATTATTTTGCCTCTTGCTCCATTTTTGTTCTTTGTTCTTCCACCTAAATACGTAGATGTTATCAATAATTAAAAAGCTAATAAATGTTATCTAATGTTCATTTCATAACTAAAAGCATTAACGTTACCAGTAAAGATATTATCCAAAATGTTTCGATAATTCATACCTATAATGCTCTAGAAACTCCTTATATAAATATTGTCTTGCTTCAGGGTCTTCATTATTTTTTGTAAAGAACTCTATCAACATCATTTTTTGCATTCGATCATCCGCTAGTACATTCTCTATTGACTGATGAGCATAATATAAAACTTATTGCCGATTCGACCAGTGAATTTGCAATGGAAGAACTGATGGATACATTCGAGTCATAGGAAAATAAAAGATTTTCCAGGCGGGCTTCTTGCGGGCATATCCAACGGGCATCGACATATTGTGATATTTCATCTGTAGCATCACCTAGTCGGATCTGAAAAAACACACGATCGGGTCCTTTGTAAGCATACTCATAGATATACTTAACAGAAATTATACTCGAACAAATTTCAACATTAATATGGCAACTATATTTTTTTCAAAAGAAAGGGGTTGTAAGGAACCACCCATCTATTATCGATCAACTGATTCGAGTTTTCCCTTCGAGAGATAAATCGACCAGTATCTCGTCGGCGATATACAGGATATGAGTTCTCTCCTGGCAAAGTTGTCGGAGCAAACTATTTGGGATATTCTTTTTTTCATTTTTCCATCTTTCATGCAAGTCGATTTAGGATTCAAATGCCCGCAAGGTCCATGAATCATATGTCTCAATACAATTTCGTATAGTTCAGGTTCCGCTTTCCGATCTGGAATTTCTGCTCTAACTATCCCATTGTAATAATCTGTAGAAATAATTTTATCTCTAGCATCAAGAATGATTAAAACGTGAGCACGAGGCAATCTGCGCTTTTGAAATTCAATGACATGTACATGTGCAATGACTCTCCCAAGTACTCCTCTATCAAATATATCTTTCTTAAACTCTTCAAGTTTAGAATGAAAGATTCTTGTTGTTAAATCTGGTCTGTCCTGTGGAAGCTGTCCAGGTAGTAATTCACTGGAAATTTCAATCCATGTCGGATTGCACGTCATAGTAATAAATAAGTCAGGTTTACCATATTTTTGCACCAAAGCCATTGCATTTTGATATCTCTGGTACATATCTCGGGGACTTTCGACATAAGATGCAGGTAGCACAGTTCTACGACCCACATTTCCTAGAAAATAACAAATAGTGGAAAATTTAAGGCGTTTACGTAGAAAATATTTTTCATAGCGTACGAATCATATACACAAGATATATAATTTACCTGCAATTGTTTCACCTGCATCTTGTGCATCCTGTAACCCTCGGTACATTTCAACACGTATTTCATGTTGATGATCGCGAACCCAACGCAATCTCTGTGCAGCAATTTTAACATAGTTGTCTACTAAAAACTGTTGTAGTAATTGCCCACCACGAAGAAAAATAGATGTGTCATTTTCACGAATCTAGCGACAAATATATTACAGCATTATTGATAGATGGATAGGTTGATTAATGATTAAGAACAAATATAAAATAAAATAATCAGCTATAGTCAGTACCTGAAGTTGAAATGCATAATACTCTCTACATGAAACTTTTCGTCTATTATTATGAATGTAGATATCCCAACCATGACTCCAGTAAGGTAATAAAAGAGGATATTGAATAGGATCATAATATCCCGCAGTATCTGGAACATTGTAGTTGGTTGGAATAAGTTTCGACAACAATTTCTTTCATGGCAATCATAAGGATTATCCCCGGAACCCACACTGCAGCAACTTGTAAAGAAGTAGGCAAATGATTTTGTCCTTCATGGTTTGGTATTTTCTTAAGTATTAATTTGCAATTGTCGAGATCAGAATGTCGTGAAAGACACCACAAATTATGGATATATGGATTATGTACATGAAGAATTTGCTGAAGCTTTTCCACAACTGGTCTACTCACCAAATTACTTTCCATTAATCTATTATCAAGTTCATGTTCGGTATCATATATATACAATTGCATATATCGAGGCCTAGAATTATTATGTGGAATAAGACTACCAATCTTATGGTATATGGCACCCTGAGCACGAAAAGTGTAAACACCCATTCTATTATTCAAAAATCTGTCATCAAGGTTTACTCCGATGGAAGTAAATGCAAAGATATGATTGTAAGTACTGATATGGCTAAAAATAGGGTTAAATCAGAACCGTCCAAATCAGGTGCGAATCTTAAAGCCTGGGGGTAATATGGTAATTTCACTTACAAACGGGTCTAAAGTGGGTACTGGGTCTTCTTATCGAAAGCCCAGTAACTCACAAACGGATCCATCCCAACTGGGTGCGGGTTTCAACCCGCAGCAAACCCGATCCAGTAGAATAGAATTAGGGTTTCTGATTAATCCTGATCAGCGGCCTTGATTCATATCTATCCTTTCACTGGGAATTAGGGATTACATTCCTAATCTGATCCTAGGGATTACATTCCTAATCTGATCCCAACGGTGGCTATGAATACCCCCCATCCATCACCATTAAGAGGTAATCAATCTTTTGCCAATTTACGCTCCCTCATAATCTTCTCTGATTACTGACTTGAGCGTCGGAGGGTGCGTCGCCGGGATCAACCCCGGTGTCTCGCACTTTTTGCAGGTGAGCGGCGGGAGTCAACGGTCAAACTCCGGCGGAGAAGGTTAAGGTTTGATTATTCAGTTTCCCTAAGAATCCACAAATACTATATGTTTGCCCCCACACCAGATTCAGCGGTACCAAGTACGTATATGTTTTCTAAAAGTTCTTCCTACTTCGGACTTGTCAAGATAAATGTTCATCAATTTTGGAGGAACTGTTATTCTCGGCAATTGCACTTTGCCTTTTTGACAACACAAATCAGCTGATTCTTGAAAAAATAAATTTTCCGCACAATGCAGGCACCTTCTTGTAGGTGGTAGATGAAATTGTTGACAGCGAAATAAGTCAACATGGTTTCTTGCCGAATTATAGTGCCTCATAACAGTTCGAACTCTTCTTGGCACTTGATTAATTCCAGTTGTTCCTATATAATTTTATAGAAATATGACAACAATTGAGAAGAAGGTAAAAACAGTATCGATGAAATAAAATGCGGTATTAATTCATACCTTCATTCATAATAGATGTTTCTTCATTGTTGTCTGTATTAACCACAAACACACCTAATTGAATAACAGTATTGATACAATGATTGAAAGATCATAAAATTTATAGTACGGTCGAAATGTTGCATGTTTATTATTTTGACGTTTAAGAAATCAAATAGTGCAGGCATAAAGTTTGGTGTTAAATCATACCTTCATTCATAACAGAATTATTTAAATTATTCTCTATATTAATAAATTGTAATGCAACACTATCCAAATTATTATCGACAACCCTTCGTACTACTTCATGAGAAAAAAAAAGTTATAAGTAAAGACATATATGAATTAATACCGTAAGTGAAATATCAAAAATGTTTTGATAATTGTTACCTTCGTTTAATGTAAAGATGCCATTAGCTCTTCGATCCCTTTGATATTTACGAAGTCTCTCCGTACGTTCAGCTATTTGCTGTTTGTTCATTGTTGATATTCGCCTCTACATATTTTGTTGATTTCTCGATCTTTCATCAACCAATTGTTGCGCATTCATATTGGAGTGCCGATTTCTTTTATACTGCCTATCCCTCTATCTTTGTTCAGCTAATTGATCTTCAGACATTGATAATCGTCGATTTCTAAATATTCTCGTTGTCTTCATCTAAACTCTTCCAACTGTATTGCAGTCATGTTGGCTCTTCTGTTTACTTCATGTTGTCTACGTCTCTCTCTACGTTCATCAACTTGTTGAGTTTCTGATAGTTGAGGTGTTGCTGTTCGTTCACTATCCATTTGTCTTGATAGAAACAATGTAAACGTAAGAGTGTCATTCATGCATGAATGTGGAAATAAAATCATCATCGTCATCTATAATAAAGTTTAAAGAATACACAATAATCATCACTCAAATTTCCTTGAAAGATATGTTGGTTGCAATAGCGAAGGTAGAGACTAAATATAAGAGTGTCATCTATGCATGAATGTCGAAATAAAATCATCATCACCATCTAAATGTTTCCCTAGCATTCGTTTAAAAATGGGATTGTTTCTCGAGCAAGAGGCTCTACTTAGAAGTGACAAAATATTTAAGCGGTGAGTGATGACAGTGCTCTCTTAATGCCAAATTTGTGGCAAACAAAATAAACGAATCAAATAGGGTTGTTCGGGTGTAGGCAGTAATGAAGGAAAGTGAACAGAGCATATTTCTAAATTCCCAACAAAACATCGACAATGAACTGGAAGATCTTACATCAAGTCAACGTAGTTGCTCGCTCCATGGGGAAACACGGTTCCCCTGCCAGAAGAATGATACATAATCAAAGATCAACCAACAAATTTATAATCCCAAACTCGGATTTTTCAACTGCAATAATCATTGATTCTAATATAATGTGCACCATTGTTTTGCTTGGAAGTCTGTAAATGCTAAAATTGAGTATTATTATTAATTAGTCTGCTTATTGTATTAAAATTTGGTCCGATTTTTTTTTTTAATTGAGGAAATAAATTTTGCACAACTTATCCAAAATCACAACTCAAGTTTGCATCAAAATTTGGTCCAAATATAAAATATTCAAACCCTAACCTTATCAGGAATTGGAGCAGCAAATTTGGTCAAATTTTTTTTTTGAGGAAATAAATTTTGCACAACTTATCCAAAATCACAACTCAATTTTGCGTTAAAATTTGGTTCAAATCCAAAATATTCAAACCCTAACCTTATCAGGAATCGGAGCAGCACTTTCGATCTCAACTTCGTGTGCCGCGACGATGTGGTAGAGCGGCAGCACATTGTACTGGCAGCTTGGTGAAGTGGCGGCGGGTGGCGGCGGGCGAAGCTGTGGTGCGTTGAAGCAGCGGCGGTTGGCGGCGGGCGGATTTGCGGTGTGTTGAAGGGGTGGGTGGCGGAGGGGGCGGAGCCAGGACGCGGTGAAGTGGTGAGGGCGGAGTTGTGGTGCGGTGAATTGGCGGGTGGCAGGGGGCACGCGACGGCATGGTGAAGCGGGAAGCGGCGAAGCTGTGGTGCGGCGAATCGATGGTGGTGGGTGGCAATTCGACGGCGAAGGGAGAGGAACAAACGGCGAACGGCGAACGGTGTTTTTTGTCTGGGTCGCGAACGGGAGAGAGAGAGAGAGGGGGAGAGGAACCAGTGTTTTTTGAGAGAGATAGATTGATTTGAATGCACGGGAAGTTCGCGTATTTCATGAATTTATATTGGGGGCTTTGGTTGTACGTGCATTGCGGGGGTTGGTAGATGGACAAATTACACTAAGGCCTTCTCCCATTATAGTAGTAGAGATGACATACAAAGAAAAGAAATTGTTTTTCTCGATTTTCTTATTTATTTTCAAGTCAAACAAATAGCAAAAATTAAAATTAAAATTAAAATTTAAATGTGTCATAAACCTATTTTTTTATTTTCTATAATTGTATTCTCTTGAAACAAAGTCCTGAAATCATAGTAAATTTTATCTAAATCCCTACCTAATATTCTTTTAACTGATTTAGTATGTAGCATTTTATTTAAATAATATTGATTTAATAAACAATAACAAAAGCAAACTCAGTTGAAAATATTTATAAAAATAGGACTTCATTTTGCCACATCAACATTTTTACTAGTTCAATGAACGATCTATACAATATATTATGCTAAATCATTTTTGGTCCAATAATTTTTCTAATTTTTTCTTTTAAAAAAATTTGAGAGCAAATGTAGAAGGCAACTTTTCACTTTTTCTTCATTAAAATTTTAAAGTGTAATCATATCGCTTAATCAAACCTTTAAAAGCGTGCATGCAATATTGTATAGATGTTATTAGATAATTTATTCAAAATAGTTTTGTTATTTTCTCACTTTTTAAAAATTATGTGCAATATATTGTGCATGGTTATATTTAAAAATTATGTGCAATATATTGCACAGGGTTATACTAGTTAAGTTACTTGAGAACCAATACCAACTGTAACCTACTACCCCGGCTGTATAAATCAGTAAAATCTTATTATGGCTTTTGTCTTTCAATAGATTAATATATTTCATTGTTCAAATAGAGTAACATGCACATTGTTTTTTTAAAGAAACCCATACACATTTTTTTTGAGGTTAAAGGTGGAATAACGCCACCATGTTTCATTAATAGTAAATTAATAAAACAACCCCGGCGTATCGAGGGAAATACAAAATTAAAGTGCAGAAAATAAAACATAACCCCCAACAATACCCTGGAGGGTGGGTTTAACCTCACATACCAAAGTACAACCATAGGTACAATAGATCGAAACAAAATACAAAATAGAATTAGCTGCGGACTGTGGATATCCAAATGTATCTTGTTCCATGAGAGTATGGAGGGCGCCTACCCCTCAGTCTAGTGTCGGGCCAAACTCGACCTCCTCATCATCAAATTTCTCCACCTGGAAGACCCTGGCAATCCTCCCTCGTGCTCCTGTGACAGCAGCTGTGGCCCAAAAGAAAATAAGATGCATGATATGAGTAAGGTTACCAGAAATACTATTACATGAAGCACGAAAATAGAAATTGTTTCTGTCTAGCCATAACACCCAAGTAGTTGCCACAATGGCTATGTACCAAGCATACTTCATTTCATGGCGAACCGAAGCAAATTTGGGGCCAACCCACAAATCCTCGTATTCACAGGGGTAGTCACCTGTCCCTAAGGCCCGTAATACCTCTACCATAGCTGCCTTACTCCTTTGGCAGTGAATGAAAAGGTGATTCAGATTCTCCGCATGTATGTTACAGAATCCATAATTGGTCCCTATCTGGGGTTGTCTCTTAGCAAGGTTCTCTCTAGTGAGGATTGCATTATTGAGCACTAGCCAGAGGAATACCCTGACTTTAAGGGGTGTTTTGGCTTTCCATAACACCTGTGCCCAACTGGGTCTAAATCCTCGATAGTGAATGCAATGATACAATGACCTAACAGTAAAAGCTCCTTTGGTCTCTAGTCCCCAGCGCATCTGATCTGGGCCTTGAGCACACATTGCCCCATTCCGTGTAATGTGTGTTTGCAATTCAGTCAGTCGCTAATGTAACCCTGGGCTAAGAGGTCCACAAAAATACAGTTTCTAGTTGCCCCTCTTCCATGTCTCGGCCACAGACACATTCGGGCGAGTCGTTTTCTCATATAAATCTGGAAAAGTCTCTTTAAGGGTATAGGCACCACACCATTTGTCCCACCAGAATGTGGTGGACCGTCCATTACCAATAGTCGATGAAACTGCTGAGTTGAAAGGCCCGCTTACTTTGGAAATCCCTTTCCAGGAGCGATAAACTTTAGACCCTACCCGGAAGCCTAAATTTCTCATACTTTTCCCCCGAAGGTATGGTTGAATGAAGTCTTGCCATCCTTCCCCGCTGTGGTGGAAGACCTTCCACCACCATTTTCCTAGTGGGGCAAGGTTCATATCTCTTAAGTCGATGATGCCTAGCCCACCATGTTTCTTCTTCATGCATGCAATACCCCACTTGATCAGGTGGTATCCCCCCTATTCGAATCTGCCCCTTTCCAGAGAAATCGCTTTTGGATTCGGTCAATCCTTTGGATAACCCATTTAGGCAGCTCAAAAAATGACATGTAGTAAATGGGCAGATTAGACAACGCCGAGTTGGTAAGTACCACTCTGCCCCCGAGGGAGAGCGCTTTTCTTTTCCATCCAGACAGTCGGTCCTCCACCCTGTCTATGATAGGTAGCCAGTCCGTCTTAGTAAGCTTCCCTGGCCTGAGCGGGAGCCCTAAATACTTTATTGGAAACTCGTCTGTCATACAGTTTAGTATGGTAGCATGGTCCTGTGCTTCTTCATCGGAAAGTGCAATTGGAATCAAAGCACTCTTGTGGAAATTAATCATGAGACCTGACCAGGCTTCAAAACAGTAGAGGGCCCCATTAAAGCAGACTGTTTCTGACCTGTTCCCGTTGCCAAAGAGTAGGGTGTCGTCAGCATACTGAAGAATCGTGCATCCTTGGTTAGTGGTGCTGCTAGCCGCAGGCTTTATCCAACCTTTTCTCTGACAGTTATCTAGCATACCCCTTAGTACATCCGCTACGATAGTGAATAGAAGAGGTGATAGCGGATTCTCCTGCCGGAGTCCCTTCTTGCAAGAAAACGGTAGACCCGACCGTCCATTAACCGAGATTGCCGTTTTACTAGTGTATAAACGTTGTTTGATCCACCTAATCCATTTGACCCCGAAGCCTCTCCCTCTGAAGGCTTCCAGTAGGCAGTCCCAGTTGACGGAGTCATACGCTTTCTCAAAGTCCAGTTTGAGAAGGAAATTCTTAGATTGACCCGTATGGCATTGGTGGATAACTTGTTCTGCGGTGACCACACAGTCCAGGATACATCTGCCCTTGATGAAAACCGTCTGAGTGTTGCTAATTAACCTGTCCATTATGCTTCCCAGGCAGATGGCCAGAACCTTTGTGATGATCTTAATCGAGCAGTTTATTAGGCTAATCGGTCTAAAATCCCCCACCCGCGTAGACTCCACCCATTTAGGTATCAGAACTACTTCCGCAAAGTTGAACATGCCCAATTTGAGGTTGTTGTGGAAGAATTCATCCATCAGTGCCATAATGTCCTCTTTTATTTCTTCCCAAAAAATTTGAAAAAACATCATTAGGAAGCCGTCTGGCCCAAGCGACTTGTCCGCTCCCATTTGATTGATGGCCTTTTCCACTTCCGATTCTGAAAAAGGTGCTTCCAATGTGGATAGCGAATGAGCTGGCTCGCTCTGGCAGCCCTGCCAGAAATCGTTCCTAAGTGGGATCCTGAAGTCATTCTTCCTCCCAAAGAGACCCTTGTAGTAATCTTGAAAGGTTTTGGAAATCACATTTTCGTCTTGCGATGTTTCCGTTTCCGTCTGTATTGACAGGACTAGGTTGGATCTACGTCTTGCGCTTGCCACTCAGTGGAATTATGCCATATTCGCATCTCCCTCTTTGAGCCACGAAATCATCGACCTTTGTTGCCATTTGATCTCCTCCAGCTTATAAAGATTGGCAATATTTCCTCGGAGCTCTAGTAGCCTGTTTCTTTCATCTTGTGACATGACTCTCGTTTCTTCCAGTCTCTCTAGCTCATCGATTCCTTCCAAAAAGGAATCTTTTGCACGTCAGATGGTCGAGAATCTAGACCGATTCCATCTACGCAACCTCTTTCGCAATCTGCTGATTTTTTCACACCATCGGGTTGCAACATCCGTACCAGTAGTTGGGAGCGCCCAGTTTTCCATCACCATGTGGTGAAATCCCTGGATTTCTAGCCATGCCTTCTTAAATCTGAACTTCCTTGGCCTTTGAGCTCCCTGTACCCCAACATCAAGTAGGACCGGGGTATGATCTGTCGTAGGTCTAGGAATAGATTTAGCTGTTGCCAATGGGAATTTAGCCTTCCAAATTCATCGATACTAGTATCCTGTCCAATTTGGCCATAATCGGGGATGCTTGCATGTTTGACCATGTAAAAAGTCTGTCATTAATTGGGATATTAATCAACTCTAGTTCCGTGATCACCCTATTGAACTCTTCTCTGTGTCTGTCACTGGAGTCTCTTCCCTTATGCTCGAAAGCAAATCTAGTAATATTGAAAGTCCCCCCCCCCCCACAATCTAAGCTCCCGACCATTGTTGTTGAATATCGATAAGCTCTTGCCAAAAAACAACACGGTCTGTAGCCACGTTTGGCCCATAAACGACAGTGATTGTCTGCACCCAATTATCGGACCGTCGCCTCAGTTAGATAGTCAGGAAGAACGTTCCACTGTATTCCTCGAAACAGATGAAAATATTCGGGTTGAACCCAATAGCAATCCCCCCCGAGGCTCCTGTGGATGGGCGTAGCACCCATTCCTTGATTCTGTTGCCCCCTACTCTTTTGAGTTTAAACCCATGTGCGAGTTTGGTCTCCTGTAACCCTACCACATCTGCCTTGGAGTTCTTAATGATGTCCCTAACCATATCTCTCTTCCCCCTATCCCCCAACCCCCTAACATTCCAGAAAAGTGTATTCATTGGGGGACGTGTCTAGGTTGATCGTGGGTGTGGGTGTGGGACAGGCTTCTTCCTCGAAGACCTCCGTCAACCAAGAGCTGGATCCCAAGTCTTTCTGATAACTAGCTTTAACCCGTTCAGTTTCCCAACCCCTAATTTTATTGAATAGTAGAGCATTACGATCTATGTCACACACCTCTAAGCCACAGGTTTGCGCTAGGATAAAAACATCAAAATCTGACATGAAATTTAATATGGAAGCTAAAAAACTTTTCATACCTCCGTCCTCGAATTTTGCAGCTTTGGCCGCCGCAGCCACCTCCAGATAGTCATCCAGGGACTCCACATGAGCCCTCTTAGGCGACTGCTGTACCCTGAACCCAATTGTCCTGCTTGACGTGCCAGTGCTATAGCCGGCGCTGATTCTGGAAGGGTGGATAAGACCATCTCTAGTGAGATCTCTCTCTGTGTGTCAGCAATAAACTTTAGATCCTCTGACTCCTCAACCGTAAATGAGAACTCTTCGTCTAAATTTAAGCGTCCTTCCAAGTCCTCATCACTATCTGCATGCTAAATTTCCAATTATAGAGTAGGCACTCTCGTCGCGGACTCCTCATTGAGCCCACAGATTGATGACGATTTAACCAGAGTAGCATGGCTTCCCGTAGTGGACCCCTCAATGGGCCCACTACTCGTCGATAGCTGTAACTCATTGTATTTGGACCCCTCTTTGGGTCCACTAACACACTTATAAATACCCTCCCTTAACTCCCCAATAACACCATTGGCACCCCTTAAGCCTTGCTCTTCTCCGCGATGGAGTAGACCTTCTATCTCGATAATTGAAGCACCCTCTGTCCCTTTCTCACCGCCAGAGTATGTTAATAGGAGTTCTCCTTCGCGATGGAGCAGATGCTTTTTATCGATAACAGGGGCTCCCGCTGTCTTTAGTGGGACATGTGGAGTAAGCGGCGCTTCGGTTTTATCACCTTCACCACGTGTATCCATTTGAGTGTGGGGCATCACATTCGAGGGCGGCACATCCGATGCTATACTTCCCATTTCAGAACTTTGGCCTTCACCTGCTCACTTTGAGCTCTCTTCTTCTTCGCTGCCATTACCCACTCCCTTTCCACTTTGAGCTCTCCCCTTTTTCAGATATACTACTCCAACCCCAGTGTCTCTCCCCTTTTAGGCGGGGACTTTGTCAAAAGGTCTTCCACTGCTCATCTTCTTCCCCAAAGAGGAAGTCTCCTTTCTCGACTCTCGACCCAAAGCTACCAACTCTCGCCCCTTTTGGAGATGGCTCTGCAGGTCTTGCATGTCTCGCATGTCATTTTCTGGGGCGCTTTTGCCCTTTTCCCCTTTAGCACGGTTTGCCTGCCCTCTCTGCTCCTCTCTGGCCTTTCCCCCACCAACTCCCAAATATTGACTGCCACTTTGAGCTTTTCTTTGGTTCTCCCTTCGCGGAGTTCTTTTTTGAACAGCAATACCTTCCAAATCTGGTATCTTGAGCAGATCCACCGTTGGATCGGTTGAGTTGGTTGTCCCTGAGGATTTTGGATCGTTGGATCTGATGGTCAAGCCTCTTTCTCGACCATCTTTGTACGGAGAGCCTTTCCCCGGTACTGATCCTTCCGCTGTAGGTCCCTGGCGTTGCTCCAGCCCTTTCGCCGCTTTAATGAGCTCCCGGTGAGCCCTTTCTACTTCGTGGGCCCCATCGATAGTCAGTCCCAATGTGGCGAGACCACTTGCCTGTACGATCGGTTGTCTCTGAGGGCTGATGCAGGAGTGGGGGAGATGATGGCCGACTGCTCTATCTGTGGTTCTATTCACTTGTCGAGCACGAACCGGATGAGATATGATTCTTCGAAGGAGAAGACTTTGGCATCATTGATATGTCGGCACTCCTTATGAGGATTCTTGCCGAAACAATCTCTGAGCGTCGCCCCGTCAACTCGTCTATCTCTTCGATGGCCCCAAAGTCGGCGACAATCTCTTGGAGTGCCTCCCTCTTCCAGAAGTGTAGGGGGACGTTGTGGATCCAAATCCAGTATCTATCTCCTTGGGGGAGCTCTGCTCCGAAAGTAGGTGTCCAAGCGCTGAATTCCAGTTTGAAATGCCAAAGTCGACAATCCCCATACCAACAACTTCAATTACCTTCTCTAGCGACGAGAATGAAACAAGGAATTGCAAGTGGCACATTTTCTTAGTGACCCAGTCTCTATGGGCTCTCATTGGCCATTTTTCAGTAAGATCTTGCAAGATATGCACCTCCGAAGGGCTCCCTGATCTGACTCTGGCGATTGCACACCATTGATGAAGCCATCGCTCTTCGTTCTTGATCGTATCAAGACTCTTTGCCAGTCGAATAACTATGGGGTTATCAGGAGACCTGTCTCGGCTCACCGGACGTTTATCGTCACTATGGGTCTCCACCACATTGGTACAAACGTATGAGAGATGCCCCCACTTCATACATTTGAGGCAACGAACTTCTTTGGTGCATTCGCTCCTGTAATGGCCCAAGTCACCACAGTTGAAGCACGGTACAGGCTTACGTTTGCCTTTCCTTTGTTTCTTTTTGTGTTGGAGGTGTTCGATTTGAGGGTTGGGGGAAATACTCTGTCTCTTGTTTTTCTTTCCGAGCACCTGGACCCATACACATTGTTACTACTATTTATTGGATTATCATGCATAATATTTGGTTGTGTGTATCTATTGAAGAGTTGTGGGAAACTTTATATGAACTATAATCCTCTGTTAAGATCAGTGTTCTTATTCCTCTTCACTTCTATACTTAAAACCACTTTGAGTTCATAATTGTGTAAAATTATTTGTGTATCCTTAGATATAGTGCACACACTTTTATTTTTGTTTATTATATTTGTTGGAGTTTGATGACAATTCTCATGAATAATATGATGAGGGACTACCGAATGTCAGTCAGTTTCTTTGCAATCGTTGATGTAGGTAAAAATCATGGCAAATCCCTACCGTTCGATCAGAACGTGGATCTCGGGGTTACAAGGCCGGAATCACAACTTCATGGAAATTCCTTAGGCCCGTCACTTAAACTCAGCTCACTAAAAGAAAGTTAATTAGCTATACATGGCCAGTAGTCAAATCCCAAAGAATTGTAGCGCCCCGAATTTCATAATAGGAAATATGAGAAACAAATTCAGAATCTTTACTTCAATATAAACCAAACACAGTACAAAAATACAGGAAAATTTAAAACTTTATTTATAACAGTCTATATTACAATGCAAAGTGAAAATTTAAACACATTTAATACATCTCATTTAAACATTTAAACTTTAGTCTTCTCAAAATCCAAGTTTTAACCCTTGCTCAAGCCACTTTATTTGCAATCCTGCAAAACTGTTAAAACTATGGATACGTTAGTTGAATGCAACTGACGCAATGCTGATAAAAGCATCGACTCTCCAAATTCTCACAACCACACACTTGTTGCACAAATAAAACAATAAGAAAAGAATCATAAATCAACAATCAATATTGAAACTGAAAGAATAAACGTGTGTCGGAAAAACAACGGAAGTGCATAAATCAAAGTTCAAGGAAAACACAAGTGCTTACGATGCTTACTAATGCATACTTGTTCGGATTCTATGCCGCTCATACAACATAGGTCTGAGGGCAAGCTCTTAGCGTCCACCACATTTTGGGATTTGATCTCACATTATGCAACCTACAACCATGATTACTACGCGATTTAGACATTTTGCAAGTATTGGCTCTCGCCCTAAAATACTGGAGATCAGACTCTCTCCACGGATCATCCTAGAGCCTCTTCTACTCTCGTCCGAAAATTAATAGAGAATACCTCAGTTCACAGGTCATCCTGGAGCCCACATTGCACAAACATTCCACGAGCATCACTCTCATCCCGGAATAATGGAGATCAATCTCGTTCCGCAGAACATCCTGGGGCCTCATTCATCCCTCATCTCGGAATACTGAGAAATATCTCTCTCCGTGGAACATCCTGGAGCTCGCATACTCACGTTTGCTTTTGTTTCATCATATTCCAACTAGTGCATGTCCTTATGTTAAAATAGGAGCAACATGAGCCACCTAGAACTAGCTTACCCTACTGGACTTAATTCCTCAAAACTATGAACACTAGCCCCCTAGCTAAATCCTACGATCATATGATTCACTACCGGTAATCTAGGGTCATGCTCAGTCTCTAGTGCTCACAACACAAATACTTCAACCACATCTCTATAGGGTTCTCATAATAACCCTAATTTCCAATTAAGAACCACCACTTGGTTCAATTATCAAAACATCTTTTCTTTATTCTTTTCTAGAATTTACCACTTCTCCACTATATCACAATCATAATCAAAATCTCAATTTAGATCATCTCATACCATATATAAAACATTTATTTATCCACAACATCTCTACCATATCTCATTCCTCATTTAATAGGCAATTTGCTTCCATAAAGACCTCTTCATTTATTGAAACAAAACAAATTTATTAGACTTCTTTATTTCCAATTTAAAATACTTCTTTCCATATGTGAAAACACAATCAATTTTCTGGAATTTTATTCAAACAAAACTGAACAATAATTTTCTATAAACTCTGAGATTTATCCCTAAAACCTGAAATTTCATAGTTTCAAAATCTGAAACTTTCGTCTCTTAAAAACTGAAAAATAACTTCTTAAAATTCTGAAACTTCAATGTTCAAAGCTGAACAACTAACCTTCAAAATTGAGAATTATATTCATCTAAAATATAGGCTCGAACTTACATCTCAAACAAAAATTGTGAAAACTTGTTTTCTCACATTATGAAATTTATATGTTCTCAATCTTGATAACTACTCACCCAAAACTGAACATATAATTTGATAATTTAAATTTATATTTCATCCATCAACATAGATCATATCCCATAATTTATAATCCAATTATGCAATGTTTTGAAACTCTATTTCACTCAAAATCTGAAAACTAGATTTTCACAAAATCTGAAACTCACACTTCGAAATTTAATCAGAAGAATCAATTTGTTCATCGCACCATTACTAAATATATTCAAATATATACATATCCACATAACTACTAGGGTTAACAAACTCTAACATGCCCAAAACCTACATCAAAGCAAACCCGAGCCCCACCCCTTGGTTATTGGTTGACGACAGCAACAACAGCTTGATCTGGCTGCTGTTCGACATCCCAGGCCGAGCACCCCCCCCTCCCCCCCTCCCCCCCCCCCCCTCCCACATATATGCCTTTAATATACATCAATCAACATGGATATTTCTAGGAATTGAAGCGTCAAATTATTAGCAACTAAAGATCTCATCTTTAAACTCTTAATCATGGATTTAAAATCATGCAATAAGATCTAAACATCTACAACGATATATAAATATTTAAATCATTTTCATACGTAAAATTTTGATCTTTCATGCATACTAATATTCATCACTCAAGAACAAATAAAATAAGATCATCATGCATTAAAGATTTAATTTTTATCTCATACTACCAACAATTCTCTATCAAATGTCCACCTCTACAATTATCTCATAATAAACATCACATTCATGCTAACATACAACCATAGTTTCACAAATTTAATCCCTAGCATGATACTACATCATTCATGGGAGAAATAAACATAACAAGAGAGGTAGAAAGACACCCACCTTTTGAAGAAATTGAATGGAATACCTAGAAGCACTTCTCCTCCTAATGCAAAAGCTCTTTCTTTTCTTGCTCCAAAAATTTACCAACAAAAGCCTCTAAAAGAGGAGGCCGAAATTCTGCCATCCCTTATATAGGGCTGGGATCCAACCTAGGGTTCATGGAGATTTTAAAAGTAAAACCCCCTAGAAAAACCCTAATTGCAAATTTAATTTTTTTAGGAAATCAAATCTTGTTATAATCCATATATGACACAATCAATTAGGATTTGATCCCCCCCCCTCCCCCCCAAATCCCTCTCAAATTGGTCGGCCAAATTTTAAAATTTTCAAGTTAAAAAATTTGAACTTTTAGGCTCATTTCTTAGCCCAAATCGTTTCTTTTATAAAAATCCCCTTTGTAAATAAATTTTCACAAATGGTTCTTCTTTATTCAAAAAAAATGATTTCAAAAATAATGAATATTATAATTAAATGAGAAGAAATAATTCTTGACATGAAAATTTTAGAATTTAAATTTCACAAGATGTGCACGTGTTTCACACGTGCAAAACAGTAATTTCGTGAAATAGTCAAAATATTCAAATATGTCAATTTATCCTTATTAAATAATTCAAAATAATACAGTTCATGTTCCGGGGAGTTACAAGAATAAGGGAATTAACAACTCAATCCTATCCCTAATAACCGAAATCTTATTAGGCAGCTAGGAATCTTTTCCTAACAGATTCCTATTGTCCTATAATATAGGGTCCCCTCCTCAGTTACAGGTACTCACAATTTTACCACCTAATCCCACTTTGAACTCCGGTTTACTGACTTGATCGTCGGAGGGTCTATAGCCGGGATTACTCCCGGTGTTTTAGGCACTTTGCGGGTGTTCGACGACAGACAACCACCACCGGATTTACAACCTTACTCACTACATTCTAACCTCACCTCTGGGTTAGATCTACGGTTGGGATCTGAGTTACTCTCCATCAAAAGAATCCACTATATGTTGCTCCAACACCTGAAAAAACAGAAGCATCAGATTGGCGTTGTCTGTAGGAAACACACAGATTCAGCCTCTGGCTCGAGTCTTACATCCCCACCTTCTTCCAAGGCTCCAAAGGCCAAGAAAACCACACTCACGGGGCATCAAGTCGATCCCCCATTACCTCCTCGTCCGACCCGCAGCCGACTGGCCACTCAGCGGTCGCGGCAACAGCAAGACGAACGTCAATCGAGGCTCGCTCCAAGTGTCGCACGACGGGCCGACCGCCCCGCCATGTCGAACTTCCGAAACATCCTCAGCAGTCGCTAGAATGAAGAGGACCTTCACCATCGACTCAACTGTTCCAGGAATGATGGACCCTCGAACCACCCTCCAATCTGAAGTTGTCACTCTTCCAAAGATCGATAGAGGGAGCACAGTCTTTCCCCGAAGGACCGTCGACCTCCAAATGTCCATGGGAAAAGGGGCCATGTGACGAGGGCCGAGTTCCAAGAGTTTCGGAACGAGGTCCTCCAGCCCTCCGAGGTGGGGCTTAGAACGACCATCACAATGGCAACACCTATACTGAAGAAGCGAGAATGAGGAGTCTTACAGGTCCACCCTATCTAACGGACTAGAAGATGATGTCCTCAAACGTCTACAGGAGATGGAAGACCGCCTCATCCGAATCTGCGAAGGCGGGAGAAGTCTAACTGAGGGTATCGGCCGATTCGACCACCCTTCTCTTCCTACATCCTCGAGGCCTCTGTCCCAAGCAGCTTCAAGCCCCCTTCATTTGAGACATACAACGCAGATTCGGAATCTGCTGATCACATTGAGAGGTTCAAAACCCACATGATGATTCACAGTGCCTCGGATCCCTTTCTCTACTGCGTCTTCCTGGCCACACTACAGGAGCCCGCACGAGAATTGTAACCCCTGTTTTCTGTTTTCTGTATTTTGGGTGTATTTTCTTTTTCTGTGTATTATCTGGGTTTGGGTTCTTTATAAAAAAAAGTTCGTTTTATGAAATGTTATTTCAAAAATATTTTGTATCTCCTGTTAAAGTTTGTTCTTTTCATTAATTGTACTTATTGTTATTTTCAAATGATTGCTATATTATAATACAAATTCTATTATTGTTGTTATTATTATTATTATCAGTATTATCATTTTTATTATTATTTTTATTTTGGAGTACAAACTAAGTACATTATTTGTATATGACTAATCTAATTGTTTGTGAAAGTTAAATATTGATCTAATTGTATTTTTCAAATTAATTTTTATGAACCCTATTTATTTTCCTAATGGATTTTAAACCCAAAACCCAATTCTATCTCTTATGGGATCCACTTCAACCCTTTAACCTATATCCTATTGTCTAGTGGATCTTATATATATACCTAGACTCAATAACCCCAACAACACATACCCATTAACCCTATATATATAACCTAACCTATACCAAACCCTGCCCTAGATATATTGTTCAACCCCATACAGTAGTCGCCTCTCTCTCCCTGTGCTCTCTCTCTCTCTCTCCCCGACTCCTCATCACCCCTCCTGCACCTTCCATCCTCTCCTCCGGTGTTGCGCCGCCCTTCCAAGGCCAGTGGCAACGCTGCACCGCAGCTGACCCTGTACCCCGTTCACCCTCCTCCCTGCCGCCTTTCATGCCGACAGCCAGACCTCGACAACAATGCCACCACCAGCCCCCGCCTCTGCGTTGCTCTCCCCCTCGCTGCCGACATGTGGAGCTCCCTGTCGTAACCACCCCGGGTCGACGATTTCCTGTGCTCGTGCCTTTGTTGGTAGCAACAACAGTCAATAGCGCCAACAGTGGCGCTGCACCTCAGTGCTGTCATCCTCCCGACACCGCAGCAGCACGGCAGCGCTCTCCGTTGCCATCCCTGCAGTGCACCACCTGTCCGTCGTGCCACCCATCGTCGAAGCCAGCAACAGCGAGCAGCCAGAGCCAAGCCCTTCATGATTGTGATATCACCTTGATCATGGTCCGTCGATCATCAGATCATCATCATCAGCAACAGCTTTTGATCACAACCGTCCGATCCTCCATTTGATCATCACCATCATCATCATCATCAAGATCCTGATCTCGACCGTCGGATCTCCTTGATCATTGCGATCGTGATCATCATCTTGATCTTGATCTTCAATCTTAGCCGTCCAATCGACCGATCACACTTGATCTCGGCCCTTGTTCGTCTCGATCGCCTCGTTCATCTTCTACTTGGTGAGTTAAAAATTTGATCCACTTTTGTTCTCATTCATCAAATTGTCAATCATGGTATATTTACTCTTTTGGTACTCTTCTAATTCTTATATATTTTATATTCGATCTCGGTCGTTGGATTCGCTTAATCTTCATCTTGATCACCATCTTGATCATCAAGATCCGTTCCCGATCGTGATCATCATGATCGTTTGCTCGTCATCGTGTCGCCGGGATTCCGATCCCGTTATTCCCTATATCGGATTTAACGTCATCCTAAATGCAAGTCATTTTCTCTCGAATAGTTATTGTATTATATTCGAGATTATTTATTGAATCCCGTAAGTAGATCCAAATTGAATATTGTATATTGCTTATTGTTATCTATCGTTGGGATGCTACGGATTTACACGAGTGAATCCAAGTTGTAGTCTTGACTTCATGCAATCTTTGACCTCCAATGTATAGAGATCTTACATGCATTTATGTAATTAATTATTGAATATAGGAATATGGATTATTATTGTATTCCCTGTCATGACATCTCACAACAATTGTAGATTGCATACTAGTATTTATGGCTTATATGATTGATGTTAGTGTGTTAGTTGTTTGTGATTAGTGAGATTATGGACATTATACATTCATGTAGTTAATTATTGAATATAGATTATTCAAAAAACGATGGGTAGTAGATTACCATTTTCAATCATATCAAGCTGTTCCAAATCTTCCTCCACACAAATTGGTCGAATATCAGACCGTACCCAATCTTGTGCACACACAAGCGCTTGCACTAGCTTAGGAGTCAAGGAGCTCCTAAATGGAGTGGGAGAAATTTTCAATTATTGTCAATGAAGTGGGCAGTGATACACATATAATTTATTCTCTGCAAAGAGGTCCAAGTATCTGTGGTGATGGATACTTTTTGACATGTTTCTTTGAAGAATTTTTTCAATAACCCCTTTTCATTAACATGCAACTCATAAATGTCTCTTGCGATTGTCGAATGTGAAGGAATATGAAATATATGACAACAAATAGACATGAATTTACGAAACCCATGATGCTAAACATGACTAAATGGTAGTTCATCCACTATCACCATATATGCTAGACCCTTCATAGCTTCATCTTGGTTAAATCTCCAATTAGTTAATACACCCTCCCCCTTCTCACCTTTTTGAACTGGTTGTAAACTCAACAGATTTTGTGAAGTCTCTTACTTGTGTGGATTATCATGACAACTACCCATGTGATTTTTCAAAGCTGTCCCATTTTTTTAGTATTGGCATTAAACTGTTTTCCACAATAATTACGCTTCGCTTTCACAATTCCATCTAAGTCATTGATCTTAGTAAAATGCAACCAAACTTCGGACCTGGATTTAATTACTTTTCTAGTACTTTGTGAGGGTTGCGTATTTGCTTCTGTTTGGCTTAAATTATCAACGCTAATGGAATTTGAATCCTCACGACCCCTACTATCCATATCAAAATCCATACTACTAGTAGAAAAGTTCACAGTACAGTGAGTACACTAGAACTACAATTCTACAACAATGAACCAGAAAACCACCAAGAGTCCAAGACAGGCAAGTCTACAAATCAAATCTACCAATTTAAACCAAACAAAAGTATAAACCAAAACTTATTATTTTCTAGTTACAAATTTAAAATTTTAACACTTAGAAATGTCAAGATTAATTTATACCTTAGCAACTTAGTTTGAGATGGAGAGGTATTGCGAGGAGAAAGGCACTGCGATGCGAGGACCAGAGGAGGGCAGTCGGGGGAACGACACGAGAGGAGGGATTGAGAGCCGAGAGTCGAGAGTGCAAGGAGGCCAGGAGGGATTGAGATCGAGAGTCGAGAGTGCGAGGAGGCTGCGTCTGAGTGGGATTTTGATAGGAAGAGGAGAAGAAGAGATTCCAATAGCAATTTTGAGAGGAACTGAGGAAGAGGAGAAGAGGAGAGTGCTGAGCCGCCGCCGTCTCAGGGTTTTAAGAGGAAAAATGGAAAATGAGTGAATTGAAAGAGAGAGAGAGATAGTTGAATAGAATAGAGGATGACAGATGAGTCCTCATAACTCATTTATTAGTCGAATATCGGCAGTTAGATCTCATTTACCCTAGATCCTAGGGCTAGGATTTATTTGGGTCCAAAAAAAGTTCGGTTTTTTTTCGGTTCGGTTTATTCAGAAGACAACCAAAACCCGACCCGAACTCTCTATAAAAACTCCGGTTCGGGTCAAAATTGAACCAAAAAACTGAAAAACCGAACCAAATTGGTAAATTTCGGTTCGGTAATCGGTTTTATCCAAAGTGTGAACAGCCCTAGGCACCCCCTCCAACAATAATAACAAGAAGAGGGATCATAGGTTTTATTGCCGATTCAACCTAGATCACGACCATGAGACCGATATTTTGCAGGCTCTTAAAGAAGAAATCGAGGCCCTCATCCAGAGATGGTACTTGTCTAAGTTCACCCGGGACGGCCCAAGAACCTCTCCTCCTCCCCGAGTCGTGAACAAGCACCCAGAAGTGGAGTTCGAACCTCAGGACTTCGAAAGGATGGTCATCCTCTACTGCGTCCATAGTGGACTGATGGGGGGAGACTCAAACTCCTCTCACAAGGCTTTTGTCCGGAAAGTCAATTCGGTCCACAACTGCCCTCCTTCTCGAGGTTACGGACAGTCTATCTCTTTCTCGAACGAGGACCTAGAAGGCTTCTGAGTTCCTCATTGTGATGCCTTGGTCATTAGCCTTGACCTGGCAAACCATGAGGTTGGCCGTATTCTTGTGGACAATGGGAGCTCGATCAATATCATGTTTCTTGCCACTTTCAAGAGGTTGAAACTTTCTCGAGAGAGGTTAAATCCTGCAGGCTACACCCTCCACGACTTCTCGGGCACCCTCATTTAGATCGAGGGGCTCATCACCTTGGATGTCACTGTCGGCAAAATTCCCGACATCCCGAACCGAGGCGATGGATCTCATGGTGGTTAATGTCAAAGCTGCTTACAATGTCATCCTCGGTCGCCTCGGTCTCACTTCCCTCCAGGCGGTCGCTCGGCCTACCACATAAGGATAAAGTTCCCCATAAAGAAGGGGTCAAGGTCGTCAAGGGTAGCCAAGAGGCCACACGGGCCTACTATACAGCCACAATGGGGAGCTGGGTCCATCTCTCGATGCAGTCAAACTCTCCTCCGATCAGAGTTTAATTGGTTCTAAGCCAGTGGACGTGTAACACCCCGCAAAATTGGAAATTACAATTTTGCCCTCGTGTGTTACGCACGTGTATTTTGTAACGTATTTTCACCACGTGTTTTGATTACCGACTATTTATGCATTTTTTTTCGCATTGATTTTATCCTATTCTGAGTCAACAAAAATACTGAATTTCAATCTCTGGGTTTTACGTGCTTTTTACGTGTTTTGATGAACGTATTTCCACCACTACGTACAATATTTTATATGGGTTTAAATTATTTATTTTATGTATTTAAATCTATTTCATAAAACGGAAATTCAGTTTTTCTCACATTTTCAATCTAAATATTTTTGTACGTGCGATGCACGTGTTTCCTACGCACGTAGTAATTACGTCATAGAATATATAAATTAATAAATAATTTTTCTTACATTGTATTTAACATTTTTCCGTTGATAGAGTCAATTTTCGTATTTCGGTATTTTACGTGCGACGCACGTGTTTCGGTGCGCGTGTTTGAGCATATCCGTTTTCACGATAAATTTTTTGGAGTGTGTTTTATTTTATTTGTGCATAATATATTTTTGATTTTTGGTAAACTATCATTCAAATATGTGCAGATAGTGCATGCATAGTATACATAGATAGTATATATATACTTTGAATAAAAAGTAATGTTGGCTGATTGTTATGATAATATATTCATGGTTTAAATGGGAGTATTCATGGATAGTATAATATAAATGGATGGTTTAATGAAAATTAAGGTGGAGTTGTGTGGGGGTCCACGGTAGAAGGAGAATCATGCTGTTTGTATAAAGGTAATATATTATAAATGGAAATATGAATTGAGATGAAGGTATTTAACAGCATGATTTACTGTTGTGGGCTTTCTTCATATGATGGCTTGGAAATAAATGGAATAGGGGCCCACGGTGGGGATGAGAAGGGGTTAGGCCGGTTTTGGTTTTTAGAGAGGGAGAGATTAAATGAGAGGAGGAAAAAGGTTGTAGGTTATGGGAGTTAGGTTTTTGAAGAGGTGGTGATCATGAAAAGTTAGGAGTTAGGGGAGTTATGTACATGAAGAGTTGGAGAATTAAAATAAGAGATTTATTAGGTTATGAAATTATGCAAATTGAACCCTCTACATATCCTATAAATAGCATCCTACCCCTTTTCATTTCACACACAAAAAATAGAATCAAAGTAAGAGAAAGAAAAGAAAAGAGAAAGAAAAAGAAAAAGAGAGAGAAAAAGAAAGAGTGAGAGTTCTCTTTGCATGGAGTCATTACTAGAAGGAGTCATAGCTAGGATAGGAGGGTTTGCTAGGAGCTAGAAGGACTTGTGGAGCTAGGAGCAAGAAGGAACCCTCTCTTTGTAGTTTTTCAACCTTCAAATTAAGGTGGGTGTTCTTATACTTTCTAAAGTAGGATTTTTGCATGTTAATAGTATTGAGTTTTGAAAAATGGAATGAGATATTGTAGATAAGAATCCATGCTAGCATCTCATGAAATGATTTTGTTGTTACCATGTTAATAGTTTAATGAATAGAATAAAGAAAATTGAATGTGATGGGTGTAGATAAAATATGCTAGTATAACATGCAATGATTTTTGTTGAAACTTAGTAGTTGATTAATATCATGGAAATTGAAAGTGAAGAAATAATCACATAAACCATGGTAGTATAGTTGCAAATTTTTATTTGTCAAATGTATGATGAGTATGAATGAATGTCACATATGCTTAGAAAATGGAAAGATAAAATTTTATTATTCGTGATTTGTCGACATTGTAAAAGATACTAGTTTTCGCCTGAAGAAAACACTTGTGATGTCCAAGGTTGATTTAGAGATCCAATTGATTTTTGGCAATAAGAATTTTATTTTTATGATGGTGAATTTTTAAATCAAATATGATTTTTCTTATAATTTTGAGTTTTGTCGAGAAATACAAATTTTTGTAAAGTAAAGAGAAAATAATTAATGGACATATCTAAATAATAAGTCGAATTGGTATTTTGTATTTTTGATTCATTTCAGTTCCACAAGAAAAATCTATCTATTACTCCTAAAGGATTGGATCATTAGATAAATGAATTTTCTTCGAAAAAGGATTAGATTTCAGAATAGTATGAACAAAAGAGCACAAATAAAATTTCTAAACAGAAAATATATTTAGGTTTACTGGTTAGCCAGTGCACTACAAGTTATAAGAGGTCTTTGGTTCAAGGCTTGATAGTTGCTTTTATATAATTAATTTTTTTGAAATACCAAAACAGAAGAAGCATGTATAACAAACCTGAAATGAAATTAGACATAGAGTCCACTTGGACTTCTTGGTCAGAACGGTAGGAGGCTTGGGCTTGTGTTGGTTTCGGCCTTGGTCCAGGGTTCGATGCCCGTCTTATGGATAAACTGATTATGAATATGAAATGGAGTTCTAATTAAAATGGGTTATGGATATAAAGTGGAATGAAAATATTAAAGGATAGTTTGCTTGTATAATTTGAAGTATAAAAAGAAATGAAAATCTTGAGAATAGAATTCTAGTATATTTTGTGAAGTGATCTTTTAAGGAATTACACTTATATCTTGTTTAGAAATATTTTATAATGAACAAAGACATTGTGATGACTTAGTAAAATTGTGTTCTTGAAATGAATGTTATTGAACAAATACTGATGTTGAGATAGGAATTTGTTTCAATTGCTTAGATAAGTTTATAATGTTGAATCTTTTGAGATAGAGATCATTTGTTCTATGTTTGAAAATGCATGAATAAATACTACATTGAATCATGAATAAGTGAGAGACATAGGCATGATTATTGGAAGGGTGTGAATACCCATTATTCTTGTACATGAGAAATTTGAATTTAGAGTTAGTAAGACCTTGTATACCGGCAAATTTTAAATGAAATGATTATTATATTTCGAGATTTGCCATGGAGCTATCTCGGTGGACGTTGATTAAGCTCGGTAATAGGAAATACTGATTCTAGACTTGAAAATCTAATGATGCCTTGAACTAAGATAATTAGGCACTTAGGTGAAGTTGTAGTAAACTTGGGAAAACGTAAGTGGGGTGCTCTATATAGTCGGCGGTGGACTCCGAGGCTATAGACCCAGTTGGTGGACTGAGGTTGCCCCGTGGGAGACGGATTATTGTATTTTAATCCCGGACTATGAGGACGGGTCAGCGGTGGACTCCGGGATCTTGAGTAGTCGGACGGATGGTTTTTGTTTACCGTCTCCAATGTATATGTATATACTGGGCTAGAGGGTCACATACGGGATGATTTGCACGATGTGGAATCTGTTATAACAGTCAGCGGTGGACTCCGGGGCTAGGATTCAAATTCGTGGAATGGTCTGAACCTTGTTTTATTACTGGGCAGTTTTCATTGCGAGGGATCAAGCCCTGTATTGTGAAGAACGTAGGCGCTTGCCCTCGGACCTATGTAGTATGGGATGCATAGAATCCGAACAAGTGTGCATTAGTGTCATCCTAGTATAGAAATGTGTGCATTAGGCATTAAGGCATGACATACACTTACATGTTAGCGTAGACACGTTCTACACTTTATTTATTCATTCAATCTTTCTGTGATTTGTTAAAGTAATGAGATCGTTATACTATTTTCGGCATAGAGAGGATAGCCGAGTATAACATTTCGTCAGTTGTAAGTAACTGACGTGCCCACAGATTGACATGCAGGTAATGGACTATTCTTGAAGGAGTAAAGATAATATGATGCAATCGATGACTCAATTTATGAAGTTGTACAAGTTATATTTTGTTTTCAAATGTTGTAATCTTTATTTCTTCCGCTGTGTAAAAACCAAGTGTAAATGAACTCTGATGTACTATTGAAAAGTTTTAAATTCCTTGTAAAATTGTACGAAGTGAAGTAAAGATCCTGTGGAATCTCGAATTCGTCCCTATTTAGAATTCGGGGTGTTATAGGACGAGCTGGAGAGGTCCCCTTCTCTGAAGTAGACTCGACTAAATGGTTCCAAGTGAGCAAGTCTCTCCCCTCTGGCCTCAAAGAAGACGTCATCAGCTATGTCTGGCAAACCAAGGACCAATTCTCTTGGACACCTCTGATATGACCGAGATCTCGGAGGATCTCGTTATTCATAAGTTGAGCGTCCATCGGGACTTCAAGCCAATGCAACAGAGGCATCAGAAATTCACCCATGAGAGGCAGTAGGCGGTGAAAATGGGAGTTGAGAAGCCCCTCTCAGCCCACTCCATCCAAGATGTCAACTACCCATAGTGGCTAACCAACATTTTGATGGTGAAGAAGTCCAACGGCAAGTAGAGGATATGCATCGATTTCACCGATCTCAACAAAGCATGCCCAAATGACTACTTTCCTCTCTCGAGCATCAACGCTCTCATCGATGTGATGTCCGGTCACGAGCTCCTCAGTTTCATGGATGCATTTTTTGGGTACAACCAGATTCAGATGTTACCCCGAATATTCCAAAGACTGCTTTTGTGACCGACCAGGGGCTATACTGCTTCATGTTAAGCCTTTCGGCCTGAAGAATGCCAGCGCCACATATCAAAGACTAGTTAACCGGGTCTTTAAGGAGCAAATAGGCGAAACATGGAGGTATATGTCGATGTCATTCTCGTCAAAAGCCTCAGGGGAGAGGACTATTTCAAAGACCGTGAGGAGGCCTTCGGGGTCCTCAGAGTGCATAACATGAGGCTCATGCCATCCAAATGCGCCTTTAGCGTAACTTCAGGAAATTTCCTTGGCTTCTTGGTTATTCATCGAGGAATCGAGGTGAACCCCAAGAAAATTCGAGTCATATTGGACATGGCCCCTCCTAAGAACGTAAAGGAGGTTCAGAGACTCACCGGTCAACTTGCAGCCACCAGACGTTTCCTCTCAAGGTCAAGTGAAAAATCTCTCCCTTTTTTCAAGGCCCTCTGAGGGTCGAAGAACTTTGAGTAGAGAGAGCCTCAGCAATAGGCCTTCGATCAGCTGAAGGAATACCTCACCAACCCCGCTCTTCTTAGTAAACCCAAGCCAGGCGAGGTCCTGTATCTCTACCTGGCAATGTCTGAGCATGCACTCAACGTCGTCTCATCAGAGAAGATAATGGGGGCAGAGACTCATCTACTATGTTAGCAAAGTCCTTGCGATGCCGAACTGTGCTACACTAAGATGGAGAAGGTGGCATATGCCCTCGTCATGGTTGCGAGAAAGCTCCGCCCTTATTTTCAGGCACATTGTATTCGGGTCCTCACGGATCAACCTCTTAAACAAGTCCTCGACAAGCCAGAGAACTCCAACTGCCTGATCAAGTGGTCCATTGAGCTTAGTCAACATGACATTAGCTACAAGCCCAGGACCGCCATCAAGGACAAGCCCTCGCCGAGTTCATAACTGAGTGCACCATCTTGGAAGCATCTAAGGTTCGGGAGAATGTATCACGCCCCGCTTCCCAAAAAGAATACAGAATACAGATCCGAGACAAAAGCCCAGCAAATGATTTTCATCATCCATAAGCTGTTCAAGAATCTTTACAACATCTCACGAAAATAATCAGAGTCGGAAGCAACAGAATCAACCACATGCACATATGAACTAAAGTATCAACAAGAATACTTGAAACCAAATATATAAATCTCAAATAGTTATGGTCTGAATAAAATAAATATCCTGGATCACATTGCCCAAATACAAGAATAAATCCAAGTGATCAAATACAATATTGTTCAAGCAAGCTACAAGAATTAAAAACAATAAAATGCAGCACTAATACTTCATGTCACCAATACCGTCTGGAACCTGTTCTCCAAAATCTACAATTCAACAATTACAGGAAAGAGGAAAAGAGAAAACAAGTACCCGTCAATTGCAAGTTATGGACCACTTATAATGTAGGATACAAGTACATGGGAAAACTAACTAGAAACATGGTATAAGCATGATGTCAAAATAAATAACTAACATGGTAAAGTGAACAAGTGTAAATGGCATGAATCAAGTGTCAAGTGATCAAGTATCATGTAAACATGCATCAAGTGTCAAGTATCATGTAATCATGTATCAAGTGTCAAGTATCAAGTCTCAAGTATCATGTAGTCAAGTATCAAGCAAGCATGTATCATGTTCAAGTATCATGTTCAAGTCTTGTAGTGATTACTATCTAGGTAGCACTTCATGCATCCCACGCCGCATGGTTGCTACAACAAATAGTTTCGCTTTAGATTTTATAGTGGACCATAAAGGGCAGTGTACTCAAGGACAAGTCAAGTAATCGAGCTCCAAGCTCCAAGTATCATGTATCATGTAATCACGTGTCAAGTTGTGCAAGGGGCAAGTATCGTGTCTTGCGTGCAAGTGTCAAGTAACCACGTGTCAAGTATCATGTTTCAAGTCATCACGTAGGATCAATGAATTCCCTTCCAAGTACACGTTTCTGAATAATCCACTATTAGATCTGTCCCTTAAACCCCGACTTGCTTATTTATTATTAATGTCAAACAAGCATGTATATGTGCAAAATATATCAAGAATAACATGGCATGATCATGTGACAAGTGTAAGTTGCAAGATAAATATGTACGAGTGCAATATATCTCATAAAAGACTAAAATAGACAAATCTCAAGTTCAGGACAGCAAGACCATACTGTAGTAAAACAATGATTTCCAGTGTTACAAATATACAAATCTGAATCCGTCGAAACGTCTAGAAAATAGACTCCCAACCGAATCTAGAGAGGATAAATAAGTCATATATTAATTCACAAAAACATAGCTCAAAACTGATTTGAATACAGAAAATAGGTTCAGCCAGAAATCAGAAAAATGAATTCAATAGCAGGAAAACAGCATGAGAACTCAATAAATAAATCCAAGAAAAATCTGGGGTATTCTCCTATATGTCTAGTATCAGAATATAAAGTTTCATAATTTTCCAGTAAAATTAGATCAGTCATCAAAAATCGGAAAACATCAATAAACGAGAGTTCGGCAAATCTGGAATTTCCAACACTGCGGTACGAAAACTATAATATCTCGCAACCAGTGAAGCGAAATCCAAATCCTCCAAAGGGAGATGAAAATAGACAAAATATATTAACTTTCATATTTCACAAATATTTTTCATACAGTAAAAGGAATCAGGGTGAAACTACGATTCTTTACAGAACAGTGAGTAAAATACAGCAAGTATAGTTTTCATAAACGAGCATGAAACGGCACATAAAACTCATCAATAAAATCCATTAAAATGCTGGGTAATCCCTAAGTAGATATAGAAAAACTGAACAAAGTTTCAGGTCAAAATAATATGTGTAGCACAAGTATCAAAATTATTTAGTCATCGAAATCATCGAAAACGAAATCTGAAAAAAGATCTACACCCCTGTAGTAAAATAGTCATAACTCGCACATACGAAAACGAAATCGAGTAAGGTCAGAGGGGTTGGAAAGAAGATGAATTTCTCTAAGACTCATGTTTTATACTGAAATTAAGTTACTGACTTCAAGACTGTCCAAAACAGCAAACAAAACAGATCAGCGACAAAATACAGATTTTTCCCTTTAACAACAACTCAACATATATCATACCAAACTTGTTCAAAACACAACTGAACATGAAATCGAGTCTACCAAGTGTCCAAATATCATGAATTAGGGTATTTAGCATGTCCACACCAAGTATGTCATATGGGTCTCAACAAAATTACGAATTCTCACAAAAAGTCCCACACACATGATCAAATCAAGAACGGGTAAAACCTAAGTTATTTCATGTCAAATTTTATGTCGTGAGTCATCTATGGTCAAATAGCACTATAGAGATAAAACCCATTAAGAATAACACAAACAAGAGTCGTCTCTAGACCCAACTACACTATAGGTGATATTTTTGACTTGTATCATACAAAGGAATTTGAGTACAAGTTATTTGTCTTAATTGAAGATGAGAACGAAGAACAACAAGAATAACGGGAACGGATTCCCGGCAATGAACAAAACCCACGAACAAAAATCCATGAATCAACGAACTCACGAACGAAGATCCACGAACCACAACTCACGTGCAACTTACGTGCACGTGCACCAATCAAGATAGAGAAAGGTCGGGAAAGGGCGGCGGCTGGCCCTGCCGATGCTGCTGGTCGACGGTGACGGTCGGGGAGACGGGGAAAGGGACGGAGAGATGGTGAAGGGGCGAAGAAGTGGTGGTGGTCGGTGCTTGGCTGGTCGGGATCGGGGATGGGGTGAACGGCAGGCCGAAGGGAAGGCGGCCTGGTCTAGCATCGGATTGTGTGACGGGTGGTGGCTGACAGCGCAAGAGGAGAGAGGGGAAGGCTGGGGTTTGAATGTTTAGGGTTAGGGTTTAGAGAGGGAGTATTTATACAGAGATATTAGGGTAGTAGCATGAAGTGGGTATTGGATTTAATTGGGTATTAGGAGTAATAATAGGGGTCAATTAAATAGGAATACAAATAGGATTTTGGTTTAATTAAGCTTTGGTGAACAAATTGGGATAAAAATAATGGGATTGAAAGAGGGAATGAACCACCAATACACCACAAGCACCAAAAGACAACCATAAAGAGAAAAAAAACACAATTGGAGAGCGAAACTACGAAAATAATCAAGAAACAATCAAGAAACAGAAATAAGGTCACAGAAGATCAAGATTGAGCCACAAAATGAATATATATATATATATATATTGAAAATATCCCAATATATGGATCCAGAGAAATACAAGAAGGAACAAAATACTCAAGAAAAAGGAAAATACATCAAAAATACAAAAAACGAGATATAGGGGTTACAGGATGAGCTGATATGGGAGATTTACGTAGATGGTTCGTCGTGCGAAGAAGGGAGTGGGGCAGGAGTCATATTGAGCGTCCGGACAGCTTCATCCTTCAATACTCCATGCACTTCAGCTTTAAAGCATCCAACAATGAAGCAGAGTATAAGGCCCTAATCGTTGGACTCCTTCTGGCCCGAAAGGCAGGGGGCAAACGGGTTAAAGCCTTCAATGATTCCCAACTGATCATCAATCAAGTATGCCGGGAATATGAAGCTCGTGATGCCCGGATGGTCTAATACTTGGCATACGTCAAGCTTCTCCTGGCAGACTTTGAAGATGCTACCTTCGTTCGGACTCCCCAAAAGCATAATACCCAAGTGGACGCTCTTTCCAAGCTAGTGTCCTCCTCCCTTAAAGGCCTCGCACAGTCTTGGTGGAGGTTCTCGTCCGACCAAGCATTGAGAATCCTGAGGTTCTCTGCCTCGACCCGCCACGCAGGTCGCAATGTGGATGGACCCGATCATGAACTTCTTGAGAAATGGCGAACTTTTGCAGGATCTGTCCAAAGCAAGAAAAGTCCGAGTCAGGGCCGAGAGGTCTGTCCTTGTCAATGATGAGCTCTTCAAGTGATCATACATGAAAGTTGACGGGAGGCCCTACCTCCGATGCCTAAATCCGGAGGAGGCTAAGTATGCCTTTGAAGAAATGCATGAAGGGAATCGAAGTTGCCACATGGGCGGTTGCTTGCAAAAATAGTGCTCAACCACGGTTACTATTGGCTGACCCTCCTACAAGATGCCCAGGATCTCGTCAAGAAATGCGAACTATGCTAAAGGTTCTCCTCAGTCAAGCATGCCCCCCAGATCGAGCTTAAATCGTTGGCTAGTCCTGCCACCTTTACCATGTGGGGGATGGATCTGGTCGACCCGTTCCCGAAAGCGGTAGGCCAAAAGCACTTCCTTATTGTAGCTATCGATTACTTTACAAAGTGAGTTGAAGCGAAACCCTTGGCCGCTATCGCTGAGCATCAGGCCCAACAATTCTTTTGGAGACACATTGTCTGTCGGTTTGGGATCCCTCGGATCCTCGTCACCAACAATGGCACCCAATTCGCTGGCAAGAATTTCCGCAAGTTCTGCGAAGACTTGGGAATTTAGCAAATGTTCTCCTTAATCTCGCACCCCTAGTCCAATGGCCAAGCCGAGAATGCTAACCGTCAAATACTCGACGATCTCAAGAAGCAATTGGAAAAATCCCCCAAGGGTTTGTAGGTCGACGAGTTGCCCAGTGTGTTGTGGTCTTACCGAACAACCAAGAGAATTCCTACAGGCGAAACCTGACCTTCGACACTGAAGCTGTAATTCCCCTGGAAGTCAGACTGCCTTCCCAACGGATCAAGAGCTTCGATGAGAATCATAACTCAGATGGCCTCGGGGCTAGATCTCCTCGATGAAGTTTGTGAGAAACCAACAGTCAGAAGGAACGTCTACCAGTAGCGGGTAGAATGGTTCTACAATAAGAGGGTCCGACCAACCAACATCAAAAAGGGGGGCCTAGTGCTATGAAGACTCGACATCTCTGAGCCATGCAAAAAGGGAAAACTTGCTCCCAATTGGGAAGGCTCTTCATTTCCAAAGTAGTACGCCCTGACACTTATAGACTTGATGCCCTATTGGGCAGGGTACTCAAAAGGACTTGGAATGCGGAGCACTTGATGAAGTTCCATGAAGGCCCTTAGTGGTTCGTACATGTAATAATATAATAAGCGCTCACTTTTCGGCAGCCAATGAATAAAATTATAATATTTATTTTCTTTTCATAAATCAAAGAAAGTTTCCAAGGCTTACGCCTCACACATTCCCTCTTGAAATGGTTTTCCGACCCCGAGGCTATCGCGGATTTATCCGCTCACACAGCCCTCGTCTTAGCACCTCGAAATGGTGCTCTGATCCCGAAGTCGTCGTGGATTCTCTCCATTTACCTGACCCCCATCTTAGTGCCTCAAAATGGCGCTCCGACCATGAAGCCATCGCGGGTTTCTCCACTAATATGGCCCTCATCCTAGAACCTTAAAATTGTGATCCGATCCCGAGCCCATTGTGGATCCCTCCTACTAACGTGGCTCAAAATGACACTCCACTCGTGAAATGTTGAACCAAATCGCCCCGTGAAAGTCGATTCATTCAGTAAAGGAAAATACTTTTTATTGAATGAGAAATTATTACAAGATGGTCAGTGGACAATCGGAAAATCAAATACAAAACAAAGATAGCTATGCCTAAACATTCATATAGTCGCCTCGCATTTCAACCCAAACCGTCGTCGACGAACCGCGTGCAGAAAAGGCTTCATAGGCAAACTTCGAGCAGAAAGCGAACCTTGGCGGACCCAAGCACAAGTATTTGCTCGAGAATCTCTGCCACGACGGCAAGCCCTACGTTCTGGAATCCACATTAGTGTACGTGAAGTATGAAGAGGAGTAGACCACCGAGGGGAACTAGCATCTGACCTCAACCTCTCAAACCACCGAAGTGCAAAAGGGGCATTATAGGAGGGCATTAGCAGCAAGGATAATTGGTCTGCCTAAGCAGACCAACGATCTCTACAAGGATAATCTGTTCGACCTCAGGCTTTGAAATCGAAGACGTGAATCAGATCTCGGAACCTGGGATATACTTGATGGTGTGCAACAGGAGTACCTCGATCCTTTCTGGGCTCCTCCGAATCTGCACCGCCACCACAAGAAGCATCATCAGGGCCGAATGCCCCCAAGTCCTATAGGGACACAATCAAGTAAGACCATGTCTCTCAGGACTCAGGAGTGAAACTTTAGATCTTAGAACCCGGGATAAGTGGCTCGGAGTGGTGCGACCGGATGCCAATCCCTTCGGGGTCAAATGCTTGGACAGCATGGCAAGCTCGCTTTGACCATGATCCGAACAAACTGTCCCCATCGGCACCGACCCGCGGATTGCCATTCGAGACGCTCAACAAGGTACCCCCCGAACCTTAGCCATCAAACGGGTAGAGCAATTGGATTTGTGAGCCAGTTGCTTGAGAATGGAGGAAATTTATAGGCATTCCAGAGCCATACCCATCGATCGTTTCAAACTTCCCCACTTATTGCGATCAACGTTCCAAGGTCCACAGCCACGATGATTTCCAAGTAGGATGATTGTTGTGCAATCTAGATGATCTAAATAAATAGATAATCTGGACACAAATTAAAAACCTCACAAGTGTACGAATCGTTTATAGAAGCGTAGTGACAAGCAAGGGTCGATCCCACAGAGATTGTAGAAATTAACTTACTAACCAATAAAAAGAAATAAGAATCTTGAAGTGTTGTTCTAAAAGAAATGAAAAGATTAGAAACTATATCAAGTAGTTCTGAATCACAAATATCTATTAAGTAGTTGGGCTTTGATTTCCACCTATAGTCAATAATGCTAAGTCACCTTCTACACTACTCTATTTACTCATGTTTGTTCCTTTAAGGGCATGGTATCTACTCCTTAAAGTTATTGTTTCCCTAAGCTAAGAATTAGGCATGGTATCTACTCTAATTCATTTCTTTCCTTAAGTATTTAGCATGGTATCTACTAAGTTGCACTTAAGGAAAACATAGGAACAATGGAAACGAACAAACACTTGAAGTTCTAGAAATTGGTATCAGATCTAGATCCTTCAAGTTGATTAAACCAGGAACCCCCTAGAGATTCCTGTGTTACAAACTATGAGCATGAGATACGGGTCGTCTCTATACTCATATAACAGATTCAGTTTTATAATACGCAAACTTGATAATCTCAGGTTCTGTATGGCAGTCGACTTGTTGTCACTCTCAGTCGACTGCTCTTAGAACTTCTGAACAAGTTTGATTATTATAAATCTATACCAATTCAATCAGGTTCAATCAATAAGTAATAGAGAGGCATTCAGAAGAATTTAGCATTACATGACTACGGTTTAAATCTACCCAACTATGAAATTAGTTCCACATAATAAGACTTTTATTAACTAACAGTTTCGAATACATGATTAAAATAAAAGAACTAGAAAGAGAAGAAATAAACTGATGATGTTGGCCTGAGAAGTCGACTTACTGTTACTCAGTCGACTGGCTTGTTCCCTTCAGTGTACTTGATCTCCTTCTTTCTTCGATCCTGATAGATTAATGCCTCTTGGTTGATGATTGATGATTCAGAGATTAAGTGATACTCTTAACTTCTTATTCCAGCCTTTTTATAACTTCTTTTGCCCATATCTGCAGATTCCAATCCTATCTCTTTACACATTGAATATAGATTTGAGTCGATCTTCTCACTTGCCAACCCTGGTCCCCTATCTTGATTAATGACGAGTTGTTACACGCAGACGACCTGGGTTTGGATAACTTTCCTCTTGCTTCGTATTTGGATGAGGACGAATCCTTCCTGTTCTTATCTTCTAACTCTGCTGAATGCAGTCGGCTGGCTTGGATGTAAGTCGACTGTGCCGAGACATCTTTGGATTCATGATTCATCAGTCAAGTCGACTGGTGTTGGAGAAGTCGACTGTGCCGAGCCCCGTCAACCTCTCTGTCCAGTCGCCTGTTGGAGGAATCAGTCGACTTATGCTCTGCAGTTTCTGTGTATCATCCTCAAAATCCTGAATCTGCTTCGTTTTGCTGTTTTAGGCCGTTTCCTGTGGAAAAGAGAAAATAAGAGTAAAATACCACATATAGAGCATTTAAATGTCCAATTGCATTAAGATTATTGCTCCTAAATGTGAATATTATTGGGTTCATCAAATACCCCCAAACTTAGCTTTTGTTTGTCCTCAAGCAAAATCAAACTCCAAGCATCTCTTGAACATCTTGACCCTTCCAACATTTACCTCAGAGAACTTGCTACATTAGGTGTCAAGGTTAGAACAAGCATCAAGATAGGTCTAAACAGGCTTTTAATTTAAATGTTAATCACTTATTCACAAGAACACTTAACTTGAATATTAAATAATAGTGTGGCCAATGCCGCTGCAACCTAATCATGATTAAGGCCAGCAAGCTCAACTATATTTCAACTCCAAATTCTCACCATGGCATACACTCACAAAGAAAATATAGCTTTCATTGACATGGGACATTCAAGTTAGATCTCGTGACAACTTTCATTACTTGGATGAAACCATATGCTTGATCTTGCTACTACATCTTCACACCATTGATTAGCATGTTACTTGGATCAAAAGGTCTTCTATAGGTTGTAATGGGGCCTTGGGTGCGGGTTTAAATAATGAAGGGGAAAAGGAATACAAAATTTCTAAAGAATTAGTAGAGCAACTTTATTCTAAGAGATTTTTTTTTTTAATTTTTTTATTTAGGCCAACTATAACAGGCCTATACTTTATTTCTACCAACACCTATCCCCATCCATAACTCAGCAATTTATAACTTTTCATTTTTTTTTATTTTTTTATTTTTTTATTTTTTTTGGTGTTTTTTTTTTCTTGTGACAAATCCTCCAACTCTTCTTTATATTTTCATCCCCTTCATCTTGATATACCACATCTCTTTTACAATTTTTGCTCTACTAACTCAATAGATATAGGTAAGGTGACCTATTCATCTAGTCTTTGGTTAAGGATGATGTGGCTTACAAAAATAAGGCTTTTATAGGCTTCAAAGGGGTAACTAGTGGATAACTGATGTTGGGTAGGCTATTTGTCTTTGGTGATAGGATCTTAGGTGCCTTAATCATTTCCAAGTTTTATGCAAAAACCAAAACTAAGTTTCGAAAAGTAGCAAAAACAAGTTCTAGATCATCTCAAAAATGCAGTCAACTGAGATCTTCAAGTGTGTGACTCTCTCAAAAGAAATATTTAAGGCTCAAAAACTCACAATTTGTATAGTTAAGTTTACTCACAATTGAACTTGCTATTCTCTTTCACAATTCGTTAAATTGACATAGCCACATGAATGAAAATTTTCAAGTATGATCCTTATGATAAATTATTATCATTTTTAAAGATAAAGACCACACTTAATACTCGTTCTCCACTCTCTACCTATAGTAACTAAGCTCATTTTTCATCATTGTTGTTAGAAAAGACTCAACATCAAAAGACTCCAAATGTGAATAACTACCCCCAAACTTAGATGGAACATTGTCCTCAATGTTTGAAATAAAAAAAAAATTTAAAATAAGCATAAGTTACCATCCGGTTTGAAGGAAAGAAAAATAAAATAATAATACAAAAAAAAATGGATAAAGAGATAAAAAAAAGAAATAAAGAGAAAGTGTAAATACTCCCCTGAAAATTGGGTTGCCTCCCAATAAGCGCTGTGTTTCCTGTCTTCAGCTAGACTGGATGAGTTCATGCAATGTATTGAATGGTTTGAAGATTCACATCTTCCTCTTGCGGCTCAAGACTCATCTCAATATAAGGTTTCGCCCTATGCCCGTTCACCTTGAATGTTTGATTTTTCTCTTTGCTATGAACCTCCAATGCTCCATGTGGAAAGACTTTTGTAACAATGTATGGGCCATACTATCGTGACATAAGCTTGCCTGGAAAGAGTCTTAATCTTGAGTTGTATATCAATACCTTCTGTCCTTCATAAAACTCCTTCCTTGCTAGCTGTTTATCATGGTACATCTTGGTCCTTTCTTTGTACAACTTTGCATTTTCATATGCTTCGTGCCTCAATTCTTCAAGCTCGTTCAGTTGCAATCTTCTTTTGTCACCTGCTTGTTTCATATCAAAATTGAACCTTTTAATGCCCAATAAGCTTTGTGTTCCAACTCCACTGGCAGATGATAGGCTTTTCCAAAAACCAGACGGTATGGTGACATGCCGATGGGTGTCTTGTATGATGTTCTGTAGGCCCATAATGCATCATTCAAGCGTAGCAACCAATCCCTTCTCCTTGTATTTACTGTCTTTTCCAAAATGCCCTTGATCTCTCTGTTGCTAATCTCCACTTGCCCACTGGTTTGAGGATGATATGGAGTACCCACTCTATGTGTAATCCCATATTTCTTCATCAATGAAGCAAATGGACAATTATTGAAGTGGCTCCCTCCATCACTAATTATTGCTCGTGGTGTACCAAACCTGGTGAAGATGTTTTCCTGCAAAAACTTGAAAACAACTTTGTGATCATTAGTTTTTGAGGGGACAGCCTCGACCCATTTAGACACATAATCCACACCCACAAGAATATATAAATAACCAAATGAGTTAGGGAAGGGACCCATGAAGTCGATTTCCCAAACATCAAAAAGCTCGATTACTTGGATGTTTTGCAGTGGCATTTGATTTCTAGAAGAGATGTTGCCTGTCCTTTGGCATTTGTCACAAGTCCTGCAAAAAGAAAAAGCATCTTTGAATACATTAGGCCAATAAAAACCAGATTGTAATACCTTAAGTGCTGTTCTTTTTGGTCCAAAATGTCCTCCACATGCATATTGGTGGCAATGTTGTAGGATACTCATTTGCTCTTCTTCTGCCACACATCTTCTTATAATTTGATCAGGGCTGAATTTGAACAAATAAGGATCATCCCAATAATAGTGCTTGCACATGGCCACCAATCTCTTTCTTTCTTGACTTGTCATACCTGGAGGGAAAACATGAGCAGTGAGATAATTTACAATATCTGCAAACCATGGAAGTTGTATATTTATTTCAAATAATTTTTCATCTGGGAAATTTTCATTCAGTGGTGGCACAATTCTTTCTTCATCATGCAGTAATCTGGACAAGTGATCTGCCACAACATTGTCACTTCCTTTCTTGTCTCTAATCTCAAGGTCGAATTCTTGAAGCAACAGCACCCATCTGATCAACCTAGGCTTAGCATCCTTTTTAGCAAACAAATATCTCAAAGCAGCATGGTCAGTGAAAACAATGACTTTAGATACAATCAAATATGATCTAAACTTCTCTACAGCAAAAATGACAGCTAACATTTCTTTTTCAGTAGTGGAATAATTAAGCTGTGCATCATTTAAAGTTCGAGAAGCATAGTAAATAGCATGGGGTACCTTATTTATTCTTTGACCCAAAACAGCTCCCAAAGCATAATCACTTGCATCACACATAAGCTCGAAAGGATGGTTCCAATCTGGTGCCATGATGATAGGTACAGAAATGAGAAGATTTTTCAATGTAATGAAAGCATTTGTGCACTCTTCTATCCATGCAAACTCAACATCCTTAGCTAACAATTCACAAAGGGGTCTGGAGATTTTGGAGAAATCTTTTATAAATCTTCTATAGAACCCCGCATGCCCAAGAAAACTCCTTACACCCTTTACTGTAGTAGGAGAGGGTAGCTTTGATATGATGTCAATTTTTGCCTTGTCTACCTCTATGCCCCTTTTGACACTACATGTCCCAAGACAAACCTTGTTGTACCATAAAATGGCATTTTTTCCAATTCAGCACTAAATTGCATTCTTCACATCTCTTAAGTACAAGCTGCAAATGGTTAAGGCATTCATCAAAACAAGACCCAAAAACACTGAAATCATCCATAAATACCTCGATGAACCTTTCCACCATGTCTGAAAATATACTCATCATGCATCTCTGAAATGTAGCTGGTGCGTTGCATAATCCAAAGGGCATCCTCATGTATGCAAAAGTACCAAAAGGACATGTAAAAGTGATTTTTTCTTGATCTTCTGGAGCAATAGCAATTTGATTATAGCCACTATAACCATCTAAAAAACAGTAATGACTATATCCTGCTAATCTTTCTAACATTTGATCAATAAAAGGAAGAGGGAAGTGATCTTTCCTGGTTTCGTTGTTCAGCTTCCTGTAGTCAATGCATAGCCTCCATCCTGTGGTCATTCTTGTAGGGATAAGCTCATTCTCTTCATTCTTCACCACTGTGACTCCACTTTTCTTAGGCACGACATGTATAGGACTCACCCATTTGCTATCTGAGATAGGGTAGATGATGCCAACATCTAGTAGCTTCAAGACCTCTGTTCTTACCACTTCCTTCATGTGTGGATTGAGCCTTCTCTGTGCTTCCCTGCCAGGTTTTGCATTGTCTTCAAGGAGTATTTTATGCATGCATTTGGATGGACTTATTCCCTTGATGTCTGCAATAGTCCATCCTATTGCACCTTTGTGTTCTCGCAGTACCCTCAGCAACTTATCTTCTTTTTGCGCACTCAAGTTTGCAGCAACTATCACAGGTAGCATCTGGTTCTCGCCCAAATATGCATGCTTCAAGTGTTCAGGCAGCGGCTTAAGCTCCACGTCTGGTGTCCTGGTAGCGGTCGACTTGTTCCGTGCACCAGTCGACTGGTCTGAGGAAACACAAGTGTTATTATCAGACACAAGATTTTCAAATGCAGGTGCAAGCTTACCTGAATATGATTTTGGAGTTTCAAGGTAATGTACTGTCTCTGCAATCCTCCAGTCATCGTATTCCTGTTCAACATGAGATAATGTTAGAGATTGTGTAATTGCGGCTTGTAGTGGTTCAATGCTATGTACCTGAAATGTTTGATCAACAATCTCCTGTACCACATCAATATTATAGCATTCATGATCATCATGTGGTAATTTTAGTGTATCAAATATTTTAAATTCAACCTTTTCTCTGTTTATCTTCATACTTATAGTACCCTTTTTAACACAAATTTTTATATCAGCTGTACTCATAAAGGGCCTACCTAGGATGATCGGTAAAGAAGATGGCATTGAAGAGTCCTCCATATCTAACACAACAAAATCTGTAGGCAAAATGAAATCGTTTACCTGAACTAGGACATCTTCCAAAATACCTCTAGGTCTCCTGATGCTGCGATCAGCCAACTGCAAAGTGATGGATGTTGGTTTGAGTTCCCCCAATCCGAGCATTTCGTAAACAGAGTATGGAAGAAGGTTTATGCTTGCCCCCAAGTCTAGCAGTGCCTTTTCAAAGAAGTGCTCACAAACCCTGCAAGGAATGGTAAAACTACCTGGGTCCTTCAATTTAGGAGGTAATTTCCTTAATAATACGGTGCTCACTTCCTCTGTCAAAGCCACATCCTCCCTAACCTGAAATGTTCTTTTGTGAGTACAACATTCTTTCAAAAATTTGGCATAAGAAGGAATTTGTTTAATAGCATCAAGTAGGGGATATTAATTTCTACCTTTCTGAGAGTTTCAAAGATATCAAATAAATGTTGTTCTTTCTTTTGCTTGACTAACCTTTGAGGGAATGGTGGCAAAACTGTCCTTTCTTTTTCACTTACCTTGTTGGAACCCGAAGCTTTTGATGGTTGTGTACCTGATTCGTCTGCGTGTGTTCCAACCTTGCTGTCAATTGTCTTACCACTTCTCAGAGTTGTTACTGATTTGAGCTGTTCTTGGCCCTAGGGTTTGGTATAGTTTGTGATGGAAGTTCTCCTGCCTTTCTTTCACCCTGGGTTCCTCCACCCTGGGTTGTATGTGTTCGAGAAGGGGTTGTTCTTTGGTGGAAACACTCCTTGTTCCACATAGTTTGCATGCTCCTGATCTGTGAAAGAAGACATGGGACACGTGTCAGTTGTATGATCAAAATGAGAACAAATTGCACAAATTTCTTTTGTTTGATTTTTTATACCGCCCATTGTCGTCATTGCATTAACAAGCATATCAATTTTTTTGTTCATGTTTACCATTTCTAATTGTATGTTATTACTACCAGAAATTTCGTAAACTCCCTGTTTTTTTAGAAATGCCTCTTCCCCTTGTTGAGAATTGCTGTGAGTTCTCGCTGAGTTCTTCAAAGAATTCGATGGCCTCCTCACCACTTTTCCTCATCAAGATCCCGTTGCAAGCTGAATCCACAATTGCCTTGTTAGTATCATTTAAACCTTCATAAAATGCTTGAACCTGATCATCCTTAGGCATGTTGTGCGTAGGACACTTGAGAAGTTTGTTCTTGAAATCCTTCCATGCTTTGAAGAATAAATCTCCATCTTTTTGTTGGAAGAGTTGAATCTCCCTTTTTAGTTGTTTGGTTTTCTGGGCTGGAAAGAATTCTTTCAAGAATTTTGTTGCCAATTCCTCCCATGAATTGATTGATCCTTGTTCCAAAGAATTATACCACAATTTAGCATTAAGTTTTAATAAAAATGGAAACAAAATTAACCTGATTTGTTCAGGGATAAGCCCTTGGACGCTTTGTGTTCTACAAAGATTAAAGAAATCTTGCAGATGGAGGTGAGGCTCTTCGTCTGGTCTGCCACTAAAATGGGGAACCATGCTAAGTAATTGAGGAGATAGATGCATATTCCCTGTGACATTAGGTTGATAAGCAATGCAGGAAGGTTGCTCAATATTCTTAGGCGTGAATTTGTCCTGCATTGGTACTCGATTTGGTACTTCCTCAGCCATTGTTGCTCGTGAATTAGGTCTCTGTGCAGTCGACTTGTTCCGTGCACCAGACGACTGGTTTGTTGCAGACAGTCGACCTAGTCTGTGCAGAGTGCGTTCTGTTTTTGCGTCAATAGGTAGTAGCTCTGGACGAAGTGATCGCCTCCCGTGCATTCACCAGAATCCTGTAACCTAAAAAAAAAATATTTAATTAATAAAAGAAAAGAAAAATGAAAACTATTTTACTGATTTGTAAGTTAAAATACTAGACAATCCCCGGCAACGGCGCCAAAAACTTGTTGTGCAATCTAGATGATCTAAATAAATAGATAATCTGGACACAAATTAAAAACCTCACAAGTGTACGAATCGTTTATAGAAGCGTAGTGACAAGCAAGGGTCGATCCCACAGAGATTGTAGAAATTAACTTACTAACCAGTAAAAAGAAATAAGAATCTTGAAGTGTTGTTCTAAAAGAAATGAAAAGATTAGAAACTATATCAAGTAGTTCTGAATCACAAATATCTATTAAGTAGTTGGGCTTTGATTTCCACCTATAGTCAATAATGCTAAGTCACCTTCTACACTACTCTATTTACTCATGTTTGTTCCTTTAAGGGCATGGTATCTACTCCTTAAAGTTATTGTTTCCCTAAGCTAAGAATTAGGCATGGTATCTACTCTAATTCATTTCTTTCCTTAAGTATTTAGCATGGTATCTACTAAGTTGCACTTAAGGAAAACATAGGAACAATGGAAACGAACAAACACTTGAAGTTCTAGAAATTGGTATCAGATCTAGATCCTTCAAGTTGATTAAACCAGGAACCCCCTAGAGATTCCTGTGTTACAAACTATGAGCATGAGATACGGGTCGTCTCTATACTCATATAACAGATTCAGTTTTATAATACGCAAACTTGATAATCTCAGGTTCTGTATGGCAGTCGACTTGTTGTCACTCTCAGTCGACTGCTCTTAGAACTTCTGAACAAGTTTGATTATTATAAATCTATACCAATTCAATCAGGTTCAATCAATAAGTAATAGAGAGGCATTCAGAAGAATTTAGCATTACATGACTACGGTTTCAATCTACCCAACTATGAAATTAGTTCCACATAATAAGACTTTTATTAACTAACAGTTTCGAATACATGATTAAAATAAAAGAACTAGAAAGAGAAGAAATAAACTGATGATGTTGGCCTGAGAAGTCGACTTGCTGTCACTCAGTCGACTGGCTTGTTCCCTTCAGTGTACTTGATCTCCTTCTTTCTTCGATCCTGATAGATTAATGCCTCTTGGTTGATGATTGATGATTCAGAGATTAAGTGATACTCTTAACTTCTTATTCCAGCCTTTTTATAACTTCTTTTACCCATATCTGCAGATTCCAATTCTATCTCTTTACACATTGAATATAGATTTGAGTCGATCTTCTCACTTGCCAACCCTGGTCCCCTATCTTGATTAATGACGAGTTGTTACACGCAGACGACCTGGGTTTGGATAACTTTCCTCTTGCTTCGTATTTGGATGAGGATGAATCCTTCCTGGTCTTATCTTCTAACTCTGCTGAATGCAGTCGGCTGGCTTGGATGTAAGTCGACTGTGCCGAGACATCTGTGGATTCATGATTCATCAGTCAAGTCGACTGGTGTTGGAGAAGTCGACTGTGTCGAGCCCCGTCAACCTCTCTGTCCAGTCGCCTGTTGGAGGAATCAGTCGACTTATGCTCTGCAGTTTCTGTGTATCATCCTCAAAATCCTGAATCTGCTTCGTTTTGCTGTTTTAGGCCGTTTCCTGTGGAAAAGAGAAAGTAAGAGTAAAATACCACATATAGAGCATTTAAATGTCCAATTGCATTAAGATTATTGCTCCTAAATGTGAATATTATTGGGTTCATCAGTGATGTAAGCATGCCCACGTGGCAACTTATGTGATCATTCGAAAACAAGGATAGGACTGATATCCCAGACCAACATCTCCGGGAGAGGGTCCGAGGTTTTCATTTCCCTTGGCTCGGAAGCCCGGGGCGAGATGTGCAATCCTAAGTCAGAAGATGGAAAACTAAGGGTTCAAACATATTTTATTCATCGATAAAAATAAAGGTATAAGTGCTGTTGTCACGCCCCGCTTCGCAAAATACGGAAATATGAGCACGTAACGAAGGCCCAGCGAATGGTTAAACATCATCCGTAAGCTGTACCAGTCTTAACTCAACAACATGAAAAGAAATAATCACAACCACACAGAAAACATAATCACATAAACGAGAATAAAATTCAATAACCAAATATGGGATACAAGAACTTGCCAAATAGTTCGAGAATATGCAATGTGGTAATAGTTTGATGAGTTCCTGTCGGTTACCCATCACTGTATTTGAATGACACAGCTCAAAAGAAAGAGGAAAAGAACCTGTTAGAGCAAGCTTCGGGCGACAAATAGTAGGAAGCAGTAAAATAGGAAATAAAGAACTATATAACAAAACAAAGATTGAAACGATATCGGAGTCAATAAATGATAAACGGTAACAAAATCAAAATTTGATAGTCAATAGTTCAGAATCAGGAATTAATGAATAATCAGTACTCAGTATTAGTGTCAATGTTCAGTATTCATTTATGTTTATAAGTCTATTATTCATTTTAATCCTAACTATGCACGTACTACTGCATCCCATACTATAAGTTCCATGCATACAATCAATTTCATTTAGACTAAGGTGGTAGATTCTATAGATCGTGTACTCGGCACAATATAACATTTCAATAATAACACAATCATGTAATGGATTCTAGAGGTGGCCCCCGTCAGTTCTAGAGGTGACCCCCGTCAATCCTTGACGTGGCACTTAGTTCCATATAATAGGTTCTAGAGGTGGCCCCCATAGGTTTTAGAGGTGGCCCCCGTCAATCCTTGACATGGCACTTAGTTTTACGTGGTACTTAGTTCCATTTAACTTTAGAACACGGGAAACACGGGCCCCAAACTCCCGAGTACAATTACTATGTTATCAACTACCCTAGTCAACCCTTAACCCCGGCTTGATTAACATTCTTTATTAACAATTATTTATGAACATGCATGTGATCAATGTGAAAGATGGTATCAATATTCATGCAACAGGTACAATTGATGAGACCGGTAGTACTAGTACAATTTCAAGATGATATCAAGACTATAAAATACATGAAATACACATGGTCCAATTCATTAAATATAGAAAACACAGTTTATATGCAAAACATAACAATATATGGACTAAGTGTACTACAATTTCTATGTGCAAGATTTTAAGTTATTGTGTCAGGAACCGGGTCGAAACCTCAGTACAAAGTCAAGCAGCGACATGGCAGTATATGTGAGTGTTCCATAGTATAATAAATTACGGTTTGGGATTGAAGTCAACAATAACAGCACAATGAGAAGACTATAAATCAATAACATGATACAATAAATAAACAGTGGAGTTCAATTAAATATGATATTCAATTTGATTACTATTTGCCAGATTTCAAAGAGTATTTTCTTGAACTAGAAATGATAAAAATAAGTTCAATAGATGCTTGCCTGTTAGGAGACGATTCTGAATATGAACGAGAGAATAACGGGGTCAGAATCCCGACGGCGGCACGTGCGCTGACATGTGCACAACGAAGCAACCAACTGCAAGAGAACAGCAACAAGACCAACAGCAAACTAGAGCGAAGATACAGCAACACGGCACACAACCCATAGCGACTCCAGATCAACCCAAACACCAAACACCAATCATGATCTCCTACTCCACAATAGCAACCACACAAACACAACACAGCAGATTCCCCCACACTCCAAACAACAAACAAACACAGCACCCAATCCCCTAGACAAAATAGCAACCACCAAAACAACAACCAACTCAAATCCCACACTTCAACACAACGGCAAACACCAAAAGGAGATCCCCTCCACCCGAAACACCGAACAGCAAAATCACCCACTACTGCTTCACCTTCTTCCTCACTTCGACAACAAGAGAGAGAGAGTGGGAGAGGGGACGGCGAATGCGATGGCGGTTGGCAACGGCAGCGGCGACCATGTCAAAGGTGGCGACGTCGCTGCAGTCGCTTCCGTGTGGAGGGAGGCGCAGGCGATGGCGATAGTGGGTAATGGTTCAAGGGAATTGGGTTAGAGTGGGATGATGGCGAGGACAAGGATGAGACAATGGGGGCCCGAGGGTGGAGAAGACGGTGGCGAGGACAATTGCGGAGCTCGACTGCGGGGCAAAGGAGATAGGGGTAGAAGACGAGGAGATGGGGATGGGTTCGGGAGTAGGAGATGAGTGAGATGACGAGGAGAAGATGGAGATGGGTTCAGAAGTAGGGGGCTCGGCTGGTGGTGAGGGGATGAGGCGGAGCGATGATGGTAGTGAGTTGGTTGACGAGGCTGAGAAGAGGGGTGAAGGAGCTCAGGGATTGGTGGTAGGGATGGTGAACAGTAGGGGAGGGTTTAGGCGGCTATGGTTACAAAGTAGTGGGTAGGTTAGGATTAGGGTGTAGGGTATTTATAGTATAGGGTTATTGGTTATTGGGTAATGGGTTATTGGGAATGAAATCCAATAAGAGATAGGTTTATAGGGTATTGGGTTTTTGGTTTAAATCCATTAGGGAGATAGAAGAACCAATAAAATATAATTTATAATAAAATGTAATTTGCAATAAAATATAGAATTTATATAAAATATTACAAATACAATTAACAATATAAATAGATTTTTACTTTAGCAATCAAGGGTAATAATAATAATAACAATAATAACAATAATCATAATAATAATAATAAAATAAGGATAACAATAATAATATAAATGCTAATAACAATAATAATAATAACAGCATAAATAGGGTTTGTATTACAATATGAAAATCATAGTGAATAGTTACAAATAAAATTATTGATTAAAAATAAACTTAAATAGGAGATCCGACAATACATTTTAAGAAAAGAATTTGAAAGCGGAAAAAATAATTTACAAAAATTTAAAATACCAAAAATACACAGAAAATATGGAATTGGGGAAACAGGGGTTACAGCGGTGGCCAGTCCGCGAGAAGGCAAAAAATAGAAATAATCTAAACCCACTACTTGGAAGAAGACCCAGAGCCTCTCCCCAGCAGTTTGGGCGATCTCCCCGATCCTCGCATCGATACATAAGCCTCCGAGGTCGAGATCCGGATACCTAGTTTTGACATGATCAAGGGCACGACCATACCTATTGTCTTGGGCCCGTATCACCTGCAAAACGGTGTCGTCGTACTCCTTCGACATCTCCTTCTCCCTCATCTGCCACACCAACCTTTCCTCGACCAGCTTTTCCTTCTCCGCCGACAGCTCCTCCCGAGCCTTCTTCTCACTCGCCAGATCCTCCTCCAACCCGTTTTCTGTCTGCCGGAGCGCCCCGGTCTGACCCAACTCCTTCTCACCTGCCTTGGCTACCAAAGCATGCTTAAGAAGCACATCCAGCCTCTGCCTCAGCTCGTCCCCACTGATGGCTGCCTCCAAGAAAATGAGAATACTTAGCCAAGTAAAAAGATGTGGACCAAAAAGCTGGCAAATAGGTCTTTCACCATAACAGAAGTCTGAGCCCTGCGAGCATAAACCTGGTCATCTGAATCTTTCGGCAGACCTTCCTGTCGACCACTTGCAGAGCACTGAGGCGAACAGTCATCAAATTTCCTCTGTGATAGACCAGGAAGGCATCCATACCTTCTCTGGCGATGGAGTTTTCGGGGTTACCGTTGTCTCCTTTGAGGACGTGCCCTTATGCTTCAGGGCCTCCTTCTTGACATCTTCGGATGCCATGTTCCTCGGGTGGTCGACATCCTTAGCTCTCCTCTTCTTCGAAGGTTCCTCCGAACTAGGGAGAAAAGATGTTTCTACCGAGGTACTTTGGCTTCCGCGGCTACCTTCATCTCCACATCCATCCTCACCCTAGCCTTCGCCTCGGCCTTCGTCTTCTCTTCGGCCTCGGCCTTCACCCTCACCTCCGCCCCAGCCTTGAGAGCTGCACGCCTAGTCCTCAAGTACTTGTCAAAAATCATAGTTGTTTATCTGAGGGAAAGGAGGCAGGAGAAACAACGATGCAGGGGACAACAATAGGGAATCAAGTCAATGAGAAATGAAGGACAAGGGAGACTGCATATAGTTGAAAAATGACGTTGAACATTGTGCGGACATGTGATGTCACATGAGCACAGACGTAGAGCATGCCAACACATTTTTCTCAAGCCCCTTTAGTTTTGGCGCTTCAAAATGGCACTCCGACTCTGAGAACATCGTAGATTTCACCACAAACATGGCCCTCGTCTTAGCACCTCGAACTGGCGCTCCGACTCCGGGACCATCGTGGATTTCTCCGCTAACATGGCCCTCGTCTTAGCACCTTAAAGTGGTGCTCCGACTCCGGGACCATCGCGAATTTCTCTACATACATGGTTCTCGTCTTGGCACCTCGAAAGCATGGACCCGGATTCTCCACTGCATGACTCTCGCCTAACACCCCGGTTATGAGCACACACCAATGAGGGCCAAGATATGAATAAGACATTATTTATATATAGGGAACATGTTACATTATCAAGGTTACATAAGCCTTTACAAACTCAATGTGCAAGGCCCTAACTATCAAGGCCTCCTAAAGTAGACCCCGATCTTGGATCCACCTCACGACAGTTTCCCAACCCCGACAATTCAAGGCCCCTGGGACGCTGGTGACACTGGAAGATCTGGCTACCCCACTCTGGGCGTCCCTGGGTGCTCCCATTCAAAGGCGAGTCCCCGGGTATGGCTTCCGTCTCCAGAACGGGCTCCAAAAGCTAGAGATCGGACTCACCTCTCTGAGCTTAACCTTCAACCAACATATCTCCAAGTCTTTCTTCACAAGCATTCACCTGAAGATCAAGTCCGGAGACTGCCCTCCCGATGAGGCCAGAGAGCACATTCCCCTCGGCCTAAGCGAGGACCAAGTTGACATCAGGGACAGAAGCTTTCAGGCGAGCATTTTTCCTCCACTTCATGTGATCTTTGGATATGGTATCTGAACGCCCCTTCCCTGTCACACGCCTCTTTTCAAAGATAGGCAATAGTGACATCCGCCTTGTGCAACCTATATCGGAGGGCTCACATTTTGTCCTCATATTCGTTTTCCCGAGGCTCGCTAAGCATGGGGTTCCTACTTCTTAATCATGAGGAACCCCCTCTTCTCTGACCTCCTCCCTCACCTTCTGATGACTCCCCTCTGCTTCCTCCTATTCGACCTCGTCGTCATCCTCTGTCATCTGCCTGCAACTCTCCCGATCGTTTTCAGCTTCGGGCTCGTTGGAGGGGTCACGTTCCTCCACCTTGGGATTCCCCTAAGCTTCTCTGATCATCGCCGCCCCTTCAATGCGATCGAGCACTTCCCCCTCAGAATCCGAACTCGACATGATCTCAACATCCTCTTATGGAGAAGGAACGCTCTCAGGCCTCAGCCGAAGGGATTCATCCTCCCACGAGCTTGACTGATCGGATGACCCCAAAGATGAATTGCCCTCGCCAGAGGGCGAAGTCGAGCCACGATATTGTCTAGCAGACATGTTGGAAGTAAAAATTGTTCTAGAAAGAGAAACTCTGGCTGTGGAGGGAGAGCAACCCTATAAAATGAGAGAGGAAAGTTAACTTATAGAGGGAATGCAACTTCTCGAATGACCCAATCACGTGTTGTCTTCTCGATAACTGCAAAATAATGAAACAGCTACTCAAAGATCATGCGAAGTCACGTGCGCACTGGTTCACCATATCTCTACCCGTTTACATAAAATTCTAATCAAGTGTATCTCCTTGTCTTAGGGCCTCGAAATGGCGCTCCAACCCCGAGGCCATCACAGATTTCTCTGCTATCATGGCCTTCGTCTTCGTGTCTCGAAATGGTACTCTAATCCTGAGGCCATCGCAGAATTCTCAGCAAACATGGCCCTCGTCTTCGCACTTAAAAATGGTGCTTCTTCGCTGACATGGCCCTCGTCTTCGTGACTCGAAATGGTTCTCCAACCCCGAGGCCATCGTGGATTTCTCCGCTCACATGGCCCTCATCTTCGTGCCTTGAAATGGTGCTTTGACTTTGAGACCATTGCGGACTTTCTCCGCAAAGATGGTCCTCATCTTCGCGCCTCGAAATGGTGCTCATACTCCGAGGCCATCACCGATTTCTCCGCTACCACGGTCCTCATCCTAGCACCTCGAAATGGCGCTCTGACCCCGAGGCCATCACAGATTTCTCTGCTAACACGATTCTCATCTTCGCACCTCAGAATGATGCTCCGGCCCCGAGGCCAACGCGGAATTCTCTACAAATAGGGCCCTCATCTTCGCACCTCATAATGGCGCTTCGAATCCGAGACCATCACAGATTTCTTCGCTAACATGGCCTTCGTGCCTCGAAATAGTACTTTGACTCGAGACCATCGCAGATTTCTCGGCTAAAATGCTCCTCATTTTAGCGCCTCAAAATATTGCTCCGACCCTAAGGCCATCGCAGATTTCTCCGCAAACACAGTCCTTGTCTTCATGCCTTGAAATGGTGCTTCGACCCCAGACCATCACGGATTTTCTCCCTTAACATGGTCCTCGTCTTAGCGCCTCGAAATGGTGCTCCGACCTTGAGGCCATCACTAATTTCTCTGTAAACATGGCCTTCATCTCCTTACCTAGAAATGGTTCTCTGACTCTGAGACCATCGCGGGTTCTCTCCGCCAACATGGTCCTCATCTTGGCACCTCAAAATGGTGCTCCGACCTTGAGGCCATTGCGAATTTCTCTGCTAACATGGCCCTCATCTTAGCACAACGAAACGACACTCCGACCCCGAGACTGTCACAGATTTCTCTGCTAAAATGACCCTCATCTTGACGCCTTGACACAACGCTCAGACCCAGAGGCCGTCACTGATTTCTTTGCCAACATGGCCCTCATCTTAGTGGCTTGAAATGGCACTCTGATCCCAAGCCCATCACTGATTTCTCCGCTAACATAGCTCTCGTCTTAGCGCCTCAAAACGGCGCTCCGACCCCGAGGCCATCTCAAATTTCTTTGCGAACACGGTTCAGACTTCGGGCCTAGTCCTTCAGCAAAGTACTTCGCCTACGAGGCTCGCACCAGATGCCTCATCCTTATGCCAACACGATGTTCCCTACAGTTACCTAATCTTTGAAGACGACTGAATGCTCGTCTTCGAGAGTGGGGGCCTGTGATGTGGGTAAAAATCGTGACTAATTCCCACCAGCATGGATCCCAAGGTTACGGGGTTGGAATGGCAACTTCATGGGCCTTCCTCAGGCCCGTCACTTAAACTCAACCCACTAAGGAAAAGTTAATCAGCCATACATGGCCAGTAGTCAAATCCCGAAGAATTAGGGAATTAACAGCCCAATCCTATCCCTAATTAGCGGAATCTTATTAAAGCATCCACTATTATTGATGCTAAAATATGCATATATAGCATTTAGGAAATAGCATTTGAAGGAGAGAGCTGCAGTCGTTAAAGCCAAATTTAGAAGAGACGAAAGATGATCTTCTGTCTAACAAATTTATTTATTATTTTAAATTTTGAAAATGGCATTTTCGTAAATATTCAATAACATTTTTGTAAATTTGGAAAGAAAAGTTTCTATGAAAGTTATCGGATGGATGATCTTCCGTCAGAGATTTTTATTTATTTATATAATGTCATATATTTAATGGCATTTTCATAAATTTGGAAAAAAAGTTTCTGAAGAAAGTTGGTGAACAGAAGATCTTGCGTCCGTCCCTCTTAAAAAAGTAAAATAAAATAAAGACAGAGGATCATCCTCCGTCCTCTATATTTAGCGATTGCTAAAGAAGATTGTTATATTTAGATGTCCACTGTTCACTTCGTTCTCTAAATATGCATATTTAGCAAACGATAGCGGGACTTTTTTTGTGCCAAAAAAGCATTTTTTAGACAAATAGCAAATGATAGTGGATGCTCTTAGGCAGCCAGGAATTTTTCCTCAACAGATTCCTATTGTCCTATAAATACAGGGTCACCTCCAAAGTTACCACGTAATCATAATTTTACCACCTAATCTCACTTTAAACTCTGGTTTACTGATTTCATCGTTGAGGGCCGGTCACTGGGAATACTCTCGGTGTTTCAGGCTTTTTGCAGGTGTTCGACGGCAGTCAACCACCACCGTATTTACAGCCTTCCTCACTACATTCTAACCTCACCTCTGGGTCAGATCTACGGCTGAGATTTGAGTTTCCTCTCCGTCAAAAGAATCCACTATATGTTTCCCCCACACTCGAAAAAATAGCAGCATCAAACTTCATTTGCTAAAATATAGGTAATCAGTATAAAAAATAGTCGGACAGAACATGTTGTTTCGCCTGATCTAAAATTATATTTTTTCTATATTTTAAGATGAGACGGAACATGATGTTTTGTCCCGCCTTTTTTAAAAAGTAATTGCGGGGCAGTAACTGATCTATAATTTTTTTTTAATATTTAAGGTGATTAAGTTAAAGATTAGTGATTAAATTAGTTATTAAATTAGTAAATCAGTGATTAAATTAGAGCTTAAATTAGTGATTAGGAATTAAATGAGAGTTTGGCATTTGACGGGACATGTTGTCTCATCCAAGCCATAAATTGTGTCGAACGGGACAACATATTCCCTCTGATGCCTTCTTTTTTTTAAATTCAAATTTCTTAGAACGGAACATGTTGTTCTGTCCGATCATTTATTATATATATATATATATATATATATATATATATATATATATATATATATATATATATATATATATATATATATATATATTATTGGACGGAACATGATGTTGCGTCCGACTCCTTTAAGAGATTAAAAAATTAAGGCGTCCCCTATATTTTGGCAATTGCTAAACCGTTTCTCAAATTTGAGAAGCGACTATTCACCATTTCTTAAAAAATTGCAAAATAACAAACTACTGCAGCGCGTTTTTTCTCAAAATATGGGAAATATGGCATAATAAGAAACGAGTGTGGATGCTCTTAGTATATCAACAACAATAACAAAGTCTTTACTTCACCTTCCCAATGTGTCCTTTCTTTGTTAATATAAAGCGAGTGCACCGAAAACGGGAAGTAGGTCAATCTATCCCATAATAAAGCATCTTAAGCATAACTGCGTACTCACATGACCATTGTTGAGAGATAGGAGCATTCAGTGGAATCGGTAAACTACACTTGCTTCTTAATAGATTTGTAGGACAAAAGGCTTGTGGTATCTGCTGCCCACCCTTCCTCCGCTTTGATTACAGTGTGAAGGAAGAGTGAAAAAAGCAAAAGGGAAGGAGGTCCTCATATGAAACAATTTTGAAGTCCGCTATATGAATCTTTCTCCTATACTCAATTTTTTTCATCCTTTAAACTAACACTTTTCAAATATTTATCAACAACTTTAATCAAATTGTGTGTATCTTTTTTCTCTTCAAAATAATAGATATTTTGTTATATATGAAATACATAAATAATATGAGCAGGGACGGAGCTAAGAAGGGGGGCAACAACTTTATAAAATTTCACCCTTTTAGCCTTTCTTGAAGATTTCTACAAAACCCACTATTCCCATAATAGCAAGTTTCCAAGCCACCAACTACACTTTTTATTATTTTCTTTTTAAGTTTTTATATATATTCTACCCTTGTTAATTTTTTATAGAAAAACATAAACTTTTTTACAACTTTAAATATATTAATGATCAATGTAAAATGATATCTATCATTTGTTTTCATTTTTATTTATTTATTTATTTTTATTATTATTTTTATTTTATCTCCCCGCCCCCCATCTCGTCCCTGGAAATGAGAATAAAATTCTTTTGAAAAATAATAATATTGACAATGCTACAAGCTAGAGACTATTCTTATAAAATTAAAAGGGGAAATTTAAAACAATAAACAAAATAGACCATAACAAGTTGACACATTTGTTACAAATAATGTTTACAAAATTCGTTTTACAATGGAAAGATAGAGCGGCACAGAAACACATAGAAGAGAACAGGAGAGAGGAAAACCAAAAGAAAAGAAAAGGAAAAAAAATTTAATAAAACAACTTACAAGAAACAAATGAAAGGTACAACTTCAAGGAAGCCGAGGCCTGTGTATCACACAGTGTCCTTAAAACAGATTTCGCCTCTTTCCGGTTGCTGGAATGAACGGAGGCGTCTGTCTCCCAGGATGCAACGACTTGGAGCGATCCCGTAGGCACCACGTACCACTCCCGAACCGAGTACAAGCGCTTGAAACCTATCACCAACTTACCAACAACAGCACAGAAGAAGACTCAGAGAAGGAGAGAAGAAGATCTGGTTTGTGCAGGGAAGGAAGTAAAGGGGAGGCCTCTATTTATAGAGCCTGGGTTAAATCAGTAACGGCAGACAAGGCATTAACAACCTTCACTGTAACGGCAGATAAGGCATTAACAGCCTTCACTGTAACGGCAGACAAAGCATTAACAGCCTTCACTGTAACGGCAGACAACGAATTGAATGCCTTCAGTGTAACGGCAGACAAAATATTAAATACAACACTGAAACGGCAGACAGAACCGTTTCTGCATTCATTTCAGTCGTTACAAAAGGAAAACTGTAGCAAAAAGTGGCTCTGCACGGGGTGGGATCAAATCGGTCCAGCATTCGTGTCTGCAGGTCGTGCGGGCGCACACAAGTCGCATGTAATCCGGTCCGTGATTTGCACCCCCCCTGCGCGCGCGAGAGAGAGCCTCTCTTCTAGCCATCTTACAATGCTTAAAAGGAGATTACTATATATCCTCTTCTATTTCCTTTGTTATTTCCGATGTGGGACTATGTTCCCTTAACCCATTTTCAAGAATGAAAACGTCTCACTTTGAGAGACAATTTCTCATTCACCCCTTAACCGATTTTAGCGAACCAATATATGATTTTGATTTACTCACGAAGGAGAACACAAATCAATCAAGATCTCTCAATAATTCATTGAGGATCTTACTTAAAAAATTGCTCCAAAATCGGTTCGAAAATGGTGTCTAAAACATTCATTTTCTAACAATCCCCACATGAATGAAAATTGACGACCACAGACAGGACAGACTGACACGACAGACTGACACGACGGACTGACCCGACAGACTTGGTGATAGAATTCAACGATTGATTTCTGCATAGGATAGGTAGGTGTTACCCTTTGAACCTTCCCTTATGAAAATATGTTTACTTTACTAACTAAACAGTAGACACGATGTCTTTGAACTGTTCTGCCATTTGTGTAAACGATGACATATCTCACACAGAAATCTTTCTAACGCTTTTTCAGTTCTCACTGTTATGTTCGTTTTGGCCATGAATATACGCCTGGTTCTGCAAGATTTTAACAGGAATATTGCCCTATATTATTCCCTTGGAAGCGGCCCTTCTTCCATCTTACATAGGAGATTTCTTACTTAAGAGTAACCCGCATTACTCTGCTCGGATATCCGACGCATAAGAATCATTAAAAGCCTAGCTTAACCTGTTACCTTGCGGGCATCACTGTTTTATCATGGGAATGGACATGGAAAATCCCCACAGTGATCTAACTTGGTCTTTACAATTTAGTTGTCCCTTTGAACCTAGATCTTGGGATCTCCAGTCAACTAGGTTGGGTTTCCATTGTATCGACTTATTCTTTCATGGGCTTTAGTCCCATTCCCCTCGATGATTTATCAACTAACTCTCTGTTTAACCCTTTGGTTAGTGGATCCGCAATGTTATCTTTTGACTTTACATAGTCCACAGAGATAACCCCAGTAGAGAGTAGTTGTCTAATGGTATTATGTCTTCGACGAATATGTCTAGATTTACCATTATACATATTGCTCTGTGCTCTACAAATTGCAGATTGACTATCTGAATGTATGCAGATTGGAGGCACAGGCTTCGTCCACCTTGGAATATCCTCAAGGAAGTGGCGTAACCATTCAGCCTCTTCCCCACATTTGTCTAATGCGATAAATTCTGATTTCATCGTGGATTTAGCGATCACTGTTTGTTTCGAGGATTTCCAAGAAACTGATGCACCACCTAATGTAAACACATAGCTACTAGTGGATTTTGAATTATCACTCGATATCCAGTTCGCATCACAGTATCCTTCAAGTACAGCCGGGTATCTCGTATAGTGCAGCCCGTAGTTACGAGTAAAACGCAAGTACTTCAGTACTCTTATAATTGCTTGCCAATGCTCGCTTCCAGGATTACTCGTGTATCTGCTTAGTTTACTTACTGCATAGGCTATGTCTGGTCTTGTACAACTCATTAAGTACATTAGACTGCCTATGATTCTAGAGTATTCTACTTGAGAAATACTCTCCCCTTTATTCTTGGATAAATGTAAAGTTAGATCTATTGGAGTTCTCGCAATTCCAGAATTATCTTTATCAAATTTTCCAAGAATATTGTCAACATAATGTGACTGGCTTAAAATAAGCTCGTCTGATGTTCTTGTGATTTTAATTCCCAATATAACATCATCTAGTCCCATGTCTTTCATGTCAAACCTCGAGTTTAACATGTTTTTAACAGATTTAATTATCTGATCATTGCTTCCAATAATAAGCATGTCATCTATATACAAACATATAATGACATATCCATCTTCTGTGTCTTTGACATATACACATTTATCACATTCATTGATCTTGAAACCATTTGTCATCATGACATTGTCAAATTTTTCATGCCACTGTTTTGGAGCTTGTTTCAAGCCATATAATGACTTCACCAGTTTACACACTTTCTTTTCATGTCCTGGAGCTGAAAAACCCTCAGGTTGTTCCATGTAGATTTCTTCATCTAAATCTCCATTAAGAAAAGCTGTTTTTACATCCATTTGATGTACTTCAAGATTGCGTAGAGCTGCTACGGCAAGTACCATCCTAATGGAATTTATTCTCGTCACAGGAGAATATGTATCAAAGTAATCAAGACCTTCCTTTAGTTTATAACCTTTAATTACAAGTCTTGCCATGTATTTATTAATTGATCCATCAGGTTTTATTTTTCTCTTGAAGATCCACTTGGAACCTAAAGGTTTACTACCCGGTGGAAGATCCACTAGTTCCCAAGTATGGTTTTGCAAGATAGAATCAATTTCACTCTTGATGGCTTCTTTCCATTGAGGACCATCACTAGAGTTCACCGCTTCCTTGAAGGTTTGGGGTTCTCCTTCAAGCATAAAAGTCAAAAAATCCGGACCAAAAGATTTTTCCATTCTTGTTCTTTTACTGCGTCGAGGTTCCTCCTCAACTTCTTTATTTTGGTCTTCACTATCTTCACTGATAGTCTCATGTGTTCGTTTGGAGGAACTTGGTTCCTCCTTTGACTTACATGGAAATACATCTTCAAAGAACGATGCATTTCTAGATTCCATTATCGTGTTCTTTGATATCTCAGTGATATCAGATTTGTACACCAAGAACCGATAGGCACTACTGTTAAGTGCATAACCAATGAAAATACAATCAACTGTTTTTGGTCCTATTTTCATTTTCTTAGGTGGAGCTACTACCACCTTGGCAAGACATCCCCACATTCGCAAGTAATTGTAGAATGGCTTTCTTCCTTTCCATAATTCATATGGAGTTTTTTCTTCTTTCCTTTTGGGCACCTTATTCAAAAGGTAGTTAGCTGAAAGAATAGCTTCTCCCCACAAGTTTGGTGGTAAACCAGAACTTATTAACATCGCATTCATCATTTCTTTCAATGTACGATTCTTTCTCTCAGCAACACCGTTGGACTGAGGAGAATAAGGCGCTGTGGTTTCATGTATAATCCCATGCTTAGCACATGTGTCAGCAAATGACGATTCATACTCTCCACCTCGATCGCTTCTTAGCGCCTTAATTTTCTTATTGAGTTGATTTTCAACCTCATTTTTATAGAGAACAAATTTCTCTATAGCTTCATCTTTGCTTTTAAGCAAGTATACATAGCAATATTTTGTGCTATCATCTATGAAGGTAATAAAATATTTATTACCACCTCTTGTTTGTATCATTTTCAAATCACAAATATCAGTGTGAATTAGATCAAGTGGTTCGGTGTTTCTTTCAACACTTTTAAATGATGATCTTGTTAGTTTTGCCTCAACACAAGTTTCACATTTGTGTTTGGAATCAATTTGGAACGTTGGTATGTGATTCAAGTTAATTAGTCTTCGCAAAGTATCATAATTAACATGTCCTAGTCTACCATGCCATAAATTGGAAGACTCAAGCAAATAAGTAGAAGAGCTAGTTTTATTCATATTCTTGACTATGGTCATTACATTGAGTTTGAACATTCCAGCACTCATATATCCTCTACCAACATACATTCCACTTTTAGACAAAACAAATTTGTTCGACTCGAACACTAAACGAAAACCATGGTTATTAAGCAACGAACCAGATACCAGGTTCTTACGGATTTCAGGAACATATGCAACATTGTTCAGAGTCAGTTCCTTTCCAGAAGTCTTCAAGATCACCCTGCCTTGGCCCTTTATTTCTGAAGTAGCCGAGTTCCCCATAAACATTTTCTCCCCATTCTCTAATGGTTAGAAAGTGGAGAACATACTTCTATTGGAGCACACATGTCGAGTAGCTCCAGTGTCAATCCACCATTCCTTCGGGTTTGAACCTAACATATTCACTTCTGATATCACAGCTGAGAGGTTGATATCGGAAACATCTTGAACAATTCCTTGAACCAAGTTTGCTTCTCTGTTCCTGTTCCTCTTGGGAAGTCTGCATTCAGTGGACTTGTGACCCATTTTGTCACAATTGAAGCACTTGCCTTGAAATTTCGGCTTCTTGGAGATTCCTCCCTTATGCCCCAACTTCGGACCCTTGTTGTTGTGCTTGTTGGAACGTTGTTTATGTTCCATTACATTTGCCTTTGTTGCATGGCTGATGAGTCCAACTTTTTCAGATCCCCTATTGTCTTCTTCAATACGAAGCCTGACAATGAGATCTTCAATGCCCATTTTTTTTCGCTTATGCTTTAGGCAATTCTTAAAGTCTTTCCAACCTTGTGGTAATTTTTCAATTATACAAGCCACTTGGAAACTTTCACTTAAGTTCATACCTTCAGCATGAATCTCATGCAAGATTAGTTGTAGTTCTTGAACTTGACTGATTATTGTTTTAGAATCCACCATTTTATAGTCTAGGAAGCGGCCCACAATGAATTTCTTGGCGCCGGCATCCTCAGTTTTATATTTATGTTCTAGTGATTCCCAAAGTTCTTTAGCTGCTCTTTTGTCAATGTATACATTATACAAAGAGTCGGCTAATCCGTTCATTATGTAATTTCTACACAAGTAATCAGCATTTTTCTAAGCATCCACAGCGGCAATGACTTGGTTATCCTGCTCATCTTTCTTAAGATCTGGAGCATCTTCGTTCAAGAACCTTGCAAGATTCAGTGTAGTCAGATAGAACATCATCTTCTGTTGCTACCTCTTAAAGTTCTGCCCGTTGAACTTCTCAGGTTTCTCCCCATAGGAGACTGAGACAGGTACAACGGTGGGCATTGGCACTCGTACCGCAGCAGCAATCGGTTCTTGTGTTGTATCAACAACCGGCACATAGACCGTTTCAGACACAACAGCATTGTCCAATGCAGTAGTCATTGTGAATCTGAAATTTACACAACACGAGTGTAAGTTTTCCAGATAAAAGAAATAAAAAGAAAAACCGTGCCTCAAAATCGAAAATGAAAGAAATCGGAAATCTGTTTTAAGTTTGTTACAAATAATGTTTACAAAATTCGTTTTACAATGGAAAGATAGAGAGGCACAGAAACACATAGAAGAGAACAGGAGAGAGGAAAACCGAAAGAAAAGAAAACGAAAAAAAATTAATAAAACAACTTACAAGAAACAAATGAAAAGTACAACTTCAAGGAAGCCGAGGCCTGTGTATCACACAGTGTCCTTAAAACAGATTTTGCCTCTTTCCGGTTGCTGGAATGAACAGAGGCGTCTGTCTCCCAGGATGCAACGATTTGGAGCGATCCCGTAGGCACCACGTACCACTCCCGAACCGAGTACAAGCGCTTGAAACCTATCACCAACCTACCAACAACAGCACAGAAGAAGACTCAGAGAAGGAGAGAAGAAGATCTGGTTTGTGCAGGGAAGGAAGTAAAGGGGAGGCCTCTATTTATAGAGCCTGGGTTAAATCAGTAACGGCAGACAAGGCATTAACAGCCTTCACTGTAACGGCAGACAAGGCATTAACAGCCTTCACTGTAACGGCAGACAAAGCATTAACAGCCTTCACTGTAACGGCAGACAACGAATTGAATGCCTTCAGTGTAACGGCAGACAAAATATTAAATACAGCACTGAAACGGCAGACAGAACCGTTTCTGCATTCATTTCAGCCGTTACAAAAGGAAAACTGTAGCAAAAAGTGGCTCTGCATGGGGTGGGATCAAATCAGTCCGGCATTCGTGTCCGCAGGTCGTGCGGGCGCACACAAGTCGCATGTAATCCGGTCAGTGATTTGCACCCCCCCTGCGCGCGCGAGAGAGAGCCTCTCTTCTAGCCATCTTACAATGCTTAAAAGGAGATTACTATATATCCTCTTCTATTTCCTTTGTTATTTCCGATGTAGGACTATGTTCTCTTAACCCATTTTCAAGAATGAAAACGTCTCACTTTGAGAGACAATTTCTCATTCACCCCTTAACCGATTTTAGCGAACCAATATATGATTTTGATCTACTCACGAAGGAGAACACAAATCAATCAAGATCTCTCAATAATTCATTGAGGATCTTACTCAAAAAATTGCTCCAAAATCGGTTCGAAAATGGTGTCTAAAACACTCATTTTCTAACAACATTAATATTCACAAGTGCCATTGAGGTCTCGTGAGCGAAAGGCTGAGAATTCGAATCTCGCTGACTACAATTCCATTAAGGGGGCGTTTGGTATAAGGACTTTTTTTTTGTTCCCAGGATTCATAAATCCTGGAAATCATAAATCCTGGGATTTATGATTCCTAGGAATCATAAAACATGTTTGGTAGCTCTTAAACATCTCTGGGAATCTTAGTTGAAAACTTAATTTCCTATATTTGGTTGAGCTAAATATTTCCTGGAAATCTTAATCTTATTGTCCAAAATACCCCTCTCATCCTCAAATAACAAAATAAACTATTTGATGAAATACCCGAGTAAAAAAAATGATGCAAATCTGGGCCACAAAATACAAGCAATTTTATTGTCAGGGATTTATTGTCTGACTTTTTTTTTCCTTTTTTTTCTGACTATCTCGCAACTTAACTACGAGGAAGGTAAGTTGCCTTCTACTCAGGTTTTGGGCAAATTTTTTTAGTAAATACTTACTAGCTAACGAAACCACACTACAATTTATGAATCTGCAATTGTTCATTTGATTATGCTTGTGCAAGTGCCTTAACTAGCCTTGGGATTCCTCACCGGGTAAAGTTACCTTGTGAACTGGAGTTAGCTTACCAGGTATAAAAACTACATGTGAACCTTTCTGAAACTATCACGTATTATTTGTGGCTAATTTGCACATCCCATCGATACTAAAGTGCAGATGCTAACCTAATGACCGCAATGTGAAATGTGAGACATGCTTAGAGATGAACACCCCTATATGATTTACAGCAAATTCAAGGAGATGATGTATGGGATTTTTGGATGTGCACCCTCTTCCATATAAGGACCAGTGATAATATGAACATTCATTATGCAAATAAACAAAAGAGCCTCAAGACCTTCATTGTATACTAGCGTTACCCTGTGCAAATTGCACAGACTAAAATAATTTTAATGAACTCATAAAATTATATGGAACTTTAAAAAGTGTGCGCGAATTGAGAGAAATTAATTCTTCAAGTGTATAGTTTAGTGAAATTTATCCTTAAAATATGCTCATAATTCCGGCCTTTGTATACATCATGACCGGCAACAGTCAAGTCTTGGCCCGTCTCATCTCAACCCTCCCCTCCTTCCCCTCCCCCTCCCAAATTCACACCCTATTCATATGCCTTATCCTTCATCTCCCGTGTCTCCACTGTCTTCGACTGCAGCGACGTCCCCTTCTCCAATATCCTCTTCCACCTCTCCGTCCGCCTCTTCCTACTCTCCACCATCTACCTCCATACCAAATCTCATTTTTGGATTCGATACTATAGTCATCCCAATCTTCAACCCGTACTCTTTCCCAAATTTTAATATCAGAATTTCAAAAACACAAATTAAAAATTGAACGGAAAATAAGGTAGTAAATTAGAGTTTTAAAAATTAGTACATACACCATACATAAATACAATTGATTTAGTTGAGCAAAATTTTTCAAAACAATTTTTTCACAACACATTGTGTGCTACATAGACATTTCATCGAACACTTAATGAGCAAAGCACAGTTCTAGTAATTAAGTTCCATATTTATAGGTTTGGGGCTTTTATAAATTTTTTTAATAAAAATGTGCGTACTGCGCGTGTTAATAAATGTGATGCGCAAGTGTTTGGAAAGTGAGAATCCCTACTTTTGCTCTCCTTTCTCTATTTCAAAATGGAGAAAGGAAAGAGATGTAGGCCTATTAGCATAAGATATAGTATAATGCCACAAAATAAAATAGGGGAAGAAAAAAATTTAAAAAAACTGGAAGACAACATGAAAGCAAAGATCCTATACCCACAGCACAACAATTCAACATACACAATTTTATTTACATTGGAAGCAACGCGAATCTTGATGCCCTCCTCCTCTTCTTTGTCGATGGAGGAGATTGGGGAAATTAGGATTTTTTATTTGTCCATGAACGGGTGCTCGAAATTTTTGGGGAGAAAGAGGATGAACGGGTGCTCGGATTTTTGGGGGAGAAAGAGGGAATGGGTTTATTGGGGAGGAAAAGGAGAAGAACTATGAAGAGCCAGGTTTAGAGTTTTTATTTTATTTTAAGGGCAAAATTGTAATTTTAAAGAAATAACATTTTTCCAAGCACTTGGGAATCTAAGAATCCTACCCCCCATGGGAAAAATTTTGTGGGAATTGTGGCAAAAAAAAAATTCCAGAAATCTCAGTTTCCTAGGAATCTGAATTTAAAAGCTAGCATACCAAACATGGGAAACTAAATTCCCAAGTTTAAATTTCCAGGAAACAAAAAATAATCCCCCTACCAAACGCCCCCTAATGAGAAAATGCATCATTTCTATTTACATGGAAAAAAGTGAGTGGGGATATATGGCTACACCCTTGTTCAAAAAAGAAAAAAAAGATTCAGAATATTTTTAATCCATTGAGTATATACTTTAATATTGGCACATATCACTGCGCATCTCCTAGATTTTTGTCTAAAATTACGTAATTATCTTTTTCCTTTTCCTTTTAGCTAGACAAAAAAAAAAGTAAAAACAAAACGAGTTTCTCTCTCTAGATTTCTAGAGAGATAACCTCTCCAAACAAGCCTAAAAATAAAAATAAAAATATCAAAGCCAGATCGGGAAGGGGGGGAGGACTCCCTCGTCCTCCCCACCCTCTTCCCCCCCCCCCCCTCCCCCCCCACCTACCGTCGCCTCTTTGGTGTGGTGCGGTTAGGATTCTGGGTAGTCTGAGTGGCAGTGTTAGAGAGTGGCGGCGCGGCGATGAGCTCCAATACTACGAGGACTAGTTCGACGGTGGAGGCGGCGCTGCCTATAAAGGTTATGGGTGCGAGGGGAGGTTTGGGTAACTGTTGCAGCCTCGTTTCGAGGGTGAGGGGATGGCTCCAACGGTGATGGGCACTCGACGATGATGGGTGTTCATCGACCTCGCTGGCGAGGGAGAAGAGAAGGTTTCGATGGAGAGGAGAAGGGACAACGGTGAGGCACAACCCCAATAGAAGCCGATGACCGCTCACCAGCACTGATCCCCTTTACGGGCGGAGGGTTGCTGTGGAGGTGTCAGGGGGTCTCGTCGCGGTAAAGTCATGAGGGGCATCTTCGGTGGGATCAGAACGTCGGCAAAGTCGACCCGCATTTGATGGCAGGTTTCGACGGCGTCGTGGTGGCGGCAGGGCTACAAGGGATTAGTTGGGGCTGATTGTGTCGGCAGGTGTTTCCGAAGGCAGTCGGCAGAAGTCGAAGTGATTTGTTGCTGCTATCAGAGGGTTACTGTAGAGGTGGCGATGGTGGCCGGGGTGGCGATGGTGGCCGGGGATAGGGGAAAGAGGAGAAAGATGAGATTGATTGGTGTGAGATTAATTGATTGATTGATGATTGATTGATTGATTGATTTTGAATATTTCAATTTTAAATTAGGGTTTGAAATTTAAATTATATGTGGGAGAATGTGTGATGTTGAAGTTTGAATTTTAATTTAGAGTTTTGAAATTCAAAAGTCAAATTTGATTTGGAGTGTGGAGGGAGAGAATTCAATATTATTTGAATTTCAATATAGATTTTTGAAATTCAAATTATTAATAGGGGACTTTGGAGAAATTTTCTTGAGGTAAGTTGAATTTTGAATTAGATTTTAGATTGAAATCCAAATTACATGGTTGGAGTGGTCGGCGAGTGCAAATGTCACATTTGATAGGCGTGGTGTTCGTTTATGGAGAAATTCGTCAGCAGCACCGGCCTGTCGGTTCAGAACAACGTCTACTGTTGAGAGCTGGATTTGATGTAATCGGAGGATGGCGTCGTGGTGGGGTTGGTTTGGCGGATACACGACGTCAACGTCGTTGGGTGAAGAGTTAGCTTGCCAGCAAGAGATGGTGGCTGTGGTTGTTGACAGAGTGGACGTTGGTGAGAAGGTGGAGGGAGTTTCTAGGGGTGGAGAGTTATTTAGATGAATTTTGAATTTCAAGTTAGATTTTTTGGAATTCAAATTACATATTGGAGGATGGGAGAGAGAACATGGTGCAAATGCCTCGTCTATAAGTTTAGCTAGGGGAGAGAATAGTTAGGGATGTAGACTTAGCTTTGTAACTGTTCTCCATTGTTCCGTTTTAGGAACATATAGATGTTTATTAGTTGTACTACTTATTTCGTTAATTATTGATAATGAAACAGTGACGATGTTACCTTTTTCCTTAAAAAAATAATAAAAAACAAAGTAAGAGAAAACTACAAGATATGAGCATCACTCGATCAAGAGATCCTTATACCATTTTTCTTAGGCAAAACAAGAAACTTGGGATCGGAGATATTAACACATAGAAACACTACAAAAGAAACTAGATTTACCGGCGAATATTCCCCGGCGTTTTACTAGTAGCGCCGGGGTAGGTAGCGATTAGGAATGGGGCACCAGATGGGATGGTTATATACCGGCGGCCGAATTAAAACGCCGGTGAATCCGAGTATTCACCGGCGTTTTATTTAAAAACGCCGGTGAAGTGTATTATTCACCGGCGTGTCTAATTAAAACGCCGGTGAAAGCTGCGATAAATCCCATCTACCCTAACCTTTCGCTCACCATTTCCCCAAACCCCAAAAAAATAAAAAAAAAGTGGGCGCTTCGTTTTCCCTCCTTCCTCGCTCTACTTCCCGCGCGTTTGCCTCCGCCGCTTCGTCCTCTTCGACGGCCTTCGAACATTAGTCATCGTCCCTTCTTCCCTTCGCCATTTTCGATTTCCCTCCTCCCTATCCCGATTTAGAGGTGAATCGGCGATCGGAAATGACCGTGTCTCCCCGCTCTCTCTCTATCTCCTCCCCCCGCGCTCATCGCCCCGCTCTCTCTCTCTTCGGTATCATCTATTGATTCCCCTTATTTTTGAAACTTAGCATGTTTTTTCTGATAGATGCATGTTGATTTCCTTAACATGAATGGTTTAGTTGGGATGAAGAATTAATAGAAAAATATATGATTAGGTAATGGAAATTTTCATGTTCTTATCCTGTTAATGAAGCTGATTTCATGCATCTGATTGTCTTCTTGGCATGTTTTTTTGATATAAAATGGGTTCACTGTGAACTGAGGATGTTATAGCTACGTATGCCTAAATGGTCCGGATATGCACAACAATTGGGTTTTAGATTTAGTTGGGCACAAGAATTAGTGGAGCAACATATATGCTCAGATAATGTAAATTTTCATTTCAAGAAACTGTTAAAGTTACCTGCAGATTGCCCTCTTTGGCATGATTTTTTAACCAAAAATGGGTTCACTTCCAAACTAAGTATGCTGCTAGAAATTTCATCTTCTTTTACTGTTAAAGAAGCTTATTTCATGCATCTGATAGTCATCTTCGCATGTTTTTTTAACCAAAATGGGTTCACTGTGAACTGAGGATGTTATAGCTACGTATGCCAAAATCCTCCGGATATGCTGAACAATTGGGTTTTAAATTTAGTTGGGCTAAAGAATTTGTAGAGCAACATATATGCTCAGATAATGGAAATTTTCATTTCAAGATACTGTTAAAGTAACCTGTTTGCCATCTTTGGCATGATTTTTTAACAAAAAATGGGTTCACTTCCTAACTAAGTATGCTGCTAGAATTTCCATCTTCTTTTACTGTTAATGAAGCTTATTTCATGCATTTGATTGCCTTCTTGGCATGTTTTTTTCATATTAAATGGGTTCACTGTGAACTGAGGATGCTATAGCTGTATGCCAAAATCCTCCGGATATGCACAACAATTGGGTTTTAGATTTAGTTGGGCTCAAGAATTAGTAGAGCAACATATAAGCTCAGATAATGAAAATTTTCATTTTAAGATACTGTTAAAGTAACCTGATTGCCCTCTTTGGCACGATTTTTTAACCAAAAATGTGTTCACTTCCAAACTAAGTATGCTGCTAGCATAGTCCTCATCTTCTTTCACTGTTAATGAAGCTGATTTCATGCATCTGATTGTCTTCTTGGCATGTGTTTTTGATATTAAATGGGTTGACTGTGAACTGAGGATGCTATAGCTACGTATGCCTAAATGCTCCGGATATGCACAACAATTGGGTTTTAGATTTAGTTGGGCTAAAGAATTGGTAGAGCAACATATAAGCTCAGATAATGGAAATTTTCATTTTAAGGTCCTGTTAAAGTAACCTGCAGATTACCATCTTTGGCATGATTTTTTAACCAGAAATGGGATCACTTCCAAACTGATCGAGTATGCTGCTAGAATATTCATGTTCTTTTACTGTTAATGAAGCTTATTTGAAGCATCTGATTGTCATCTTGGCATGTTTTTTTAACCAAAATGGGTTCACTGTGAACTGAGGATGCTATAGCTACGTATGCCAAAATCCTCCAGATATGCACAACAATTTAATACACCGGTTTAATTATCTTCCTATTTTCTACTGGTTGGTGTTATTTACATTAAACTATGCTTAGTGTCATTTGAACCAAACTATCATTGTAATTTAATTTGTCTCAATTCTCATTTTTAAAATTTTTTTATAATTACGTTGGTTTGTTAATCCTACTAAAGTACAAATTTTATTATAGTTGTTATAAACATGTTATTAATTAAATTTGCACCTCTAAAGAAGTTATTGAATCCTTGACAGGTACAACATTCCGAGGCGTGGAAAGAGGTTAAATATAAATAATGGCAACGAGAGCCATGGGGATGAGTAGCCACTACATAATAGTGGCAGTCAAACAGAAGAGGGTGAGGGTAGCACGCCGCCCACTGTCAAAAAACATCGTGGGCGGACTAAGATGACGAATGTTTGGAGGCTTCAGAATGACGAAAGGATCGAGGTGGAGGCGAACGGTGTTGGGCAACCGGTTGGCGATAACGCCAGCAAATTTTCTTCCTTCATTGGGGTTATAGCAAGGAACCCCCGCATACTTCCTTTGTCATACGAGAGTTGGCCGAAGGTGCCAACCACCACAAAGGCCACTGCTATTACGACAATCAAGGTATTTCTCATCTAAAATACATAATTGGTCGGCGAAAAATTATTATTGAAATATGTATTTTTAGTGATGGGTAATAAATTTTGCAGCAATACTTCTCGTTCGCCGACTCCCTTACGCCTTGGGTTGAAAAGTCACTCTCCAAGAAGTGGAGGGACCACAAGAGTGACTTGAAGGCGAAGTTTTATGACAAAGACCTTTCAGAGGAGGAGAATGCAATGAATGTGCCAGAAAATGTGGAGCCTTCAGATTGGCAATTTCTTGTGCACTACTGGAGTTCGGCGATCGGTCAGGTATTTACATTAAACACACAAAAATCTAATGAGTATGTGGTTGTATGGCGGCTGTAATGAATTTTTCTGCTAACTTCATTGTGGCATGTACAGAAAAGGGCGGAGGTGGGAGCTGCCAGTCGGTCAAAGCAGCTAGTGCTGCACACCGCTGGTACACAGAGCTTCGCTCTGGTTCGGGAAGAATTGGTAGGCACAATAGTATGAACAATTTTTTACTTACAGTTATTTGTTTATAACCATTTCATCTTACTAATATATAGGCAGAAGATTTGGGAGGGCCTACGGAGTTTGGGGACATTGACTTTTTTGATGCCACCCACAAATCAAAGGATGGGACGTATGCGAGCCCTGAGGAAGCACGGATTCTGGTAATTTGTGAACTAATATCTAATGAGTAGTCGAAATCTCATCTGCTTTTAACTCTGATTGTTATGTCCTTTTACAGACTAATGCTCGGAAAAGGTATGATGAAATCTCCTCTGCTTCAGATTCTGACCCTATGGTGGCACGCACAGATTGGCGTACCCGGCAGAGAGTTGCCTTGACCGAGTTAGGGGAAAGGAGAGGCATGGACGTGTCCGTGGTATGGGCCTAGGACCAACCCCCTCGCGGCTATTTGGACGGAGTGAATCTAGTTCAAGTGGTAATCGGGACGAGGAGATGACTGCCTTAAAGGCACAAGTTGCACTCCTCCAAGAACAAATGGCCAATTTAATAGGGCAGCAGTCCCAAGTCCCACCCAGGGTAAGTATTTAAATTGATTTTTTTTAAAGAGATTATGGTCTTGAATGCATGAAAGACACGTACTAGTGTTTGTGAGTGTGCATTGTGACTGTCGTCTATAAGTATTTCGTCTATGTTTTTTAAGTGGGCTGTGATTAGAAAGAAAGGGCTGGAGTGGAGATCTGGAAACCCAAATAGAGACATCTCATTTATTATAATCTATACTTATTGTTGGACCAATTCCCTCTTGTTGTTGTTGCTGATGTCTCTATGTGTCCGTGTGTTGAAGGGAAAGAAGGGATGAGAGAGAGATGAGGAAAATACCGCTATGTTAGCCTGGTGTATCCTCATTCTCTACCATCCCTCTTTCTGGCTCCATATATGGCTTATATATTAAATGGGTTTCCTTCCACGATGACAGTCCGTAATACTACACTTGATATGAGCCCTGTTCATAGCTGTACCCTATTACATACTCATAAACAACTAATACGTGTCGTTCATGCATTGTATTACCAACCCCCCTTTGGCACATAACATGCTTAGATGACATTGTATGACCTGCTAATAAGGTTTGTTCAGCCGCGTTGTTGTACTGATTTGGAGGATTTTGGTATGCTAGCAGCATACTTAGTTTCACAGTGAACCCATTTTTTGTTACAAAATCATGCCAAAGATGGCAATCTGCAGGTTACTTTAACAGTACCTGAGCTTATATGTTGCTCTACTAATTCTTGAGCCCAACTAAATCTAATTTTCTTAAGTGGGCTGTGATTAGAAAGAAAGGGTTGGAGTGGAGATCTGGAAACCCAAATAGAGACATCTCGTTTATTATAATCTATACTTATTGTTGGACCAATCCCCTCTTCTTGTTGTTGCTGATGTCTCTATGTGTCCGTGTGTTGAAGGGAAAGAAGGGATGAGAGAGAGATGAGGAAAATGCCGCTATGTTAGCCTGGTGTATCCTCATTCTCTACCATCCCTCTTTCTGGCTCCATATATGGCTTATATATTAAATGGGTTTCCTTCCATGATGACAGTCCGTAACACTACACTTGATATGAGCCCTGTTCATAGCTGCACTAAATCTAATACCCAATTGTTGTGCATATCCGGAGGATTTTGGCATACATACCTATAGCATCCTCAGTTCACAGTGAACCCATTTTGTTTAAAAAAACATGCCAAGATGACAATCAGATGCATGAGATAAGCTTCATTAACAGTAAAAGAAGATGAGGATGGCAATCATGCCAAAGATGGCAATCAGGTTACTTTAAAAGTATCTTAAAATGAAAATTTCCATTATCTGAGCATGTATGTTTCTTTAACAGTGACTGTGACCAATTGTTCTTAATTGGGCTGTGATTAGAAAGAGACGAGTTGGAGTGGAGATCTGGAAACCCATATAGAGACAGCTTGTTCATAATAATTTATTATTATTGTTGTTCTTGTCGATCTTGCTGTTGTTGCTGATGTCTCTATGTGTCCGTGTGTTGAAGGGAAAGAAGGGATGAGAGAGAGATGAGGAAAATGTCGCTATGTTAGCCTGGTGTATCCTCATTCTCTACCATTCCTCTTTCTGGCTTCTATATTTGGTTTCTTTCCACGATGACAATTCCATAAAACTACACTTGATATGAGCCATATTCGTCATTTTCGATTTCCCTCCTCCGCTCTCTCTCTCGCTCTCTTCGGTATCATCTCTTGATTTCCCTTATTTTCCAAACTTAGCAAACTTTTTCAGATAGATGCATCTTGATTTCCTTAACATGAATGGTTTAGTTGGGATGAAGAATTAATAGAAAAATATATGCTTAGATACTGGAAATTTTCATGGTCTTTCACTGTTAATGAAGCTCATTTCATGCATCTGATTGTCTGCTTGGCATGTTTCTTTGATACTAAATGGGTTTAGTGTGAACTGAGGATGCTATAGCTACGTACGCCCAAATTGGTCTGTGATTTGCACAACAATTTGGTTTTAGATTTAGTTGGGCACAACAATTAGTGGAGCAACATATAATTAAGCTCAGTGAATGGAAATTTTCATTTTAAGGTACTGTTAAAGTATCCTGCAGATTGCCCTCTTTGGCATGATTTTTTAACCAGAAATGGGTTCACCACCAATCTGAGTATGCTGCTAGCATCCCCATCCTCTTTCACTGTTAATGAAGCCAATTTCATGCATCTGATTGTCTTCTTGGCATGTTTTTTTGATACTAAATGGGTTGAGTGTGAACTGGGGATGCTATAGCTACGTACGCCCAAATTGGTCTGTGATTTGCACAACAATTTGGTTTTAGATTTAGTTGGGCACAACAATTAGTGCAGCAACATATAATTAAGCTTAGTGAATGGAAATTTTCATTTTAAGGTACTGTTAAAGTATCCGGCAGATTGCCCTCTTTGGCATGATTTTTTAACCAGAAATGGGTTCACCACCAATCTGAGCATGCTGCTAGCATCCCCATCCTCTTTCACTGTTAATGAAGCTCATTTCATGCATCTGATTGTCTTCTTGGCATGTTTCTTTGATACTAAATGGGTTTAGTGTGAACTGAGGATGCTACAGCTACGTACGCCCAAATTGGTCTGTGAATTGCACAACAATTTGGTTTTAGATTTAGTTGGGCACAACAATTAGTGGAGCAACATATAATTAAGCTCAGTGAATGGAAATTTTCATTTTAAGGTACTGTTAAAGTATCCTGCAGATTGCCCTCTTTGGCATGATTTTTTAACCAGAAATGGGTTCACCACCAATCTGAGTATGCTGCTAGCATCCCCATCCTCTTTCACTGTTAATGAATCTCATTTCATGCATCTGATTGTCTTCTTGGCATGTTTTTTTGATACTAAATGGGTTGAGTGTGAACTGGGGATGCTATAGCTACGTACGCCCAAATTGGTCTGTGATTTGCACAACAATTTGGTTTTAGATTTAGTTGGGCACAACAATTAGTGGAGCAACATATAATTAAGCTCAGTGAATGCAAATTTTCATTTTAAGGTACCGTTAAAGTATCCTGCAGATTGCCCTCTTTGGCATGATTTTTTAACCAGAAATGGGTTCACCACCAATCTGAGCATGCTGCTAGCATCCCCATCCTCTTTCACTGTTAATGAAGCTCATTTCATGCATCTGATTGTCTTCTTGGCATGTTTCTTTGATACTAAATGGGTTTAGTGTGAACTGAGGATGCTACAGCTACGTACGCCCAAATTGGTCTGTGATTTGCACAACAATTAGTGGAGCAACATATAATTAAGCTCAGTGAATGGAAATTTTCATTTTAAGGTACTGTTAAAGTATCCTGCAGATTACCCTCTTTGGCATGATTTTTTAACCAGAAATGGGTTCACCACCAATCTGAGTATGCTGCTAGCATCCCCATCCTCTTTCACTGTTAATGAAGCTCATTTCATGCATCTGATTGTCTTCTTGGCATGTTTCTTTGATACTAAATGGGTTTAGTGTGAACTGAGGCATCTTTGGAAATTTTCATTTCAAGATACTGTTAAAGTAACCTGTTTGCCATCTTTGGCATGATTTTTTAACCCAAAATGGGTTCACTTCCAAACTGAGTTTGCTGCTAGCATCCCCATCTTCTTTTACTGCTACTGAAGCTTATTTCATTAAGATCCAGGATGACAAATTTTGATTGGGCTGTGATTGGATTGTTCAGTGGTTGTGACCAATTGTTCTTAGTTGGGCTGTGATTAGAACGAGAGGGCTCGAGTGGAGATCTGGAAACCCATATAGAGACATCTTGTTCATAATGATTTATTATTATTGTTGTTCTTATCGCTCTTGCTGTTCTTGCTGATGTCTCTTTGTGTCCGTGTGTTGAAGGGAAAGCAGGGATGATAGAGATGAGGAAAATGCCGCTATGTTAGCCTGGTGTATCCAAAGTCTCTACCATTCTTCTTTCTGTTTCCATTTCTGGCTTCTATATTTGGTTTCCTTCCACGATAACAGTTCCCTAAAAATACACTTGATATGAGCCCTATCTTATTTTTCTTATTTTTCTTATATTTGGTTTCCGTCCACGATGACAGTTTTATGGATTGTCTGAACAATCCATGAAAGACATGCTTAGATACTGAATTTTCATTTGTTTTACTGTTTTAGGTAGTGGATATTCCCAATCAAAGGAGAATATAGAGTTTTCAAGTTAGATACTGAATTTTTATTTGTTTTGTTATTTTAGATATATTTAAAAAACAAAATTAAGTACCGGATTTTTAGCATTGCAATGTAATTATTTTACCTCTCTATATATCATCAACAATTCTATTTGCAATTGGCACTTTGATCTTATAATTTAAGATACAGTTAGATTTTTTTGCAAGTTCAAAAAATATGTATATTCTGTATTGTGGTCTACTGTTGAATTAAACTATTGTTTTTTTTTTTCACAGAGCTGTCACGCCCCGCTTCCCGGAATACAGGAACACAGGCACGTAACTGAGGCCCAGCGAATGATATAAGTATGCCAACTCATATCATCCATAAGCTGTACCAGTCTTAATCAACAATATAAGAAAAATGAATCACAACCACGCAGGAAACATGATCACATAAACGAGAACGAAATTCAATAACCAATTCTGAAATACAAGAACTTACCAAATTACTCGAGAGACTCCTGCTCCAATGTAGAGGAACTGCTCATCAATGCCTCCTAGAAATTCTCTTTATGCACCTGTGCTTGATTATCTAAAAAGAAGGAAAATTTGTCCTTAGAGCAAGTACGGATAGCAAGTAGTGACAAGCAGAGAGTAAAGAAAACAGGTTTCATGAAAAAGTATGAATCAAGATCAAGTTTGCAAGGCAATAATGGGTACTAGTAACAAATGGTCTTAATCAAGTTTATATACATGTCAACTAGTTCTATTATCAAGTTGTTTCTCCTATCTAGTGCACGTACTACTGCATCCCATACTACAGGTTCCATGCACGCACAACAGTGTTCGTTTTAGACTTCGTGGTGGGGCCTACAGAGCGTGTACTCGGCATATCACGACAACAAGATTACAGGATAACAAGTCCACGTCTCCACACGTATTCTCCACCTTCTATATAACAAGTCCATGTAACAAGAGGGCCCTACCGAGTACATTTTCTGAGACAGTCCACTACTAGGTCAACCCTTAGAAACCCCGGCTTGTTTTAGTATTTCATTAGGTCATTCATGTACATGCGAGTGGTTATAATAATGTCAAGTGAATGGTGATAATGCAACAACATGATATATTATACACTAATAAGCAAGAGGTAACAAATCTGAAGCAACAATTCTCCTTATATTAATTTAACTGGTTCCTGATAAAACTGGGTCGAAACCTCAGCACAAGACAGACAAGACAGCATCACATAAATGTTTATCATGTGGGTAATTATCGAGTTATTATATCATACATGTATCAAGATTAATTTACAGCAAGTAATGTGAATTTTCCAGTAAACAGGTCAAGTTAATAATCAAGTTCCAGTCTCAAGTTCTCATGTAAACAGCATGTATTTAATCATGGTATGTTTTTCTCATGTATAATTTAATTATTTATATCATATGCATGTCCAGGTTTGGGTTTGAGTCAAAGGATAATAAAGGAAGTCAAGAGCACGTCGGGTTAGCTCGTGTAAACCCTCGATACTCCCAACAGACGGAACACAAGGCAAATTAAGATAGTTAAAATGGAACTACTTGCAGGAGATCAATAAGCTTGAACTAGAATAAATAAAACAGTTCAAGTGGACTTGCCTGTTAGTTGACGACGATGAAATTAAATATAGAATAACGGGATCAGTATCCCGGGCAGTAGAATATGTGCAAAATATGTGGCAGCCACGCCAAGACAGCAACTCCAATAATTCAAACAGCAATCAAGTGATCCAATCCCTTCAATAGCTCCAAGTCAGCAAAACTCTAAATAGTAACAGCAACTCCACAAGGCAACTCCCAAAATAGCAAGCAACTCCTTTCTCCAAAACAACACCAATTCCTTCCCAAACTCTCGAGACAGCAAATTCTCCACAACACCAAACACTATACAATAATCCACACACCAACCCAAACACCAACAGGAACACAATTAAACAAACCCAACTTCACAACATCAACTCCAATAGACTTATCAAATCAACAACAGTAACTCAATAATACCCACACTGTCGTTCTCCTTCTTCTTTTTCTTCTCCAACACAGACAGAGAGAGGGAGAGAGAGAGAGCGCGAGCTGCGAAGAGGCACAGATGCGGGGCGATGGGGCTGGCAACGGCTTCGAGCTGGGCGATCGTCGCAGGGGGAGGAAGTCGCTGCACGGTGGAACGGCTCGACGAGAGTGAAGACGATGGCGGAGAGCAGCAATGGGCTCGAGTGGGAGGCGCTCGGAGTCGGAGCGATCTCAAAGAGAGCGGGGAGGAGCAGCGACGGTGACGGAGGAGCGGCAGTGGACGAGCGGGAATGGCTCGCGGTGTTGATGGCGGCGATGTCGAGGTCGGGGTGAGGTGGTCGAGGCGGCAATGGTGGATGATTGCGGAGCTTGAAGGCGGCGACTGAGTTCGAATGTTGAAGACGATGCGGGAGGGGAATGCTAGCGAGCGGAGGGCGGCACTGTGGCGATGGGAACAGGCGAGCGATTGTGGAGGTCTGTGATGGCGATGACTGGACGGAAGGAACAGTGCTTCGATGGCGACGAGCGAACGGCGAGAGGGCCTCTGAGTTGGGTTCGGGGGCTGCGAAGGCGGTAGGAGGCGCGCGGGGATGGCACGACTGGAGCGAAAGCGGACGATCGGGAGGCGCTCGCGACTGAGTGACGGGGATGGCTTCGATGGCGGAGGCGGTGGAGATCGGGGCGAGTTCAGCGAGAGGGAAGAGGAGAAGAGTTTGGGTTCTGTTTTGTTCGTTCTCTGTTTGTTAGAGAACAGAGAGAGGTGGGGAGAATGAACGGGGGAGAGAGAGGGTGACGGAAAAGAATGAAACGGGGTTGTTAATAACGGGAAAGAGAGATAGTGGGAGAGTGGTTACGGGATTGTGGGAAGAGTGGGGGAAAAGTGAAGAAATTGTATAGGGCTGTGTGTATAGATTTGATTCTGTACAATATAGGGGTAATGGGTTCTGGGTTAGTGGGTTTGGTTCTTGGGCTCAAAAATTAATATAATAAACCCAATAGGAATTGTTGGGCTTCAAACTAATTAATATAACATGTATCAAAATCAATGGGCCTTAAGGAGTTAAATAAAAGAACAGAGACAAATCCTAGTTTGAAAAATAAATGTAGGTCTCAATAGAAGATTCAAAGGATATAGATGCATCGAAAGAATTTATACAAAAATCGGAGTACAAGAATACATGGAGAAAGAGAAAGAAATAGGAATCGGTACAATCGAAAACAGGGGTTACAAATCCTACCCACCTTACAACAAGAATTTCGTCCTCGAAATTCATTATGGCAGGCAGTAGGACAAAACAAAAGCAACTTGAGAAATAACAGGGCATGAAAATTAGAAAAAGAAAACTCAAGTGATTGAAGTATCAGAACAAGAAAAGACATAGATAAGATCGATGTCGAATAATGGATCGACAAAAGATGACGGGTGAGAAAGACGAACAAGATCTGAATGAAGCAAAGAAGAAGGAACAACAAGAGAATCTTGGGACCTGTGGGTTATGGGCCAATCACGCTTCCGCTGCGCTACTCTGATGATGATGTCCCAAGCAACATACCATGTCGATGTAGGCCACATGATGCTATCGACGAACCGAGCAGGAAAGCAAGAATGAGACACCAGGATCCAGGACAGTATTGGCTCAAGATAAATAATGCAAAAAAAATGAATATAAAGGTTGACTTCAATTTAAATAATTCAAGGACATGTAGGTCAAAACTAATGGGTTTTAACAAAAATAACAATAACAACAATATCAATACTAAAATAATAACATCGAGACTAATAGAATAGTAATAACAATAATAAAATAATAATAATAATAATAACACACATGTTAATAATAAAAATAATAATAACAATAATAACGACAATAATAATAACGATAACATCAAAAACATAATAGTAATAATAATAATAACAGTAATAACAATAACAATAAAATAATAAGGATAATAATAATAATAGTAGCACAATGGATATAATAATAATATACACATATGTGTCAGAATGGAAAATTGAGTTTAATAGATTTACCAAAATAATTCAAACAGTAGTAATATATGATATAAATAATCGATCACTTAAATGTAAAATGAAATTAAAATACACCGTTGTTTGAAGTAAATAAAATTTCCAGGTAGTCAGATGAAATAAAAAGTTTCTTAGAAATCAGAATAATATTTTGTTAAAATCTGATCAATTGAAAATGTAACTTGCTGAAAAGAATTTGAAAGCAAAAGGAAGCTATAAAAATCTCAAATACAGAAAGTACACGGAAAGATACATATGTGCAGGAACAAGGGTTTGAGCTCAAGTTAAATATTAATAAATAGTGCAATCAAGTATATATAAAATTTAGGCCTCAACAAAATACCAATAATAACACCAATAATAATAAAATATTAACAATACCGGTAAAAATAATAATGTAAAACAGAATATAACTTGGTTCAACAAATATTTTTTTTTTGTACGAAAGTAATTCATTATTAACAACAGTAATAATAAAATAATGCAAATAACAATAGCAATAACAAGGGCAATATCAATAATAATAACGAGAAACATAATAATAATAATAATATTATAAAACAAGGTAAGAATTTGGCTTATCAACTATTTAATTAAATCAACAGGAATTATATAGTCGATTAATTATAAATGGAAAGTGAAGAGATAAGACCCAGTTATAAAAAGGTTGATAACCATACGAATAACAAGGAACACAAACTTTAAAGGGTCAATATAATATATATATATATATATATATATATATATATATATATATATATATATATATATATATATAGTTTTGGGAAAATGACCAATCAAGATATGTAGAATTACGAACAAATTTAGCTAAGTAAGAAAATATATTAATAACAATGAATGATGAGACATATAATAATTAGTGAATGTTGACATTATGATCAATACTCGAAAAACACAAAAGGGTAACAAGAAAATAGGCCAAAAAATATATATATAAAATATATGTATGCAAGAACACTTAAAAGGAGTTCATTAACTACTACAAAAATAAGCGTCAAATAATTAATTAGGACGTGGAACAAAAATAAGTAAGAAACCTAAAGATTAAAGAATTAGAAAACGGTAGCAATAAACAGTAATTCACGAAGGAATTAAAACTTATACCATGATTAATGTACTCAATCTTAACGTAATGTAAAAAAATAAGTTGTAACCACAAAATAGGATAAATCAACTATAGTTCAAATTGTATGAAAACATAAAGTGTATTTGTATAAACAAAATATCATAAAGGGAATACTTATTTACCAATAGTTTCATTATATAAGTAAAAATTGTCTTGAAATATAAATTAGCAATTAGGTAGAAAATTTTGCATCCTTAACATCAAGTTGCATGTTTGCCTTCACGACATCAGGTTTCAAATTGCCGTCCGGATATTCGGCTGCACATTTTGCCTCGCCGATATCCAGTTGCAATTTGCCTCCATTGACATCGAGTTGCATATTTGTCATCTCGACATTAAGTTGCATTGAAATGGTAAAATGGAAAATGTAACCTCCCATTTGCACAGGGATAGGAGACATTACGTTATATTTTGAAATTCATGATATAGAAATAGTAGAAAGTAAGAAATGAAGTTGAAAGCCACACAATAGAATATCAAAATAGATGTATAGATTATAAATATCAAATACAATAGTACAAAGTCACAGTAGTGGAAATGATTTATAAAAGTAGGGAGGAAACAGAATAAAATACATGCGTAAACACAATGCAATGAGAATGAGAAAATAAATATATAGTGTAGCAAATTTACACAATAATTATATCATAAAAATATACAGTAACGTAGGAATTAAACGAGCCTCTAACTTGTCCTTGAAGATTCACTGATGCCGATCGACGAACCAAGCGGGAAGGAAAGAATGGACAACTCCAGAATCAAGGGAATAAGAACACGAAAGAATAAAATTATACCCAATGAGGAATCAATGAAAGTGAGGGCTGCAAGGGACGGAAGGAACCAAGGATTGAAAGACTTCAATAAGAAGAGATCAAAGAGGAATCCAAATGAGAAGGGTATCCAGATAGATGTTGGTTATTACAGGTTCATGTGATTAGCGTGGTGTATATATCATTGAGTTAGACTGGCTAGAACCGAACTTGACTAACACATTAGCCAAACAAACATGACTAACACATTGGTCAAACCAGTTAAACTCCAACATAGTTAGAGCCTAACCTGGCTCTGATACCACTAAAAACCTGTCACGCCCCGCTTCCCGGAATACAGGAACACAGGCACGTAACTGAGGCCCAGCGAATGATATAAGTATGCCAACTCATATCATCCATAAGCTGTACCAGTCTTAATCAACAATATAAGAAAAATGAATCACAACCACGCAGGAAACATGATCACATAAACGAGAACGAAATTCAATAACCAATTCTGAAATACAAGAACTTACCAAATTACTCGAGAGACTCCTGCTCCAATGTAGAGGAACTACTCATCAATGCCTCCTAGAAATTCTCTTTATGCACCTGTGCTTGATTATCTAAAAAGAAGGAAAATTTGTCCTTAGAGCAAGTACGGACAGCAAGTAGTGACAAGCAGAGAGTAAAGGAAACAGGTTTCATGAAAAAGTATGAATCAAGATCAAGTTTGCAAGGCAATAATGGGTACTAGTAACAAATGGTCTTAATCATGTTTATATACATGTCAACTAGTTCTATTATCAAGTTGTTTCTCCTATCTAGTGCACGTACTACTGCATCCCATACTACAGGTTCCATGCACGCACAACAGTGTTCGTTTTAGACTTCGTGGTGGGGCCTACAGAGCGTGTACTCGGCATATCACGACAACAAGATTACAGGATAACAAGTCCACGTCTCCACACGTATTCTCCACCTTCTATATAACAAGTCCATGTAACAAGAGGACCCTACCGAGTACATTTTCTGAGACGGTCCACTACTAGGTCAACCCTTAGAAACCCCGGCTTGTTTTAGTATTTCATTAGGTCATTCATGTACATGCGAGTGGTTATAATAATGTCAAGTGAATGGTGATAATGCAACAACATGATATATTATACACTAATAAGCAAGAGGTAACAAATCTGAAGCAACAATTCTCCTTATATTAATTTAACTGGTTCCTGATAAAACTGGGTCGAAACCTCAGCACAAGACAGACAAGACAGCATCACATAAATGTTTATCATGTGGGTAATTATCGAGTTATTATATCATACATGTATCAAGATTAATTTACAGCAAGTAATGTGAATTTTCCAGTAAACAGGTCAAGTTAATAATCAAGTTCCAGTCTCAAGTTCTCATGTAAACAGCATGTATTTAATCATGGTATGTTTTTCTCATGTATAATTTAATTATTTATATCATATGCATGTCCAGGTTTGGGTTTGAGTCAAAGGATAATAAAGGAAGTCAAGAGCACGTCGGGTTAGCTCGTGTAAACCCTCGATACTCCCAACAGACGGAACACAAGGCAAATTAAGATAGTTAAAATGGAACTACTTGCAGGAGATCAATAAGCTTGAACTAGAATAAATAAAACAGTTCAAGTGGACTTGCCTGTTAGTTGACGACGATGAAATTAAATATAGAATAACGGGATCAGTATCCCGGGCAGTAGAATATGTGCAAAATATGTGGCAGCCACGCCAAGACAGCAACTCCAATAATTCAAACAGCAATCAAGTGATCCAATCCCTTCAATAGCTCCAAGTCAGCAAAACTCTAAATAGTAACAGCAACTCCACAAGGCAACTCCCAAAATAGCAAGCAACTCCTTTCTCCAAAACAACACCAATTCCTTCCCAAACTCTCGAGACAGCAAATTCTCCACAACACCAAACACTATACAATAATCCACACACCAACCCAAACACCAACAGGAACACAATTAAACAAACCCAACTTCACAACATCAACTCCAATAGACTTATCAAATCAACAACAGTAACTCAATAATACCCACACTGTCGTTCTCCTTCTTCTTTTTCTTCTCCAACACAGACAGAGAGAGGGAGAGAGAGAGAGCGCGAGCTGCGAAGAGGCACAGATGCGGGGCGATGGGGCTGGCAACGGCTTCGAGCTGGGCGATCGTCGCAGGGGGAGGAAGTCGCTGCACGGTGGAACGGCTCGACGAGAGTGAAGACGATGGCGGAGAGCAGCAATGGGCTCGAGTGGGAGGCGCTCGGAGTCGGAGCGATCTCAAAGAGAGCGGGGAGGAGCAGCGACGGTGACGGAGGAGCGGCAGTGGACGAGCGGGAATGGCTCGCGGTGTTGATGGCGGCGATGTCGAGGTCGGGGTGAGGTGGTCGAGGCGGCAATGGTGGATGACTGCGGAGCTTGAAGGCGGCGACTGAGTTCGAATGTTGAAGACGATGCGGGAGGGGAATGCTAGCGAGCGGAGGGCGGCACTGTGGCGATGGGAACAGGCGAGCGATTGTGGAGGTCTGTGATGGCGATGACTGGACGGAAGGAATAGTGCTTCGATGGCGACGAGCGAACGGCGAGAGGGCCTCTGAGTTGGGTTCGGGGGCTGCGAAGGCGGTAGGAGGCGGGCGGGGATGGCACGACTGGAGCGAGAGCGGACGATCGGGAGGCGCTCGCGACTGAGTGACGGGGATGGCTTCGATGGCGGAGGCGGTGGAGATCGGGGCGAGTTCAGCGAGAGGGAAGAGGAGAAGAGTTTGGGTTCTGTTTTGTTCGTTCTCTGTTTGTTAGAGAACAGAGAGAGGTGGGGAGAATGAACGGGGGAGAAAGAGGGTGACGGAAAAGAATGAAACGGGGTTGTTAATAACGGGAAAGAGAGATAGTGGGAGAGTGGTTACGGGATTGTGGGAAGAGTGGGGGAAAAGTGAAGAAATTGTATAGGGCTGTGTGTATAGATTTGATTCTGTACAATATAGGGGTAATGGGTTCTGGGTTAGTGGGTTTGGTTCTTGGGCTCAAAAATTAATATAATAAACCCAATAGGAATTGTTGGGCTTCAAACTAATTAATATAACATGTATCAAAATCAATGGGCCTTAAGGAGTTAAATAAAAGAACAGAGACAAATCCTAGTTTGAAAAATAAATGTAGGTCTCAATAGAAGATTCAAAGGATATAGATGCATCGAAAGAATTTATACAAAAATCGGAGTACAAGAATACATGGAGAAAGAGAAAGAAATAGGAATCGGTACAATCGAAAACAGGGGTTACAAATCCTACCCACCTTACAACAAGAATTTCGTCCTCGAAATTCATTATGGCAGGCAGTAGGACAAAACAAAAGCAACTTGAGAAATAACAGGGCATGAAAATTAGAAAAAGAAAACTCAAGTGATTGAAGTATCAGAACAAGAAAAGACATAGATAAGATCGATGTCGAATAATGGATCGACAAAAGATGACGGGTGAGAAAGACGAACAAGATCTGAATGAAGCAAAGAAGAAGGAACAACAAGAGAATCTTGGGACCTGTGGGTTATGGGCCAATCACGCTTCCGCTGCGCTACTCTGATGATGATGTCCCAAGCAACATACCATGTCGATGTAGGCCACATGATGCTATCGACGAACCGAGCAGGAAAGCAAGAATGAGACACCAGGATCCAGGACAGTATTGGCTCAAGATAAATAATGCAAAAAAATGAATATAAAGGTTGACTTCAATTTAAATAATTCAAGGACATGTAGGTCAAAACTAATGGGTTTTAACAAAAATAACAATAACAACAATATCAATACTAAAATAATAACATCGAGAATAATAGAATAGTAATAACAATAATAAAATAATAATAATAATAATAACACACATGTTAATAATAAAAATAATAATAACAATAATAACGACAATAATAATAACGATAACATCAAAAACATAATAGTAATAATAATAATAACAGTAATAACAATAACAATAAAATAATAAGGATAATAATAATAATAGTAGCACAATGGATATAATAATAATATACACATATGTGTCAGAATGGAAAATTGAGTTTAATAGATTTACCAAAATAATTCAAACAGTAGTAATATATGATATAAATAATCGATCACTTAAATGTAAAATGAAATTAAAATACACCGTTGTTTGAAGTAAATAAAATTTCCAGGTAGTCAGATGAAATAAAAAGTTTCTTAGAAATCAGAATAATATTTTGTTAAAATCTGATCAATTGAAAATGTAACTTGCTGAAAAGAATTTGAAAGCAAAAGGAAGCTATAAAAATCTCAAATACAGAAAGTACACGGAAAGATACATATGTGCAGGAACAAGGGTTTGAGCTCAAGTTAAATATTAATAAATAGTGCAATCAAGTATATATAAAATTTAGGCCTCAACAAAATACCAATAATAACACCAATAATAATAAAATATTAACAATACCGGTAAAAATAATAATGTAAAACAGAATATAACTTGGTTCAACAAATATTTTTTTTTTGTACGAAAGTAATTCATTATTAACAACAGTAATAATAAAATAATGCAAATAACAATAGCAATAACAAGGGCAATATCAATAATAATAACGAGAAACATAATAATAATAATAATATTATAAAACAAGGTAAGAATTTGGCTTATCAACTATTTAATTAAATCAACAGGAATTATATAGTCGATTAATTATAAATGGAAAGTGAAGAGATAAGACCCAGTTATAAAAAGGTTGATAACCATACGAATAACAAGGAACACAAACTTTAAAGGGTCAATATAATAAATATATATATATATATATATATATATATATATATATATATATATATATATATATATATATATATATATATATATATATATATATATATATAGTTTTGGGAAAATGACCAATCAAGATATGTAGAATTACGAACAAATTTAGCTAAGTAAGAAAATATATTAATAACAATGAATGATGAGACATATAATAATTAGTGAATGTTGACATTATGATCAATACTCGAAAAACACAAAAGGGTAACAAGAAAATAGGCCAAAAAATATATATATAAAATATATGTATGCAAGAACACTTAAAAGGAGTTCATTAACTACTACAAAAATAAGCGTCAAATAATTAATTAGGACGTGGAACAAAAATAAGTAAGAAACCTAAAGATTAAAGAATTAGAAAACGGTAGCAATAAACAGTAATTCACGAAGGAATTAAAACTTATACCATGATTAATGTACTCAATCTTAACGTAATGTAAAAAAATAAGTTGTAACCACAAAATAGGATAAATCAACTATAGTTCAAATTGTATGAAAACATAAAGTGTATTTGTATAAACAAAATATCATAAAGGGAATACTTATTTACCAATAGTTTCATTATATAAGTAAAAATTGTCTTGAAATATAAATTAGCAATTAGGTAGAAAATTTTGCATCCTTAACATCAAGTTGCATGTTTGCCTTCACGACATCAGGTTTCAAATTGCCGTCCGGATATTCGGCTGCACATTTTGCCTCGCCGATATCCAGTTGCAATTTGCCTCCATTGACATCGAGTTGCATATTTGTCATCTCGACATTAAGTTGCATTGAAATGGTAAAATGGAAAATGTAACCTCCCATTTGCACAGGGATAGGAGACATTACGTTATATTTTGAAATTCATGATATAGAAATAGTAGAAAGTAAGAAATGAAGTTGAAAGCCACACAATAGAATATCAAAATAGATGTATAGATTATAAATATCAAACACAATAGTACAAAGTCACAGTAGTGGAAATGATTTATAAAAGTAGGGAGGAAACAGAATAAAATACATGCGTAAACACAATGCAATGAGAATGAGAAAATAAATATATAGTGTAGCAAATTTACACAATAATTATATCATAAAAATATACAGTAACGTAGGAATTAAACGAGCCTCTAACTTGTCCTTGAAGATTCACTGATGCCGATCGACGAACCAAGCGGGAAGGAAAGAATGGACAACTCCAGAATCAAGGGAATAAGAACACGAAAGAATAAAATTATACCCAATGAGGAATCAATGAAAGTGAGGGCTGCAAGGGACGGAAGGAACCAAGGATTGAAAGACTTCAATAAGAAGAGATCAAAGAGGAATCCAAATGAGAAGGGTATCCAGATAGATGTTGGTTATTACAGGTTCATGTGATTAGCGTGGTGTATATATCATTGAGTTAGACTGGCTAGAACCGAACTTGACTAACACATTAGCCAAACAAACATGACTAACACATTGGTCAAACCAGTTAAACTCCAACATAGTTAGAGCCTAACCTGGCTCTGATACCACTAAAAACCTGTCACGCCCCGCTTCCCGGAATACAGGAACACAGGCACGTAACTGAGGCCCAGCGAATGATATAAGTATGCCAACTCATATCATCCATAAGCTGTACCAGTCTTAATCAACAATATAAGAAAAATGAATCACAACCACGCAGGAAACATGATCACATAAACGAGAACGAAATTCAATAACCAATTCTGAAATACAAGAACTTACCAAATTACTCGAGAGACTCCTGCTCCAATGTAGAGGAACTACTCATCAATGCCTCCTAGAAATTCTCTTTATGCACCTGTGCTTGATTATCTAAAAAGAAGGAAAATTTGTCCTTAGAGCAAGTACGGACAGCAAGTAGTGACAAGCAGAGAGTAAAGGAAACAGGTTTCATGAAAAAGTATGAATCAAGATCAAGTTTGCAAGGCAATAATGGGTACTAGTAACAAATGGTCTTAATCATGTTTATATACATGTCAACTAGTTCTATTATCAAGTTGTTTCTCCTATCTAGTGCACGTACTACTGCATCCCATACTACAGGTTCCATGCACGCACAACAGTGTTCGTTTTAGACTTCGTGGTGGGGCCTACAGAGCGTGTACTCGGCATATCACGACAACAAGATTACAGGATAACAAGTCCACGTCTCCACACGTATTCTCCACCTTCTATATAACAAGTCCATGTAACAAGAGGACCCTACCGAGTACATTTTCTGAGACGGTCCACTACTAGGTCAACCCTTAGAAACCCCGGCTTGTTTTAGTATTTCATTAGGTCATTCATGTACATGCGAGTGGTTATAATAATGTCAAGTGAATGGTGATAATGCAACAACATGATATATTATACACTAATAAGCAAGAGGTAACAAATCTGAAGCAACAATTCTCCTTATATTAATTTAACTGGTTCCTGATAAAACTGGGTCGAAACCTCAGCACAAGACAGACAAGACAGCATCACATAAATGTTTATCATGTGGGTAATTATCGAGTTATTATATCATACATGTATCAAGATTAATTTACAGCAAGTAATGTGAATTTTCCAGTAAACAGGTCAAGTTAATAATCAAGTTCCAGTCTCAAGTTCTCATGTAAACAGCATGTATTTAATCATGGTATGTTTTTCTCATGTATAATTTAATTATTTATATCATATGCATGTCCAGGTTTGGGTTTGAGTCAAAGGATAATAAAGGAAGTCAAGAGCACGTCGGGTTAGCTCGTGTAAACCCTCGATACTCCCAACAGACGGAACACAAGGCAAATTAAGATAGTTAAAATGGAACTACTTGCAGGAGATCAATAAGCTTGAACTAGAATAAATAAAACAGTTCAAGTGGACTTGCCTGTTAGTTGACGACGATGAAATTAAATATAGAATAACGGGATCAGTATCCCGGGCAGTAGAATATGTGCAAAATATGTGGCAGCCACGCCAAGACAGCAACTCCAATAATTCAAACAGCAATCAAGTGATCCAATCCCTTCAATAGCTCCAAGTCAGCAAAACTCTAAATAGTAACAGCAACTCCACAAGGCAACTCCCAAAATAGCAAGCAACTCCTTTCTCCAAAACAACACCAATTCCTTCCCAAACTCTCGAGACAGCAAATTCTCCACAACACCAAACACTATACAATAATCCACACACCAACCCAAACACCAACAGGAACACAATTAAACAAACCCAACTTCACAACATCAACTCCAATAGACTTATCAAATCAACAACAGTAACTCAATAATACCCACACTGTCGTTCTCCTTCTTCTTTTTCTTCTCCAACACAGACAGAGAGAGGGAGAGAGAGAGAGCGCGAGCTGCGAAGAGGCACAGATGCGGGGCGATGGGGCTGGCAACGGCTTCGAGCTGGGCGATCGTCGCAGGGGGAGGAAGTCGCTGCACGGTGGAACGGCTCGACGAGAGTGAAGACGATGGCGGAGAGCAGCAATGGGCTCGAGTGGGAGGCGCTCGGAGTCGGAGCGATCTCAAAGAGAGCGGGGAGGAGCAGCGACGGTGACGGAGGAGCGGCAGTGGACGAGCGGGAATGGCTCGCGGTGTTGATGGCGGCGATGTCGAGGTCGGGGTGAGGTGGTCGAGGCGGCAATGGTGGATGATTGCGGAGCTTGAAGGCGGCGACTGAGTTTGAATGTTGAAGACGATGCGGGAGGGGAATGCTGGCGAGCGGAGGGCGGCACTGTGGCGATGGGAACAGGCGAGCGATTGTGGAGGTCTGTGATGGCGATGACTGGACGGAAGGAACAGTGCTTCGATGGCGACGAGCGAACGGCGAGAGGGCCTCTGAGTTGGGTTCGGGGGCTGCGAAGGCGGCAGGAGGCGCGCGGGGATGGCGCGACTGGAGCGAGAGCGGACGATCGGGAGGCGCTCGCGACTGAGTGACGGGGATGGCTTCGATGGCGGAGGCGGTGGAGATCGGGGCGAGTTCAGCGAGAGGGAAGAGGAGAAGAGTTTGGGTTCTGTTTTGTTCGTTCTCTGTTTGTTAGAGAACAGAGAGAGGTGGGGAGAATGAACGGGGGAGAGAGAGGGTGACGGAAAAGAATGAAACGGGGTTGTTAATAACGGGAAAGAGAGATAGTGGGAGAGTGGTTACGGGATTGTGGGAAGAGTGGGGGAAAAGTGAAGAAATTGTATAGGGCTGTGTGTATAGATTTGATTCTGTACAATATAGGGGTAATGGGTTCTGGGTTAGTGGGTTTGGTTCTTGGGCTCAAAAATTAATATAATAAACCCAATAGGAATTGTTGGGCTTCAAACTAATTAATATAACATGTATCAAAATCAATGGGCCTTAAGGAGTTAAATAAAAGAACAGAGACAAATCCTAGTTTGAAAAATAAATGTAGGTCTCAATAGAAGATTCAAAGGATATAGATGCATCGAAAGAATTTATACAAAAATCGGAGTACAAGAATACATGGAGAAAGAGAAAGAAATAGGAATCGGTACAATCGAAAACAGGGGTTATAAGAGCGGTCGCCGAGATGAAGAAAATTCTGATGATCAGAACTGAAGCTCCTCGAGGGTATGAATCCGTGGTCCTCCTTGCTGTTCTTGTGTCCTTGCTGTATGATTGTTCTTATGTCCTCCTTGCTGTTATGTCAGACTGTTTTTTTTGGATGAGAGTTATTTCAGACGGTTTAGTTGGGATATTTGTCAGACCTGAGATATTTGGGATGTTCGTCGATATTTTAATTTGTTAATTATGACTGTTAATTTTGCGGTGAATTTGGTTGTGATTATGACACTGTTAATTAGTTTGTTGAGATATTTGAGATATGACACGTATTAGACTTTATTATTCTTGTGTTTGGTTGTGATTTGCGCATTAATATGAAATGAAATTGGTTGAATCAGTTATGAATTAGTTTACAGGTTTTGTAAAAGAAACTGTGAATTGAAATCGAACGGAAAACCGGAGAAAGGAATACAAACGGGCATAGCTAGACCGACGTTTTATAAAATGCCGGTCTATCTATTGAATTAGTTGCAGTGTACGATATACCGGCGTTCACGCAAATGCCGGTGTATGCTGCTAGACGCCGGTTAATGCCATCAGATGTAACGGTAAAAAGAAACACCGGCGTTTTATAAAAGGCCGGTGTAGTTGGGTTTACCGGCGTTTTTGATCACGTCGGTGCTTGTGAGTAGGGAAAAGCGGACACTCATAAACGCACATACACCGGCGGTCACAGACCACCGGTGTACGTTCATTCTACACCGGCGTTTCTATAGACGCTGGTAAATTGATGAACACCGGCGGTTTATAACCGCCGGTGAATGTATATTGGGGGGTATAAGACGGCACTCAGAGGCCCCATACACCGGCGTTTTTAGGCCGCCGGTGTAGGTGTCACATTTACCGGCGCCCAGTAAAACCGCCGGTGTAGACCCCTTCCTTTCCGCGACGCTCGTTTCGGCGGCATTTGGACCGGCGCTATTATAAACGCCTGTGATAGTTTCATCGGCGTAAAAAAACGCCGGTAAGACTTAAAAAAACGCCGGGAAAGTGAGTTTCTTTTGTAGTGAAAGGTTTAACCTATTTTTATTTCGCTAGAAAAAATCCTTAAGTTTACTTAGATTTGGGCTAGCTTCGTGCCCAGCCTAGAAATTTATCAACCCTAATAGAAATCCTTTTGTTAGCCCAAGTCAGCAAAAAATTGAAACCTTTGCTGGCCTAAGTTTTATCTAAAAGATAGACAAGCCTAGCTTTTATTTAACAATACACGAGAAAATGATTGTATTTATCATCAAAGATAGAGGATAGAGTTAGGTCGAAAGCATACAGCCTAATTTTGGATCAACTCCATTATTTGGCTCAACTACACTGTAAGCTTTCTTGCCGGGGCTAATTTATCAACTCCATGGTTTGATTACTACATATTCGCTTTCTTAATAATCTTAATTTACCAAGTCTTAAACATCTCAAATTTATAAAATGTTAATTTTAATCATAATATATCTAATTTCATCAACAATATTCCAATCTCAAAATTTCTATTGACAAGCATATTACAGTCAATTAGTTTGGTTCTTGTCTAATTTTAGGTACAAAATTAATAATGTCAGCATTTCAATCATACAAGCCACCAACAAGAAATACACATTAATTATTCTCTACTTACCCTCAAAATAGATTTATTTAAATTTAAATTATCCTTCTTTTCCCCACACGGCAGCCATCGTCCTTTGATTTTTTTTGTGTTACCGACCCACTTTTTGAAAATATTTAGAGATCTGACCCACTTTTAAAAATAATTAACAATCTGATTCAGTTTTGGACACATCAGCATAAACTGTTATTGAAAATAAAGGCATAGGTTATTTATATGCCATTATTTTCAATAACAACATCATTTTACATTTTTTTTACTTGTCGTTATTTGGAGTAACGACATCAGTATATTTCTCATGCGAGTATGAATTTCCTGACTTGGAAAAAATTGTAAGTGTTGAAACAACTTATAAATAATGTCGTGATCCCTAAGAACGACATTCAAATGACTGATGCCGTTAATTCATTAGTAATTCGAATGCTGTTCTTGGAGATAACGGTATTATTTATAAGTTATTTCAATAGTTAGAATTTTTTCTAAGTCAGAAGATTCACGCTCGTATGAAAAATATACTGATGTCGTTACTCCAAATAACGATATGCAAAAAAAAAATGTAAGATGACGCCATTATTGAAAATAACGGCATATAAATAACCTATGTCGTTATTTTCAATAACAACTTATGCTGACGTGTCCAAAACTGAATCAAATTGCTAATTATTTTCGAAAGTGGATTAGACACCCAAATATTTTCAAAAAGTGGGTCAGTACAGTAAATCTTTCTCCTCCTTTCTCGCAATCACAACCAAGTCCACCACCAAAACAAAAAACTATAATAAAATAAAATAAAATAATTGCATAAATACCGCCACCAACCCTCAAATTTCCAGCCCTCCAATTTAGAAACCACCATTTGTTTGCTCCTCCCCATAGCCCACCTTCAACCTCTTCCATGGAAAACTACAGCAGATCAAGATCCTACAGTGATGGCGGGAGCAGGAGCAGGAGCAACAGCAACTACAGCAACATGCAGTTGGAGGTGTATGCAAGGCCTTCTTACGATTTCAGAACCTACAGTAGCACTTCCTCCTATGCTCCGTCCTCGTCGTCGTCGGTTTATCTGCCACCAAATCCTAATGGCTTGAAGCTGAAGAAGGCGAAGAGTACTTCTAGCGGTGTTTTGGGGTTTATGAACGACCCGGAGTTGCAAAGAAAGAAGAGGGTTGCGAGCTATAAGGTGTATGGTGTGAAAGGGAAGGTGAAGGGGTCTTTCAGGAACAGTTTCAGGTGGATCAAGGATAAGTACACCCAAGTTGTTTATGGCTGGTGATGATGAGGGTCGTAATCGTAATTTCCGGTGTTTATGCATTTGGCCGTCGTCTCATACATATTATACAACTTTACAGATATACTTTGATTTGGTGTAGTAGGGTTATATATATGTGTGTGTGTGTATTTCATTTCCCCTTTGTAGTTGTGGTTGATTTCAATTATGTTAAGCGTGGCATGATAATCTTTGATGAAATAAGATGAGATGACTTTGGTTGGCTTCTTCGTTCTGAATATAATTATTTATTGTTCATTCCTTTTTTCTGTAAATATTGATAGAATTATTGAGATGCTGTTGTTTTGGTTTTGATATCAATACTGACTGATTCAGCTTTCATAGAACATTTGAGTAATACTTTTTCCCCCTCTTTTGGATGTGACTGATTTGGTTAGTGCTCATATCGTGGCTCTTAGATTATACTATATATTGTGGCTTCATTTGGTGTTATTTGGTTTAATATGTTTAGGAATGTGCATTTGTAGGTTTTGTCTGCAATTTGGTTGGTTTTATTGGGTACTATTCGCTAACTTATTTAGTTCCTTGGATAAACTTCACTTTTTGTTATTGCTCTATCACTTTGATTTTTTATTTGTGTTCTTGTCAGTTCTGTTTGTGGTAACTTACGTACAATGTAAGGAATTGCATTACCAGACTTTCTTCGCAAGTTCTGATTACGCGTGCAGACTAGAACATTTTGGTCTCTTTTGGTAAGATGAAGTATAGGTTCTTGGTCATATCAATATCTGGATCACTATGCTTTCGCTCGAGCTATTAGTATTTTGTATGATCATGCACACAAGACTATGATTAGATCAGACTTATATATAGTTTTACCTCAAAATATTATGCATTTATGCTTTGTAAGGAACAACTTGAAGTTCTAATACCACTTGTGAGGCGTTGAATTATGCGATAACCGATCCAATGAACAACCAAGCAATGTGCACTCAATTTTGTCCCCGTTTGACGAACCTAATACGGGAAGAAATAAGCGATATATTATTCAATTAGAGAATATGCAAGAGTTACAACACTCTTACCAAGAACCTATCTATCTTTCAAGCCTCAGTAGAAGACACACTGCTGTTTACAATAGAGAAATCTCTCAAACTCTCAGATGAGGTATTACCTCTCATGGATGTCATTACATTGTTATAAAGAGATCTAGATAAACCCTAGGTTGTAGTCTTAATCCTTCACCATCTGATATACCTTGAAGAGCAAGTCATATGATAAAAGTTGTATGATTTAACTTAGAGCACAAACCTATGCTCAAACAGATTCACCAAGAACCAGCTCAAATTGCCGTTGTTGCTATTTGAGGTCGACTTCTCAAAAGATCAGTCGAGCACAACAGCAGGTTGTTGCAGTCGATTGCTTTGTCTCCTTCAGACAACCCAGCAGCAGCAACCATCGTCTCCCTTTTTTGCTTCGCCCTGTTATCTTCACATCGAATCTAGTAGGCAAGACATAAACCCAACATGCTTGACTTGATAATCATTTTATTGTGGAGATTATGGTTGTTGAAATATAGTTAGTATGGTATGAGCTGTATATTTTGTTTCCTAATTTATAGGAAACAGATTTCCTCAAATATCTCCTACCCTTAATAGTCTCAATCAATTGTACCCTTTCTCCAAGAATGTAATGTATATAAAGAGATACAGAGTAGAAGAATGAATAATAAGAGAAAATATGATTTTTCCCCAAATCTGATTTCTATATAGTATCAAAGCCTAAAATATCCTAGGCTACAAGAAGAAAAGACATTGTTCATCAGCCTCGCCGATCCCCGAAGTCACCACCGCGCGACCCCTGAAACCCCAACGTCGCCACCGCACGACTCCCGAAACCCTGACTCCCGCAGCGCCACTCCCACTCTGCTGTCGCCCTCAATTCAGATCCACCGTCGCCATTAACAACCGCTGCCACTCGTCGCCTTCTCCTGCGCACCCGACCCAAGATCAGCCAATTGCTCCTCGTCGCCACCGAAACTCCAAGCCGTCATTGTGCGTCGCCATCACTCGTCACCGTGCATCGTCGCTACCCAGTGTCACCGTCGCCAATAGTTGCTACCACCATCATTGATCGTAAACCCGAACAACTGCTCCTTCTTCGATGTTGATTGGGTGTTGTTTGTCAGATACAATACACAACGAACCTGAAACTTGATCCGCAAAGTAGACTCATCATTGGCTTTGTTTTGCTATTTGCTATTTGGTTTTTTTAATTTTTGTGTGGTGTGCTGCTGTGTACTGCCATCTACCATAGTGCTCGATATTTAGTTGTGTGGGGATTTGTTTGTTGGATCTGAACTCGTACTCGACCTGCAAAGCAGTTCCTCCATTGGATCCAATTAGTTGTTTGTTGTTTGGTCTGCGTTTGTTGTATGCTGTTTTGTTTCCTGTTTGTTCAGCCACTAGTGCTTGTTGTATTGTTTGAGGGACACCGAGTGTCCCTTTCTATCTGCCCTTTGATTGTCGACTTTGAGATTTTACAAATGGGAGAAAAGTGTGGTTCTTCGAAGTCATTGGATTACTGGAGAAAGTTCTTTAGATGTTCTGACACTGACATCTGCAAAGTGATCAAGTATGCAATCCTCATTGCTTCATCAGATCACCCTGATGAGTTTGTGGCTCGTCGTGATGAGATCACCAGAATTATGTATACTTGCATGCAAATGCAAGGTTCTAATCGTCAGACCAAAACTGAAACACGTGATGGTAGTGTGGATTTGAGCACTTGTAATAGATTGGTGTGCACTTATGAAACGTCTGCATGCTCCACCGGAGGCTTCAACCAAGTTGCTTATGAGCCGAAGAAGTGTACTCATTGTGGCGCGATCGGTCACACTAAAACTCGTTATTATGAGATTATCAGCTACCCGAAACACTGGGATCATAGCAGGGATCCTCGGAAAAAGAATTGCAACCAACTCGCTGTCATCGTTGGAGTTGTCGATGGAGCCGAGAAGAGTGTTAAACAAGCCTCTGCATTAATTACAACTGTAGGTAATGTTGGTAAGGTCTTAAATGTTTCTGCCTATGTTATGATTATTGCATGGATAATTGGTTCGGGTGCTACCGATCATATAACTTTTGATTCTGGACAAGTCTAAATCTTGCAACCATCCACCAAATCAAGTGTGTCTACTGTCAATGGTGATCTTGTCACCATTACTGGTGAGGGTACCATATCTCTCACTACAATCCTAACCTTAGATAATGTGTTAGTTGTGCCATCCTTGAATTTTAACATGTTATTTGTTCCTCAAATAACTATTGTCTTACATTGTATTGTAGTTTTTTGGCCCTCCTATTATGTATTTAAGTATATTCAGACTCGTAAGACGATTGGTTATGAGGTTAGACACGGGAAGCTCTATTAGCTAGATTTAGAATCTGAAAGTTCCAGCACGTTAACTCAAGCTCTATCTGTGGAAGGATCCGAGGGGGAGAATAAGAAATCAGAGATTTTTCTATGGCATTGACATCTAGAGCATGCTTCTTTTGGCTATTTGAATAAATTATTTTCAAGTTTATTTTTGAAGTTGGATATTTCTACCTTTCGGTGATGTGTGTGAACTCGCAAAAAGTCACCGTGTTTCTTTTTCTCAAATTTAAGTAAATGCTCTCTCCCATTTATGATTATTCATTCTGATATTTGGGGTCCATCCAAAAACATTACTTTTGGAGGAGCAAAATGGCTTCTGACATTTACTGATGACTGTACTCGTATGACTTGAATTTGTTTGATGAATTCTAAAAGTGAAGTTAATGGTTTATTTTCACAAGTGGGCTATGACGCAGTATAAAGCGCAGTTTAAGTTCTTAGGAGTGATAATGGCAGCGAGTACCTGAGTTCAGATATGCAACAATATTTGGTGAAACACCGGATTGTTCACCAGACCACATGCTCGTATACACCTCAACAGAATAGGATTGCAGAAAGAAAAACATACACTTGCTCGAGGTGATCTGTGCTTCCCTTATTCAGGAAAATATGACACTCATGTATTGGGGGAAAGCTCTTGCTTTTGCTGCATACTTAATCAACCAAATTTCCTTTAGTATTCTAAATTTCATCACGTCATTTCAGGTATTAATTGAAGCTGTGAATGCACCAACAGTCGTCAACTTTTCACCTCAGGTGTTTGGGTGTGTTGAATTTGTCCAACTTTATCAACACGAGTGAAATAAGTTAACTCCCCGAGTTGTGCGGTGTGTTTTTATGGAATATACAAAGGATAAGAAAGGGTATCAATGCTATCATCCACCAACTCAAAGGATATTTGTGACTATGGATGTTGTGTTCCTTGAAAATGAGATGTTTTTTCCCTCTAAGGTTGAACTTTAGGGAGAGTACCAAAGTGAAGTTCATACTCTTGCTTATGACGAAAGGGTTACCATTCAGATTGAACAATTGGATACAAGGGATGAAAATCTGAATGTAAGTAGTGACGACCACTCAAATGATGTAAGTATTGATGATCACTCGAATGAAGATTTGGTTGATGGAGAAGACCTCAACGAAGGATTGCAATCGGTGTCGAACCTCATCGAATATGAGTCGTCGGGATTCATGCCATCACTAGTGTCCTTTCCACCACCAGCACCATCAGAACCCCAAAACCAGTCGTCATCGTTGTCCGAAGCTCCAAGAAAAGAACTCTTGAATCGTACTACTAGAGGTATCCCAAAACCTACTTATGAATCTGATCCCACTAGTGATGTTAAGTATCTCATGAGTCATTATGTATCCACTCACCGATTGTCTGAATCAAATAAGTCATTTGAGAATCAATTATTTGTTGTATCTATTCCTAAAAGTGTGCAGTAGCTTTAGCTGACCCAAGGTGAAAAGTAGCTATGGATGAGGAGATGAAGTCCTTGAAAAAGAATGAGACTTGAGAGGTAGTCGAACTGCCTACTGGAAAGAAGCCGGTACTATGCAGTTGGATTTATACGGTGAAGTATAAGTCTAATGGTTCAATAGAGCGATACAAGACAAGGTTGGTTGCCAAAGGGTACACCCAAACTTATGAAATTGATTATGATGAAACTTTTGCACCTATAGCAAAGTTTAACACAATTCGAGTTCTACTGTCACTTGCTGCAAATCTTGACTGGCCGTTATAAAAATTTGATGTGAAGAATACTTTTTTGCATGAGAAATTGACAGAAGAGGTTTACGTGGATCTACCAGCAGGATCAAACAGACCCGTCAAACATAGTAATAAAGTGTGTCGTTTAAAGAAAGCATTGTATGGTCTCAAGCAGTCTCCAAGAGCTTAGTTTGGAAGATTTACAAAATCAATGATGACATTCAGATATTGTCAGAGTAATTCAGATCATACCATGTTCCTAAAAGGAAAAAAAGTAAGATTACTGCTCTAATTATAAATGTGGATGATATGATAGTAACTGGAGATGATCCTGAGGAGAGAAAGGCACTACAGAGTTACGATCACAAGAGTTCGAAATGAAGGATTTTGCCCCTTTGAGATATTTTCTTGGTATTGAAGTTTCTCGCTCTAGAAAGTGTATATTTCTGTCTCAAAGAAAGTATGTTCTTAATTTGTTGAAGGAAACAGGAATGTCTGTTTGTCAGCCTATTGATACACTGTTAGAAAAATGACTGAAACTATGCAATGATCCAGATCAGTTACCGTGTGATAAGGAAAGATATCAATTATCAGAGATTGGTAGGACGAATGATATATTTTGCACATACGCTGCCGAATTTGTCATATACCTTAAGTGTGGTGAGTCAGTTTATGCTTGCACCTCGTGAACAAGTACCGTAATGAGAATTTTGAGATATAGAAAGTTTTCTCCAAGAAAAGGGACCTTGTTTACGAAACATGGTTGGTTAAGGCATATACTGATGCTGATTGAGCAAGATCTATTGTTAATAGGCGCTCCACCATGGTTTTAAATCTCGGATTTCGGACTCGTCTTGGCAAGGAGTGTTTCGTCTCGGATCGGAGATATCGGAGGAGATCTTAGGAAAATATGATCATATCGGATGTTCATTTCCAATACTCAATAAATATTTTTTTTGTTACTAAATATGATATTATATATCCTACAAATCATTTATCATATAAAATGCTGTGTAATGTAACTAATTACATGAATCAATTACGGTAAATCTTCGCATAATTTAACAATAATAAAGAAGAGAATGTAATATAGTATATAACTAAATTGAATTTGTATTGATTAGAAAAAATATATTAGTTAATAAACTTACTTGACTTTGCATATATACAAACTATAGCGATATGAAATCCTCACATTATTTTAGCTTTAGGTCCTATATTGAAAGACATATATGGAAAAAGTAAAATAATATTTTTTTAATATATTCACAATAATATTTGTGTTTATTTCGGCTGATATTTCGCCAATTTCGACAATATTTCGGCCGATATTTCGATAATTTCGGCTGAAATGTATACATTTCGGTACAAAATGTTGTAAAGTATAAAATATTTGATTTCGTATCGGCAAGCTAGCTGAAACGAAATTTTGGCTGAAATTTCGACCGTATCGGAGGAAATTTAAAACAGTGCGCTCCACTTCAGAATACTTTACCTTTGTTGGAGAAAATTTAGTTACATAGAGAAGCAAAAAGCAAATTGTCGTTGCACGCTATAGTGTAGAGGCTGAGTATCGTGAAGTAGCATTAAGTATAACTGAAGTTTTATGGCTGAAACTCTTATTACAAGATTTATGTTATGGTTCGAATGAGCCTATTAAAGTGTATTGTGATAGTCAAGCGGCGTGTGATAATTCTACCAATCCAGTTCAACATGATAAGACGAAACATGTAGAGGTTGATAGATTCTTCATCAAAGATAAATTAGATGAGAAAATCATTGAGATCTCTAAGGTGAAGTCAGAAGATCAACTCACGGATATTCTTACCAAGGCAGTTTCGAATCGGCTCTTCTTGAAATTTGTGGACAAGTTGGATATATTCAATATCTATGCACCAACTTGAGGGGGAGTGTTCAAATATAGTTGGTATGGTATAAACTGTATATTTTGTTTTCTAATTTATAGGAAACATATTTTCTCAAATCTCTCATCTCCTTAATAGTCTCAATCAATTGTACCTCTTCTCCAAAAATGTAATGTATATATATAAAGAAATACAGACTAGAATAATGAATAATAAGAAAAAATATGATTTTTTCCTAAATCTGATTTCAAGAATGGTGAATACTGTAGATAATTTATATCTGGATTCTTAAACATAGGAGCAAAATTTTCTCCTACTGTCGCTCCATGAGTACATTCATCATTCAGTTTTTTGTCTTATTTATTCCTAAGTCGGCTTAGCACGATATAAGTTTTTTTGAACATATTAATTGTTATTGCCCCTTTCCACATGAATACGACCTCGAATATAAAGCTAGGTTTTCTGTGTTGCTTACTAGACATGAAAATATCTTTCTGTCCTGTGCTAAACTTTCAATCGTTCATCTGTCGTTTGTTTTCTTTGGCTCCATATCTTGTTTATGCAACTGAGTTTCAGGCATCATCGACTTGAGAGACATGAATCTCGTCCTACTGGAAAAATGGTGGTGGAAGGTCTTCCACCACAGCGGGGACGGATGGCAGGAGTTCATCCAACCATACCTTAGAGAGAAAGGTACGAGAAGTTTAGGCTTCCGGATAGGGTCTAGAGTCTCTCGCTTCTGTAAAAGGATTGCCAAAGCAAGCGAGCCTTTTAACTCAGCAGTTACATCGGCTATTGGTAATGGACGGTCCACCAGATTTTGGTGGGACAAATGGTGTGGTGCCCATACCCTTAAGGAGACTTCCCTAGATTTGTATGAAAAAACGAATCGCCCGAATGTATCTGTGGCCAAGACATGGAAGAGGGGCAATTGGAAACCGTCGTTTCGAGGACCACTTAGCCCAGGGTTACAGCAGCGACTGATTGAACTGCAAACACACATTACACGGAATGGGGCGATGTGCTCTCAAGACCCAGATCAGATGCACTGGGGACTAAAGACCAAAGGAGCTTTCACTGGTAGGTCTCTGTATCATCGCATTCATTAATGAGGGTGTAGACCCAGTTGAGCACAAGTGTTATGAAAAGCCAAAATGCCCCTTAAAGTTAGGGTCTTCCTCTGGCTAGTGTTCAATAATGCAATCCTCACCACGGAGAACCTTGCTAAACGACAGCCCCAGATGGCGACCAGCTGTGTATTCTGTAACGTACATACAGAGAATCTGAATCACATGTTCATTCATTGCCAAAGGAGTAAGGCAACTATGGTAGAGGTATTACGAGCCTTAGAGACATGTGACTATCCCAGCGAATACGAGGATTTGTGGGTTGACCCCAAATTTGCCTCTGTTCGCCACGAAATGAAGGATGATTGGTACATAGCCATTGCAGCAACTACTTAGGTGTTATGGCTAGAAAGAAATAATTTGTATTTTCGTGCTTCATGTAATAGTATTTTTGGTAATCTTACTCATATCATGCATCTTATTTCTTTTTGGGCCACAACTGCTGCTACAGGAGCGAGAGGGAGGATCGCCAGAGTCTTCCAGGTGGAGGAATTCGATGATGAGGAGGTCGAATTTGGACCGACACTGGACTGAGGGGTAGGCGCCCTTGATACTCATATGGAACAAGATACAATTGGGAAACCCACAGTCCGCAACTAGCTCTATGTTGTATTTTGTCTCGGTCTATTGTACCTTTGGTTGTACTTTTGTACTTTTGGTTAGACCCACCCTCCAGAGTATTGTTGAGGGGTTATATTCTATTTTCTGCACTGTTATCTTCTGTATTTTTCCCTGATATGCCGGGGTTATTTTATTAACCTCTTATTAATGAAATAGGATGGCGTTATTCCACCTTTAACCTAAAAAAAAAAAAAAAGTATTCATCACCATTCCACTTTTTCAACTTGCAAGTGTAAAGGACTAGGGAGTTCAGATGCAAACTAATCAACTGAATTTTTAGGATTGTTGCCTTTGTTTATCTATGAATTTTTCAACCATGAATATGGCACGAATAAAACGTTGGTCAAAGTCACTTTCAAAAGCCATTAATTCGGCACAAATTGGCTACTGATATTCAACTTGCTCAAGTCATACGTATGCTTTAATTAATATTTGGGCAAAAAATAAAGTACCCCAACAACATTCGGGCCTAATACAATACTAGTATCAGACACGTGCACACGTGCACGTGGGAAAAATTGAAGGATAAGACGAAAATGATTTCCAAACCGATTCACTGTTGAAAATATTTACAAAACAGGTCCACTTTCTAAAATATTTACCAAAGTCAGTCCATAATGAAAAAGAAAATAATTTCCAAACTGATCCACTTTCGAAAATATTTACCAAACAGGTCCACTTTCGAAAATATTTACCAAAGTAACCTAACCCGTGCGTTGCACGGGTTGGGTTACTGACTTGGGTTACTGACTAAGGGGCTCTCCCATTATAGTAGTAGAGATGCTCATGTAACGTTTGAAAAAGTGTATTTAACCCATTTCACTATTAACTTAACCAGATCTGTTAAGTTAGAATTATTGAATTACCATTTTACCATTTCATAATTAAATCTTTTCTTCTTTTTCCTCTTTCTTCATTCTTTTTCTTCATTCCTTTTGAGTTCATGCGGGTTTCCTTTTTTATTTCAAGGAGTTTCTTTGTGAGTTCATGTGGTGGGTGGGGACTTACAATAATGAAGATGATAATGAAGAGTGAGAGTTCCATGAAAACTGATCAAATATGCGAAACATAGTTTATATAGTAAATTCATCTAAATGACAACTTCTTATCGAGTTTGGAAAAGAAAAATTGAACAACTCACCATTATACTGTAGCAAAATATTGTTCTAACCATAGTAGCATTCTCAAAATATTGTTCACAGGTCATCGAGCATTTTGAAAATATTATGGCAATACAAAAGGAATAGTGAAATCCAACATCAGCTTACCTAGTTCAGTGGTATATGCAACCAACATGGCTCAAGCTCAAATGTGAAAACATTAATACTTAAAAACAATATCATGCACTAAATTAATGCTCATGTATGCAGTTTCGATGGCCATCAGAAATATATAATTGTAAGTACTCTTACTTCGAAAATGATGATCGATCATCAAATCTCCCAAGGATACCAGATTTTCTGATGAAATAACTGATAAGAATGAAGAAAAGGAATGAAGAAAGAGGAAAAATAAGAAAAGATCTAATTATGAAAGGGTAAGGGTATAAAAGTAATTCAATAATTCTAACTTAATGGACGAGGTTAAGTTAATGGATGAATGTGTTAAATGTATTTTTTCAAACATTATATGGGCATATTGTATTAAGCTCAAACGTTGGTGGGTACTTTGTTTTTTACCCTTAATATTTTCATCTTATTGTTTAGAGCCCTTTTATAATGTTCCTTGGTCTTTCACGGTGTGCTTGGTTGGATGCAAATGTCAATTGCAATTACAAATGCAAGTAAAAGTTTTGAAATTTCCTCCAAAACTTCTGATACAATGAACTTTAATTTCCCTACCTTTTAAAATACATGACATCGAGGTAGCACTTTCAAAAAATGACATGTAGTAGATTGGCAAGTTCAAAAAATCACCCATTTTGAAAATTATTGCTCTTGCTTCATTTCTGTCTCTTCGAGTCACATCTACGATCCGTTAAATAGTGAGTTCGGAGTCCAGCTTCTCCTACATGGCTCCTCCTGCAACTTACTAAGCTCAAAAAATGAGTTCAGAATCCAACACTTGGCTCGATTCTGCTTCAAATTACTCGCTCATAAGCGGATAAGAAGTGGTTCGCCATTCAAAATTGCTTCTACACCTCGTTAACCCCCTCTAACAATGAGTTCGGAGTCCAACACTTGGCTCGATTCCGCTTCAAATAACTTGCTCTTAAGTAAGTTAGAAGTGGTTCGCCATTCGGAACTGCTCCCACAACCGTTGATACTCTCTTAAACGACGAGTTTGGAGTCCAACACTTGGCTCGATTCCGCTTCAAATAACTTGCTTTTAAGCGAGTTAGAAGTGGTTTGCCATTCGGAAATGCTCCCACAACCGTTGATTGTCTCACTTAAACAGCGAGTTCGGAGCTAAAGCTCTCCCCTAGAGTTGCTCCTCAAACTCGTCTCACAAATGGCTCTCTCCTAGAGCCAAGCTCTTCGCTTCGCTCGCCTCCAAAGCGAACCTCTACTCAACGAGTTCGGAATACAACTCCCCCCTAGAGTTTCCTCCTCACACTTGTCTCACAAATGGCTCTCTCCTAGAGTCAAGCTCTTCTCTCCGCTCGCCTCCAGAGCAGACCTCTTCTCAAAAAGTTCGGAGCTCACAACTCTCTCCTAGAGTTGCTCCTCAAACTTATCTCTCAAATGGCTCTCTCCTAGAGCCAAGCTCTTCGCTCCGCTCGCCTCCAAAGCGGACCTCTTCTCAACGAGTTCGGAGCTCACAACTCTCTCCTAGAGTTCCTCCTCACACTCGTCTCACAAATGGCTCTCTTCTAGTGCCTTATGATGTTCTTCACTCCGTTCGCCTCACGAGTGCCCTTCCTTTCAATGGGCTCCGAGCAGAACTCTCCCCAAGAGCTACTCCTTGCACTCACCCCTAAGAATGACTCTTACGAGGATCTTCCTAGCACATCTTCTCCACCCCGAGGAGTGGAGCTCCTCTTCAAAAAAACCCAAGACCAAAACACTCCTCAACTTCATCAAGACAAGGATGTTGCGGGGCTATTTTGACCATGAAGAAGGGTGAATCTTCATCCCACTCCTAAAGGGAAGTTGTAGATTTTCAAGTTAGCTTCGAAACGAGGGTCACACGTCCCGATCGGACCTCCGTAGCACCGGAAAAGTGGATCACCGAACAGCTTAGCCGAGGTACCGAGCTACTATGGGCAGAAGACGAGCTACCAAGTCACCGGGCCGAAGTGACGAGGTACCAACCCTCAAATTTGAAGAAAAATAATGCCGAACTACCTCAACCGTTGGATCATGTCAAAAAACGTGCTAGAACATGATGAACGGCTCAGATCGCGCCACGTCTTTACAAAACGACAAGATAACATTTTCTCGAAATCTGAGCCTTCTGTCTCGTGATTCGCGCCATGATTGTGATCAACCGTCCAGATTGAGCCACGTAGCTCGGATCTGAAATCCGAGCTACCGATCTATCGAACTGCAAAGTGGCGAAAAATATGCCTCAAAATCCATGCTCGGATTCGTCGAACAAGCAAGCAGATAAAGAAGAAGAGGCTAACGGGTCGGGTTCGGATCCGATACCCACAATCCGAACCATACCCTTCTTCAATCTTCTCCTTCTTCAACCGTTTTGGCACCAAAGACAGCCAGAACAAACAAAAAAAATATACGCAGCTTCTTCATGAAACAACCGAGCTCCAAAACCCAACTTCACCTCCGAGCTTGAGCTCCTCCCTCGCCAAGCCTTCGACGGAGCTCAAAGCTCCACCTCCACTGCCTCCGAGCTCGCCTCTTCTCTTCGTCGAGTGCGCATGAGCAGCCGAAGCTCATCACCGAAGCTCGGAGCTTCGTCGAGCCCTTCCTCGGCGAACACCGTCGACCGCCACTCCCATGCCGAGCTCTCCCTCCTTCGCGAGCTCGAGCTCTCCTTGTCTTCGAGCTCCGAGCCCAATGTCGAGTTCCAAACGCCACTGTCATGAGCTCCGTCGGCTCCCTCTAGCGAGCTCCGCCGAACAGCTCATTCACCGAGCTTCAAGCTCCTCTCCTCCTCCATAATGTCGAGCCGAACCCATCACGGTGCCGAGCTCCAACTTCAGTCTTCACTGAGCTTCAAGCTCCCCTCACAACTGAGCTCCAAACTCAAGCTCCAGCTCCACCTCCTCCTCGCCGAGCTCTCTTGCGAAGTTCGCATCCTCGTCAAACCCAACTCCGAGCTTCATTCCTCTCGTCGCCGAGCTCCTTACCAGATGAGTTCGGAGAGGGGGCGAGTTCAGATGAGTTCGCCGAGCTCTGCCGAACAGCTCATTCACCGAGCTTCAAGCTCCTCTCCTCCTCTATAATGTCGAGCCGAACCCATCACAGTGTCGAGCTCCAACTTCAGTCTTCACTGAGCTTCAAGCTCCTCTCCTTCTCCAATGAGCTCTGCCATGGCCAACGATGCCATCGTCGGCCATCTCCTCGCCATGCTAAGCTCGACGAGCTCCCCTCGCAACTGAGCTCCGAACTCAAGCTTTGGCACCACCTCCCCCTCGCCGAGCTCTCTTGCGAAGTTCGCATCCTCGTCAAACCCAACTCCGAGCTCCATTCCTCTCGTCGCCGAGATCCTCGCCAGATGAGTTCGAATCGGGGGCGAGAAGACGAGGTCAAAGTCAAAAGGGAAGAAGGACTGTGGGATTATGGGAAAAACAGAGCAGGAGAGGGACGAGGCAGAACAGAGCAAAGAAGAAGAAGAGAAAGAAACAACGTGGAAAAAAAAAAGGTGCCACGTGGCTTCATCTCCAACGCTTCGGCCGTTGCCGAGGTGACGACCCACCGACCTTGAAATTGGAGAAAAAACCCTACCAACCTATATAAGCCGTCCAATCTTCTCAAAATTCGCGTCACGACACGATCGACGCTCAGAAACGCACCACGTATCCAGAACGTGATCTGCTTTGCGATGCGCGCACATCTGATCATGATCGATGCTCAGAAACGTGCCATGTGTCTAGGTAATATTTAATTTATTTATTTATTTATTTATTTGTTTTAATTATTTTAAAAAATCCAAAAAAATATTTAAAAATCGAAAAAAATTAATTAAAAATTCTAAAAATAATTATTAATTCAGAAAAATTATTTTAAAATTCTGAAAAATATAATTATTTAATTAGAATAATTAATTAATATTTTCGATAATTAATTATTTAATTCGGAAAATGAATAAAAATTCAAAAAAAATGAGAAAAAACTCAGAAAAATTTGGAAAAATCACCAAAAATCCTGAAAATTCTAAGGATATTTTTGGGCATTTTACAAGCCTAGAATAACACCGTTACACCCTAAGCAAGATCCAAACTTCCTTAAGAACACCGATAAAATCCTGTACGCCATTAGAACAACAAAACTACTCCTCGAAGACTGTAAAACTCAGTCTCCAGGAGTGGGGGGCTTGTGATATGGCTAAAAATGGGATTAAATTGGAGCCATTCAAACCAGAAACGAATCTTAAAGCTCAGGGGTAAAACGGTAATTTCACCTACTAATGGGTCTGAAATGAAAACTGGGTCTTTATTCAAAGCCCAATAACTCATAAACGGATCTGTCTTACTGGGTACGGGTCCCAACCTGTTACAAACCAGTTCAGAAGGATAAAGAAGAATTCAGATTCATAATTATCCCTAAGAAGTGATCTTAACCGCTTCTATCCATTCACACCAGGAAGTAGAGATATATTCATATCTTGAAATGGATCCCTAAGGCGACTATAAATACCCCTCTCCCCCCACTATTACTAGGTAATCAATACTTTTTCAGTTTAAGTTCTTGCTTAATCATTCAGATTACTGACAAGAGCGTCGGAGGGTGCGTTGCCGGGATCCATCCTGGTGTCTCGCACTTTTTGTAGGTTCGCAGCAGCGGCAAGAGACCAAGTCAACACCCTGGTGAAGGTCAACGGGTCAACAGGTTTGCCTTGTTCATTTTCTCAAGAATCCACAGCAAGTATTCTTACTTCGAAAATGATGATCGATCATCAAATTCCCTAAGGATACCAGATTTTCTGATGAAATAACTGATAAGAATGAAGAAAGAGGAAAAATAAGAAAACATCTAATTATGAAAGGGTCAGGGTATAAAAGTAATTCAATAATTCTAAGTCAATGGACGAGGTTAAGTTAATGGAGGAATGTGTTAAATGTATTTTTTCAAACATTATATGGGCATATTGTATTAAGCTCAAACGTTGGTGGGTACTTTGTTTTTTACCCTTAATATTTTCATCTTATTGTTTAGAGCCCTTTTATAATGTTCCTTGGTCTTTCACGGTGTGCTTGGTTGGATGCAAATGTCAATTGCAATTACAAATGCAAGTAAAAGTTTTGAAATTTCCTCCAAAACTTTTGATACAATGAACTTTAATTTCCCTACCTTTTAAATTACATAGTGCTTCGCATTTTCCTTCTGAGTTTCTCTCTCTCGAAAATCTAAAGAGAGAAGCTTCTACAAAAAAAATTCAAAAAAGAACCCAAACCTTAGATTTGAAGCGGGGGGGGGGGGGGGGGGGGGGGGGGGGGGGGGGGGTGGGGTTCGTCGCCCATCTCCCACCTCTGCTCCCAGCTTCCCCCTCTCTTTCTCTACCTGTCTCTCTTCATCATCCTTACTTTTTACTAACTGATCGGTTTTCCTGTTTGCTGTGGCGATGGTCATGACCCGCGAGGCAGATTGGATGGAGTGATCGCGGTTGCGTCCGTTGATCGGGGCTCACTCTGAGTTCGGAGTGGGGCGAGCTGACGTTCAGCTTGGATTTGGGGGAGCCACGTCGGTGTTGTTGGTGTGCACCGCATCTTCGACGAGATCCAAGGTGCCACGCGGGGAGCCATGTTCGGATGCATCGCTGCCAGCTGTCGAGGAAGTGGGTTGTGCTGCCGGGGGCTGGCAACGCAGTTTGTGGTTAGTGTGGTGCCGTCGGGGTTGGCGGCGGGGGTGCTGTGATGCGTTGGCATAGGGGAAGCGCTCGGCGAACATGGGGGGTAGTCGGTGTTGTCATGAAGGCATGTAGGGGAGGAGGGGGTGGGGGGATGAATTTCGAATTTCGAAATTATTTTTTGAAATTCAAATTTGATTTGTGAGAATTGTTGTAGGGGGGAGATTTGAATTTCAAATTGATTTTTGAAATTCGAGTCGACGTTGAGGAGCCCCTAACATCCAAATATTTTTCCTAAAATCCAAACTACAACTGATTTTCAATTACCCGCAAAATGTACCTCTAGTTGGTGTGGGGCGACGGTAGTCAAGAAGTTTTATAGTTTGGGCTCTACTTTGACCTATTCATGTCAAAATGAGGGGTGTCTAAGGTCTCTCTTATGTCAGGGGACTTGGATGGGGTGGTGGTGTTTGTAGATCAGTCAGGGGAGATGACAGCCTTCGTTGCGAGGTGACAGTGAGAGTTAACGATGGTCAAGCGAGGGGATGAGAACCATGACTCAATTTGTACAGAGTTGTCAGATTGGTGGAGTGGCTACGGTATCTCTCATATGATGCTTGAAGTTGACGTATGGGTTACTGCTGGGGCGACAGATGTGTCCGTGCGAGCGACGAAGTGGATAAATAGTGTACAAACGAGGGACTGAGAAAGCGAGAATGAGCTCAAATTAGCACGAGAAATTGACTTGAGCGAGATCGGTCGATCTGTAAAGTTAGATTTTGTTGTATTTTTTATTTGTTGGTTGGAGTGTATGAGTTTCAGGACCCAGCCTATTGGGATCTAAACTTCATAAGCCATATTTTTGGTTGTATGGTTTGTTTAAAAAAAATTAATGAAATATGGGGAGCATTCAACCCACCGTTGACGACTAAAAAAAAAAAAACATAGTACTTCAACCATCATTTTCCCTTTAAAAGAAAGTGGCTACTTTGGTAATTGATTCAAAAATAATTGGAGGAGAATTCAAATTCCCACTTGCATTTATACAATTGTAATTTGTATTTGCATTCAACCTAATACAGCCTCAGTACTGAAATTTATTATTCACGTGTTTACTGTCCTACTAACACCTGCGCGATCGATAACTATAAGGTACAAGTTTTGTACCTACTGATAACTGCTCTTCTTGGATTTGTAGTGATTCCCAATTGTTTCACATATTTGTAGGCTACAATTGTGAAACTGCCTGAGAATGTTGAAGTCAATTTGATATGGCGCAAGAAATGTTTCAGGCTTATATGGAGACTGCAATCAATGGTGACATTGGTTTTGATGGGGAAAGATGTATTCTATTTCTACCTACTTATTAAGATAAGAGTGGACCAGAATATACAAAGAAATCCTAGCTGGCTTCTTAGCTAACATAACAACTTCTGCAGATGAGAAATCGAAGGTTTGACTAGTGGAATATATGCCAGAAAGTGATTACCAGAATGGCTTTGCTTGACCGATATGTTTATAAGGATTGTAACGTAATCAGGCTGTTCGGTAGTGTTTTGATTTACAAAATAGTTTTGGAAGATAATTTTTTTGACTAAGTCAGTAGTATATATTTATGAATTTATTTATTTTTGTGTGGCATACAAATATGGATGCCGTACCGTTGCAAACCATGTAAGATTTTTTTTGAGGGAAAAGGTGGAATAAGGCCACCAACCATGTAAGATTTATCTGAGGAGAGAAGACTCTGAGACTGGAAAATTGAAACTAGTTGAGTTGATTTTGGACAACAAGATCAGTCTATTTTATAGCTGGATGAGAATACAGGATGCACCTGATCAGCGTCATCAAATTTTACATTTCAGATTTGGTTTCGGATTGTTCTGGTTATCAAGTTTAAATCAATCGAGGTAAATACCCCTTTTTTTCTCTGATAATTCATGGTGAAATGCCATAAACTAAGCCTGAGTACATGAATCGCACCATAAGGACAAAAGAACAAAAGCAAGGGAGGAAAGAAGAAAAAACGGAAAAAAATAAATTTGAGAGAGGTTCACTTTTTTTTTTTTTTTTTTTTAAGGGAAAAGATGGAATGTGGCAACCATATTTCTTTAATCAAAAATTAACAAAACATACAACTTACGAACAGAAAATAAAACATAAAGCAACATGACCCGTACAGACAACAGATCCCTCCAATAAACAACCCTAAAGGATAGGCCGCCAAACCAATAGTCATCACACTATCGAAGAGCACAACCATACTCCTCTAACATTGTGATGGACCCCATCTTGGACCCAAACACAAAGCTCGACCCAGTAGAATTGTATGTACGTTAATTATGCTTTGTACGTTGCCTCCACAGCACGCGCACATCCACATGAAGCGGGCGGGATTTTAACAACCGCCGACCCCTGCCGTCACATCGATGGGGGATCCCTTCTTCGGGCCCAAGCCCTGCAACCTTGTCCTCCTCTCCTCCCACAATCACGCAAACCTCCCAATTATACCAACCAAAAGCACGGCCTCCACAGAAATGGAGTTGCTATTGATGGAGTTGCTCGTTGGACGAGAATTTTGCTAAAAATCTGGGTCACCTTCTGCATCATATGAAAGTGGAATTCTCATTCCATGTCCAAACCAACCATATGTAGTGCCAATGATAATATGGGGCATTCCGGTTTGAGGAATTTTGAAAGGGGCTCAAGTAGTTGTTGATGTCGTTCCCAGTTGCTGATGGTTATTTTCTTACAAGAAAATGTAGGCTAAAAGGCCTATCACAAAATATATTAAACATTAAAAGAGAAGTGCCGTAATACATACACATGTAGAATTGCAAGCCTTGAAACAAACTAGTTGTACTTTATTTTTGACGATACGGATAGAGTCAAAAGACTCCAGCCAGCAATAAATAATATATAACGATAAAAAGATACAAGGGAGATTTTACAAGCGGTAAAACGAAGCAAAAGCTAAATGATATACAGATTCTGGGAGCAAAAAGGCCATCCCCTAATAGAAACTAAGGAACATAAATAAAACAACTAAACAAACAGAAAACTGAACAAGCAGGATCCTCCGAAGAAGGAACCAACACCACCAGCGGTAAATCAGAAGACGGTACCGGAGCTCCGGCGAGTAGAGGGGATCTTCTCAGACCAAAAACGAGCAAACTCCAAACTGGGGTACTAAGCCGTAATCCAAGAAGGTTGGGAATATAACCTCTCACTCCGGCTCGCTACCCCAAGGCACAAAGAAACGTCACTGGAAGGAAGTGGAGTCACGGAGCACCGCTCACTCACAAAGACGGGGAGGGAGTGCCTCAAAACTTTAGCCGCTGAGGATCAGCAATAGATGCTGCTTTCCTAGCCAGAATACGAGCGCTCACCCGATTCTGCAAATTACACTAGACTTTCTTATTGTATTGCCGCTTGACGGTGGACGGGATTTCCTTCACCAATGGAGGCAAATCTGCACCGGAGATTGACCTGCTAGGAACATCTTGGATGATGCGATAAGATGGAAATAGCATACTGGAACCAACTAAAGATGCTATAGGGCTGGGTTTAGAAAGGAAGGGAAAGCGGGAGAAAGAAAAGTAAACAAGTAAAGGCGAAAGCTTGGAGGGAAGAGATTGCAGGTTGTGCAAAACCTCCATGAGGAGGTGATTGATCCAAGATCGAACCCCTAAAACTTGATACAACGAAAAGATGCATCCCGGAAAATGAAAATAGAAAGTCGAAAGTTTGGGAGAAGAAAACATCATAGAACAAGGATAATTAAAATAAATTGAAGGGGCCTTAGAAGAATGATTCGCCTTGATGGTATGCATCTGAGGACCTGAAATGCGACGTTGCATAGCGTGCCCCAACATACTTCGAGACCAAGATCGACAAGTGACAAAGGATTTAAATAAGCCTTCGTGATTAAACAAATTCAAACTCAGTGAAGGCGCCATTGAAGAACATGGGCCACTAACCTTGTAATGACCCAAACGAGGGAAGGAGATCAGTTGCGACAACACCTTACGGTCCCTAAAAAGGTTAGCGATATTAGGAAGCCGAAGATTGTCTAAAGAATCGCAATAGGCAGTGGAAGAGATGGTGGAGTGTAACGCCCCGAATCCCAAATACACTGAATTCGAGATGTTCTACAGGATCTTTTCGCTTCTCTTAGTACAATTTTACAAGAAAATTTAAACATTTCACTTTACATCAGATTTTACATCAATATTACACTTTTCATTTGCACAGCGGAAGTAAAATTTACAACAATTAAATAAATGTACAACAACATGGTATAATCTTTAAGCATCCATTTCTCTTTAATCTTTAACATGTCATTTACCTGCATATAAGACTGTGGATACGTCAGTTTATTCAACCGACGATCATTATACACGGCCATCCTCTCTATGCCGGAAATAGTATAACTTAATTTTCCATATTTAGCAAATACAAACTTGTCACATTTCAGTTAAAGGGAACTACCCTATTGATGTCGTGTTGTGATTGTGCACTTAGTCCTTAATGCATTTATTTATATTACATGACACTAATGCGCACTTGTTCGGATTCTATGCATCCCATACTACATAGGTCTGAGGGCAAGCCCTTATTCGTTCTTCATCTTTGTAGGGTTCAATCCCTCGTTATGACTTAGTCTACTACTGTAACTACGGTAGTGTCTTAGATGTCCTATGAACTATGAACCCATGTCCAGGCAGCCTGGAGGGGAATCCCACGCACTGACACGACGCATCGAGCAGGCAGACTATGGACAATTCAGCCTCCGCCATGGAACAATGGCACCACCCATAGCCACTCGAACATCCCACGAGCGTCGCCACCGGAATGATAATTCTGGAGTAGCGCCCACGCCATGTCTTGACGCATCAAGCAGGCAGGCTGTGGATCGCTCTCACACCGCTAATCCGATGGCCCCCATACTCGTGTTTTTCTTCTACTTTCATCACGTCTCCACTATGTACTAGTCCTTAATTTTATTAAAAATCATGAACAAAATTAAATCTCTAGAGTTAGCCTCTCCACTAAACCGGACTTATTCATTCATTTCAACATGACCAACCTTGGTCTAATTTCAATATTTCATTTCAATTTCTCTTCAATTGCCGGGGGAGACTTAGCTACTCTTCCAATTCAATTTCAATTCACAATTTCCACAATGAGTTCTTAAGACTCATAAAATTCATATTCATAACCAACGAATTTTCTTTTTCATTAACATGATCGCTAATTCATTCATTAATCCATATTCATACATGAACTCATGCACTTTATCAATTAATAATTTCATACTTGGAATTCACATCACTAATGAATATTCATACTTCATATCTTTCCACATTATTCTCAAGTGAGAATAAATTTGCATTATATCACACAACAAGGTTCTTTTTTTTGCCAAATCACTTTCTGATACTCCATTATTATTTTATTCTTATAAGCTATACTTTTTCACAAATACATAATCTAGAACCATAGTTCTAATTATGTCTTTTATTCACAAACCATAATGTATTTCATTCAAATAATGCCCAGATCACTTTTATAAAATCCCTTACATTTTTGTTACATTTTTGTGAGAATAACCATATTTTTTTCATAACTTTTGGACGCCTAGAAACCCAAAAAATATATTTTTTTTCATACATGCCGAGGGTAGGAATCGAACCCAGGCACACGGAGAACAAAGCCAAGAGCACCCGCCACTAGGCCGAACTGTGCTAGCGGTAAAAGGGGGCAAAAATAGTATTTATTACTTCGGATCGGTAAGTTATATGCTTACAAAAAAATGTGGAATATATATGCGGCTACAGGGATTCGAACCAGTCACCCCCGAGAACACAACCGCACACAGTGACCGCCTGAGCTACATGCTCAGGTTGTCACAGTACAAATTAAGAACCTTTTTGAATCATTTGCCACTGTTGTTAAAACGTCTCGATGTTCAATCAATCTTTGTTTCATATTGCTTTTATAGAAGTTACTGAAAAATTCCAGATTAACTTCCCCTCACATGATTTTCATATCAGTATGTATAAAATAATTTTCGTACTAATAAAAATATATTTTTCACCCAATTCAATGAATTTTTTCATTATAACTACTATATTTTTCATTTTCGACATTGATTAACAATTGGTCTTCAAATCTTTTTATCCACAATTTCTTATACTAATTTTCTGATGTTAATCTTTTATTCAACATACAAATCTACTTTCTTTGAATTTATCCAACCCCACAATAACTCAAAAAGATTTCTTCATAAATTAGCACTAACAAAGTACTAACTTTTACATACAATTAGTGATGGTAATAAATGTATTTTCTTTAAATCAACATATGCTTCTAGTCAAATCATGTACATCACAAAATATATAACCACCTATCAATTAGCATGCTCACAACTCAACATTCAAGAAAGTTACTCTTTTCAAAGGTGTGCTCTTTCTTAATCAATTTCATACTTCCAAATTTCAATTAAACTAGCATTCTTATTAGTATTTTCATGCATCAAGTCTCAATATCATACTAGCATCATTCTTAAGAAAATTTAACCACTACCATTCATTCATTCTAACAAGCATGGAGAATTTTACCCACAACTTAATTTAACAATAGATTCACATGCAAGTTGTTCATTAACATTCCAATCAATCTATGAACTAACTTTCCATTAAAACAATGTATTCTTATTAATATTTTCCATGCATCATTCCTAATTAGAAATAAGGAAAATCAAACCCACCTTGTATGGAGAGAAACAAACACACAAAAGCAACAGATCCTTGCAACAAGATGCACCTCCTCCTAGACGATGCCCGTACGAGCTCCACGAACACCAAAGCAAACCGAAAGCTTCCCCTTGAACTAGCCGGCCTCCTCCTTGGAAAAATGCAAGCAATCCCACACAATCTCTCAATCTTTTTAACTCACAACTATTACTAAATTAGACTATAGATTTGGAAAGATATAATTGCATATGAATACTAGCCATGGGAGGGGGTATTTATACTAGAAATCAAGTAGAATGAAGGGCTAGGATTGACTAGTTGGTTGTAGGATGGAGGGCCAAGATTAGAGTAGGAGTTATAAAAACTACCCACACCCACATAACCACCTCCATGATCTCCATTCAAAATTTGGGTTTCCCTCCCAAAAGAATGCAACCGGCCACCATGGAGAAGTGTGCATTGCACGTGTACGTGTAGTGCACGTGCATGCAACTAGGACTAAAATTGTACATTTTAATTTTGTATAAAAATAAAATAGTTTTTAAGTTGTCTTCTACATGACAAATTAAATAAAAATAGGTTAATCCATGGGCTTTATTTTGGGCCAAAATAGTTATTTAAAAATAAAATAAATAAAATACATTTTGGGCTTTAAGAAAAAGGCTTTAAAATAAGGCTTTCTATTTATTTAAAGAAAAGCTTTTGTACAAAATAATTTGAGAACACATATTTAAATATTTATACACATCATAATAAAATAATTATAAGATTTAATTCAACCAAAATATTGCACGTGCACACAACGTGCAAAATAAAATAATTTGAAAAGTCAGGGTATTACATGGAGTTCATAGCTGGTAAAGGGACAACTGCCGAGGAGTTGTGAAACTTTCCAGGAACAGTACTGAACTTCCTAGCCAAGCTGGCAAGGTACTTGCGCTTTAAAAGGGGTAGTTTAGAAAGGAGAGAAGTTTGGCCGGAAGGAGATGACCTTTAGGAAAACCAAAGAGTTTTTGAAGAGAAAAACATCTACTGCGCGTATGGCCAAACTTATCACAGAAAATGCACATAATTTTATTCTTGCACTCGCGTTTGAAATGCCCGGGAAGAAGGCATCTGAAGCAAACCACAAGAGGGTCGGCCCTACAATAGGAAGGGGAGATAGTGGAGATAGCAGAGCACTGAGAAGGATATGACAATTCCTTTTGCGATACTAAAACCGGCACTAAATTTTTAGACTTGGCATCATGCTCGGCGAGATGCATTGTAGGCACCAGACCAACAATGCCTTACAAGATCACCAACAAGGGACAGTGTACAAACCAGTACAGTTCCAATTGCACCAAAGTAGAACCACCAATGAAGTAAACCGTGGAGCACGAGGGGGGCTAAAAACACCCTCAAGATAGGGAAAAAATGAAGGAGAAAAGAAATGATAAGGGAAGAAACATAGACGTAACTGAACTTGATCGAACTGTTGCTCAAGGCTCAGCGAAGCGCTGAAAACCAAATACTGACGGAACGGAGCTGCCGGGGGAAGAGAAGAAAAGTAGTGATAAATAACACTAGATCCTCAAGCAATGCCACAACAATGAATAATCGAAAAACGAACACTATCTAAAATCGCTTTTAGATATCTCAACACATTAGAGGCAGTGAAGCTATACCAAAGACCAACACCACACACAGTACCCAAATAATGCAGTAAACTCACAGTGGGGAAACGGCAGCACCACCGGAAGAACACTCACAGACCAAGGATGAATCGGATAGCCGCCAGAGGAAGGAATCTACCGGAAGGAACCACTGAGCCGGGGGGAATGCCGGAAGAAATGGACGACAGTGCAAGACTCTGGAGCCACAGTAGGCGACGGAGGTACCACCGCAGGAAGCAAAAGAGACGAGCGCGATCTCCTTCGGGGGCGGGATAGAACCCTCCGCGCAAAACGACGGGACGACGATGAGCGAACCGGGGGAGAGAGTGGGTCGATAATCGAGGCGAAGGAGAGAGGCTAAAAAAAGGAGTTGGGTAGAGAGAGAATAGAGCGCTGACCAAGATTAATGAAGGGGAGGAGGGTCGATAGGGAGAGTAGTCGCCGGATCTGGCTGGGGAAAACCGGGGAAGACGGCCGTTGAGAATCGCTTTTTTTAGAGGTCTTCTTTTCAAGGAGGTTACTAGTTGTACTTTCAAAAGGAACAAATGAAAAGAAAAGAAAAGAAAACAAAACAAAACAAAAAAATGAAAAAATGAAAAACATTCTAGTTGCTGATGGTAGAAATCGTGACGGAACATGTGTCGATTTCTTTTGGGCAATACACAAGGAACACCTGATAAACCATATATTAGGCATTGTAGATGAAGGAAGATGAACATATTTTCATCGATTTTTCACTGGAAAAAATGCACAAAACAGAGATTCAAACAGAATCCTGAAGTTTTGGATACCTTTGACAGAATCACTCCCCATATCTACCTTGACTAAAAATTTCATTGTCAAAATGATTACTTGCTGCCATACGCATTGGTTTAATGGAAGTGAGATGTTATCTGAACAAAGTAGAAAAGTTAGGACACGACTTACATCAAGGAGTTATTTAGTTGATGTCGCTATAATTTCTCAATGAAAGCCAATGGAGATAGTAACTGAAGGAACAAATACATTCTATTATTCCCCACCAAGATCCAAAGCTAATCAAGCTGATCTTATACTACAACATTCAATTTGAAGTGATGCACCGGTAAACGATTGGAACGTAACTTGACTGTCGCATGTTCCAACTCAACTCCAAATCCGGATGGAAAGAACTGTTTGACTAGGCCTAATCTTAAACCCACACCAAATAGTGGTCCATAAATCAGATAACTCTATACATACACTTGTAAGCGAAAAAAGAGCAATGTTTTGCCGCACCAACACAGAAAGGATATTCATGGCCATAAGCAACAGCAAGCTGCTAACAAAAAACGCCATGAGGTGTTATCAGTAAACGCAAGCAATCACATTTAAGAGTTAAAATGCAGCCACGTATATTAAACTGCAATTCTACATACACACTTGTAAACAAAAAATGCCTTACAGGAATTTGATTTTAATGCAATCGAATTTGATCTTATTGCAATCGCTTGAGGAAGCAGACCCAATATTGATATATAACCCCAAGCCATAAAATAACAAACCAAGCATGTTAGAAATAAGATTTGTGTACATGCTGCTTTATGATCTACATAGTACATTAAGGCACAAATTATTTGATAAAGGCATGCAAATGATGTTACTAGAAATGCTTAACCGGTAATGTGAGAGGTAATGTGTGGAATGGAATCAATGAAGGATAAAGAAAAACTCTTTAGACCTCACACAATTTAAAAAGATATCATATAAACCTGCATCCAAAGGCTCATAGATGAAGTGGAAGGTGCTCTGCAATAAGCTCAGTACATTATTTCCTCAAATTTCAGGTAGATAATGTAGGGGCACTTTGAGTTGTGGTCCACGATGAAGGTTTGTAGGGGTATCGGTAGACATGATCAACCACTCACGTCTCGCTAGTTTCCTCAGCTGAAGCTAGCATAAGATTACTTACATGCACTCAACCAAAAATGCAAGAAGTAAATTAGAAGATGAAAATGTACTTAAGACTTGTAAAGCCAGATCAAAGTTATTCAGGCTCTGTTATGACATGAATGTATCCAAAGGTAAGAAATATATCCACAATCGCTCAATTTGTTTTTTAACACAGTTAATCACTATATACATAAAGTATATCATTTTCTTCTAGGCTACGGTTTGGGTATGGCACTGTTAATGTTTACATTTTTAATGACATAATAATGCCTACAGGGCTGTAAGCTACAATCTCTTTTAAAAATCCCCAAAATCTTAAACTATACAGAAGCATCAGCTTATTAAGAAAAAGAAGAAGAAAAAAAAAAGCACCAGAACAACAACAAACCGCAAACTAAAAGCCTCATCGATAAACTATATGAACTTCAAGCAAGATCAAAGTCGAAATGCCAGAACAACAAGAGAGCACAAACTAAGAGCCACACTAATAAAACATGAACTTACAAACTAGATTAACATTGACGTAACAATAATTCCAGTAATCACAAACAAATATATGCATTACAAATATGAAGCTATCTATAATCACAGCATTTGCAAACTATTGTCACATTCTAACTCAAAAGAAAGAAAAAACCACCAAATTGTGATATAAAGCTGTCTATAATCATAGCATTTGCAAACTCCTATCACATTCTAACTCAAAAGTCAGAACAAACCACCAAATTGTGAAGTAAAGCTATCTATAATCATAGCATTTGCAAACTATTGTCACATTCTAGCTCAAAGGTCAGAACAAAAATCAAACCAAATTGTGTGTTAAATTATTCTCTGACGACCATCCAGTCACTCAAACTCCCATACCAAAATTTCGTACCCCTACCACTAACCAGCCATCCCATAAATTAAGCAAAATAAAGACATTACCCCCATTGAATCGGCACGTATCTCTTAAACACTTGCTTCACATCCATCATCGCCCCGACCAACACCCCCACCCCCCCCCCCCCAAACAGCCCCGGCCACCGCGGCCGACCTCACCCCATTCACCGCCCTAAACACCACTCCCGTCCCCAACTCCGCCACCACCGCATTCTTCCAATCATTTTTCTCCCTTCAAGTCGCCACCCCGCATAAATCAGCCCAATCACCGCCAACCTATTCCCAATCCGACGCCCCTGATGCCCCGATGAATTCAGAATCCGACTGGCACGAATCTAGAGGGAATCTCCGCGCTCCGCCTCAGCGACGCCGCGTTCGAGGCCGTGGGCGCCGCCCGCGAGGGAGCCGACGAGGTAGGAGGTGCCGGTGTAATATATGAGGTTCTCGGTTGCGGAGCGGCGGTGGACTCTTCCTGGAAGAGGAGCTCGGGGCAGGTGGGGATGTCGTAGAGTTGGCGGGAGTCGGGGATTCCGTAGAGTTGGCGGCGGAGGTTGAGGTTGAGGTCTTGGTAAGGGGTTGTAGAGGTTACGGCCAGCTGGGGATTGAGGATCGGAATCGGAGGAGCGATCGACCATGTAGTTTTAGGGATAGGGTTTTAGGGGAGGAGGAAAGATTCGTTTTTTATATTTGGGAGTTTTGGTTGGGGAAGAATGGCCGAATGGGGTTGTGTTGGTGTTTATCAGTTTATGAACGGGTTGTTTGTGCGGGATGAAAGGTCTGGGTTAATCCTGAGGGTTAAAGTATGGAGGTCGTCGATTAATTCGGGATGAAAGGTCTGGGTTAATCCTGAGGGTTAAAGTATGGAGGTCGTCGATTAATTCGGGTGACAATTTGGAAACCCAGTAGAAAAAACCGTCTATTTCTTTATTGGATTGGGCTGGGCAGCCTGGGCTTCAATACGAATATTTTTTGTTTTTGTTTTTTTTCCTCCGCGGGGGGGGGGGGGGGGGGGGGGGGGGGGGGGATCTGTCTAACAAGGGACCGTCCAATTTTGGCAAAATAATTGATAAAGTCATAGCATGTGGGTCCCAGTTTATTAGAGTTTACAGTACTACAGAAGCAAGATTAGTTCATTTTTCAACGGGAGAGAGATACATGTTATCAAATTAGAAGAACCTTTTAATAATAGAAAATCAACCATTATCATGGTGAATTCAGATAAATTAATGGCCTTGGAGACTGGTGAGTGTCTAAGTTGGTTGTGGCATCCTTCCCACCACCGGAATGGAAAATGGGGTCGATTTCGCGACCATAGGGGCCTCTCTATAGGTTATATAATGGAGATAGTTTGAAGAGGATACGTGGTCTCAATGATGTCTCCAACCACACAGAGATGTAAGTTGATGGTGGTCATGACTCTTCCCAGATAATTGGGATTGATGATCCAGCAATGAGTAAGGTCGCTCCTAGTTCCACAACTGTTGGCTACTGTTTGTCACCAGCTGGAATTGCCGAGGAGTTTGTAATCCCCAAGCTCTTAGTGTTAGCAAGTCAGTTATGCAAACTCACAAACTAGAGGTATTACTTCTTCTTGAAACTTATGGTGGTATTGGTAAAATTGATATTGCTCATATAAAGTTGGATAGGAATATGCAAATAATCGATGAACTTGCTTCAGGTCGTTCTTGTGGTATTATTCTATTGTGGAATGATAATCATGTCTCATTTCAGTGTCTTTACAGTGATTCTCAAGATATTGTAGGTCTTATGAAAGTTTGGGGTAAAGAATTTGCTTTTGTGGGTATTTAAGTACATGTATTATCACTTGTAGATAGCTTTGGAAGGTTATTTGTCAGGTTGTTAGTGGAGAATTTCTGGTGGTGTGTGTATGTGACTTAAATAGTATTCTTGATCCTTCTAACAAAAGGGGTGGGTCTTCAGTTCATGGTTCAAACATGATTGAATATCGAGAGCTAGTGCGCGAATGTGGTCTGTATGACTTACAATGCTTTGGTGCCCTTTCACTTGGTCTAAAAATTCCGGGGGGGGGGGGGGGGGGGGGGGGGGGGGGGGGGGGGTTATTAGAATTTGGGAAAGAATTTATCTATGTCTACTTACAACGAATTGACTTGAGCCTGTCCCTTTGGTTTCAATGTATCATCTAGTCTAAGTCGCATCAGATCATTGTCCACTATTAATTAATTGTTGGTGTAAGCCCTGGAGACCAGTTGTGTATTGACCTTACTAGTTTACATTGTATCATGAAATTTATTTTTTTTATATGAGACATTTTATTTATTGTGTTGTTTATTGTTATTAAATGAATATAATAAAGTCCTTAGAATATAATTTCGATACCATGGAATATCAAGTGCATGACTTGATTGTGAGATCCTATTGGTTGAAATCAGAACGTTATCCTTAAATGTCCCTAGTCAAGGTATTATTTTGAATTGGGACAACAATAAAATATAGAGACTAATATGTGTGTAGATTGATGGTCATATCTCACAGATCATGAATATGAGATATCAAGTCTGCGCATCGGTACATATTAGAGTAATAATGTACTAGACTGACCCACCCTAAGAATGCTGCATGGATCATTACGTGGGTATCATAAGTGATTCTCACAATGACCATGGTATATGTGATCCTTTGACTTGAAGTCACTACGATTCTTTACATGAGAAGTTATATATTTTAATGCCGTCAAACATCACCTGTAATAAAGTGATTATAAAGCCGACTATTGACATACTACAAAACATGCGGAAGGATATGAGTAACTTAGATAGGATTTGTCTCTCTCACATAATAGGAATGATATCTACGGACCTCTTGATTGAGTGAGATTGCAAAAAATTATGGTCGTGCTCAAATGACTTAATATGAGATATTGATCTCATTTGTTTTAGTAAGTCTACTCGGATATCAAGAAACCAAAGATTGAACTATACAAGGGTGACACGCTCTATGCCTTGTGGTCAATCTTGTAACACCCCACAAAATTGAGTTAAGACAATTTTGCTTCGCGTGTGTTGCACACGTGTATTTTGTACTATAACGGGTAATACTCGTAACGTATTTTAATATAAGTATTGATATGGCTAAAATGGGGGTTAAATCGGGACCGTCCAGATCGAGCACGAATCTTGAAGCACGGGGGTAAAAAGGTAATTTCACATACAGATGGATCCAAAACGGGTATTGGGCCTCCTTCTCACGAAACCAACCGCCCGCGAATAGATCCACTCCAACTGGGCACGGGTCCCGACCCGATACAAGCCCGGTCCACCAAGAGGAGAATCAGGGCGCTGATTTGATTAAATCAAATCAACAAACTTGATTGGCTCCCACCAGGGAATCAGGATCTAACTTCCTAAAACAGAATAGGAGGATTTTTCTCCTAGCTGTTAGGCAGGAAATCAGGGCCCTAATCATTCCAGAATGCGACTATAAATACAACCCCTCTACCACCAAGACGAGGTTAATCACTTTTTCACCACTTAAGCTCTTTCTTAATCTTTTACTGATTACTGACAAGAGCGTCGGAGGGTGCGTCGCCGGAATCAACCCCGGTGTCTCGCACTTCCCTGCAGGTTGCGGCGGGAGCAAGAAGGCCGAGTCAGCTGTTCAGGTTTTCCTCGGATCCACAAATTCTATCTGTTTACCCCCACACCAAAATCAGCGGTAACAGATTGGCGCCGTCTGTGGGAAAACCACACGAACAGTCTCAGCCCATTCTCCGTCGTCATCTGCAGCCATGCCGCCGAAGAAGAACCGATCCAGAGGGTCGAACCGTGGGGGCAACCCCACCGACCCGGCAAATGAAGCTCCGGTCAATCCTATCCTTCAGTCCGACCTCCCTCCGCTGACCTAGCAGGTCCCACCTCCTCCTCCTCCCAAGCAGCAGCCCAACAACGGTCCGTCCGGTCATAACGGTCGGAAGGAGAAGCAGCCTCTCAATCCGGGCCATGTCTCGGTCCACAACGGGTCCTCGGACTCGATGGCTTCTCATCACCCCGACCTCCGCATCACACTTCTGAACCGTCAGAAAGACGACGACCTCCGTACCCATCTTGACGAGAGGCGGGCCCGAGAGGGAGCCTCCCGCCAGCGTCAAGGTGAGCGGTCACCACGACGTCGGGACGGCAGAAGGACACCGGAACGTAGAGGCCGAGCGGCGTCACCCAATCGCCGAAGGAGGAGGTCCTGCTCCCCCAGGGATCGGCGTCATCCGAGGGACCGGGAAGTGCCTATCAGCCGAGCCGAATTCCTCCAGTTCCAGGAGACCGTTCTGCAGGCCCTCAATCTCCGACAGAACGCCCAGAATGCTCAGAGGGTTCTGACGCCCCCCAGGGATCCCAGTCCTCGACGCCGAACCCGGAGTCCTTCCCCGACTCCCAGCCGACAGCAGCGGCAACAGAGCCCTCGGCGGTCCCAGGAGTACCGGTGCCGCAGTCCACACTCCCCTTCCTATGAAGAGGAGTCTGGGGGGTCGTACGACTACCAGCGGAGGGACGACGCCCTCATCCGCCGTATCCATGAGGTGGAAAGGCGCATCGGCCGCATGGACAGGGAGGAAGAGTCCCGAGCAGGAACCTTCCGTCCCAGCCGACCCCCCTTCTCGCGGTCGATCATGGAGGCCCACATACCGAGGAGTTTCAAACCGCCGCAGTTTGAAACATACTCTGGGGAATCCGACCCGGTCAACCACGTCGAAAGCTTCAAGACCCTGATGCTGATCCACCAAGCTTCCGACGCGGTGCTCTGCAGGACCTTCCCTGCCACCCTCCGGGGGTCGGCTCGGGAATGGTATTCTAGGCTCGCCCCCTCGTCCATCTTCTCATTCGAACAATTTGAGACACTGTTCATTACTCACTTCGTGAGTAGCCGACGAGCCGAGAAGACGAGTCTTTCCTTGCTGAACCTGCGGCAGGAGAAGCAAGAAAAGTTACGGGACTATGTGAAAAGGTTTACCGTGGAAGTCAGGTCAATTACTTCCTTGGACCAGTCCGTGGCTACCGTGGCGTTCCAGTCGAACGTCCTTAACGCCAACCTCCGATCATCCCTGGCCAAGAAGCCCCCGCATGACTTCGCCGACCTCCTCCTGAGGTGCGAGAAGTACATCCGGGTGGAGGAGGCCGAAGCCCTTCCGAGCTTCGGGGGCACCGCCGCGGGGTCAAAGAGGAAGGCGACGGGAGAAGAAGGGTCCAAGAAAGCTCAGAAGGACATGGGCAGTCAGCGCCGCCCTCCCCCCAGGTTCGAGAAGTTCACTCCCCTCACCACTAATGTCTCTACTATCCTCATGGAGGTAGAGAAGGAGGGAATCATCCCTCTAGCCCCGAGGATGCACACTCAGGCGAAGAGGAGGAACAAAGATAAGTGGTGTCGTTACCACCGAGACCACGGGCACGACACGAACGACTGCCGGGCTCTGAGAGACGAGATTGAAGCCCTCATTCGGAGGGGGCAGTTGGCCAAGTTCGTGAAAGCTAACGACCGGACAGATCGGAACTCTCCTCCCCCTCGGGGGCTAACAAGCGCTCTGAGCGGCGCGAGGAGACACCCGAGTTCGAGGAGGAACGGGTTCTGCACCTGATTCATGGAGGACCAATGGGGGGCTCCTCTAATTCCTCCCGAAAGGCCTTCGTCCGGGAGGTCAACTCGGTCCACAGTGCCCCTCCCCCGAAAGGTCTCGGCGTCCCTGTGTCTTTCTCCGATGCCGACCTCGAAGGAGTCCGAACCGCCCACTGCGATGCCCTCATCATCGACCTCCGCATGGCCAACTTCAAGGTACAGAGGGTCTTGGTGGACAATGGGAGTTCGGTCAACATCCTATTCCTCTCGGCCTTCCAAGGCCTGCAGCTGTCCCGCGACCGTCTCAAGCCGGCCGGTTACACTCTCCACAGGTTCACGGGGATCCCGGTAACCGTCGAAGGGGTGATAACCCTGGACGTTACTGCGGGAAGCACCCCTACCACCCGGACCGAGCCGATGGACTTCATGGTCGTCGACGTCCCGGCAGCATACAATGTCATCCTAGGCCGTCCCGGTCTAGCCGCTCTGGAGGCTGTCCCCTCGGCATACCACTTGAAGATGAAATTACCCACTCGCTCGGGGGTAGGGGAAGTCAGGGGAAGCCAGGAAACAGCTCGGAAGTGCTACATGACTTCCACCGGGGGACCAGTGCTCTCGCTCGAGACACTAGAGATCCCCGAGCCGAAGGCCCGTCCAACGTCCGAGCCGGCGGACGAGTTAGAAGAAGTACTCTTCTCCGACGAGGATCCGAGCCGAAAATTCCTCGTCAGCAAGTTCTTGCCGACCGTGCTGTTCTCCGACTTGGTGAGGTGCATCCGGGATAACCGCGACCTATTTGCTTGGTCGGCCGGGGATATGCCCGGCATCTCCGAGGACTTGCTCGTCCACCGCCTAAGCGTCGAACCGGGGTGCAAACCGGTTCAGCAGAAGAGGCGAAAGTTCGCTCCCGAGCGACAGCGGGCAATCAAGGAGGAAGTGGATAAGCTGCTGAAGGCCAAGTTCATCCAGGAGGTGAATTATCCCGAGTGGCTGTCGAATGTTGTAATGGTCAAGAAGTCCAATGGCTCATGGAGGATATGCATCGACTTCACCGACCTCAACAAGGCGTGTCCGAAGGATCCCTTCCCTCTCCCGAACATCGACACCCTAATCGACGCCACCTCGGGCCATGAGCTCCTCAGCTTCATGGATGCCTTCTCGGGGTACAATCAAATCCGGATGTTTCCTCCGGACATCCCGATGACCTCCTTCGTCACCGACCAAGGCCTCTACTGCTACCGAGTAATGCCGTTCGGTTTGAAGAATGCAGGCGCCACTTACCAGCGCCTCATCAACAAGGTCTTCCAGCACCAAATCGGCCGAAACATGGAGGTGTACGTTGATGACATGCTCGTCAAGAGCATCCACGGCACCGATCACGTAGCAGACCTCCAGGAGGCCTTCAGCGTGTTGAGGAAGTACAACATGCGGCTGAACCCGAACAAGTGTGCGTTCGGGGTCTCCTCGGGAACATTCCTCGGCTTCATGGTGAGCCAGCGAGAAATCGAAGCTAACCCCGAGAAGATTAAGGCCATATTAGACATGGCCCCGCCTCGGAACGTCAAGGAAGTGCAGAAGCTCACCGGTCGGCTCGCAGCCATCGGTCGGTTCCTCTCCAAGTCAAGGGAAAAGTGCCTCCCCTTCTTCAAAGCACTCCGGGGGGCTAAAGGATTTGAATGGGGCGAAGCACAGCAAGAATCGTTCGACCAGCTGAAAGCCTATCTGGTGAACCCCCCTCTGCTCAGTAAGCCGGTCCCGGGCGAGCCTCTCTTCATCTACTTGGCCGCTTCCGAGCAGACCTTGAGCGCTGTCATGGTAAGAGAAGAGGACCGGACCCAAAGGCCCATTTACTACGTGAGCAAGGTGCTCCGGGACGCCGAGCTCCGCTATCCGAGGATAGAGAAGATAGCCTACGCTCTGGTCATGGCAGCGAGAAAGCTTCGGCCCTACTTCCAATCTCACTCGGTCGTCGTCCTCACCGATCAACCCCTCAAGCAAGTCCTCCACAAGCCCGAAACCTCGGGCCGGCTGATGAAGTGGTCCATAGAGCTAAGTCAGCATGACATCTCCTATCAGCCTCGGACAGCAATTAAGGCACAGGCTCTCGCCGACTTCATTGTAGAGTCCACCATCCCTGAGGTCGGCCACGTCCCAAATGGGCCCCCCATTTGGACAGTCTTCGTGGACGGATCCTCTTGCAGTGAAGGAAGCGGTGCCGGCATTATCCTGAACGGCCCTGACAGCTTCGTCCTGCAGTATGCGATCCGCATGAACTTCAAGGCCTCGAACAACGAGGCGGAGTATGAGGCTCTCATAGCTGGTCTCGGACTCGCACGAAGTGCTGGGGCGCAGCGCCTTCGGATTCACAGTGACTCCCAACTAGTCGTAAACCAGGTCTTGGGCGAATATGAGGCCAGGGACGAGCGAATGGCGAAGTACCTCGCCAAGGTCCGGGACCTCATGGGCCGGTTCGAAGAAGCCATTATCCAACGGGTCCCCCGGGAGGAGAATTCACAAGCTGACGCTCTCTCCAAGTTGGCCTCGTCTTCTCTACAAGGTCTCGAACAGACCGTACTGATTGAAGTCCTCTCTAAACCGAGCATCGAAGACGAGACACCTGGCTCGGTGGAGTCATTGCCGGTCATGCTGCAGGATGATTGGATGAAGCCACTGGTAGAATTCTTAAGGGATGGAGTCCTGCCCTCAGATCCCAAAGAAGCACGCCGAGTTAGAACACGGGCCGAGCGCTATGTCTTGATCGAGGGCATCTTATACAAACGCTCCTTCTCTCAAATAGATGGCCGACCTTACCTAAGGTGCCTCTCTCCGGATCAGGCCGAATATGCCCTACAGGAGCTTCATGAAGGCATCGGAGGGGCGCACTCCGGATTTAGGTCTTTGGCCCGAAAAGCTTTGAACTATGGGTACTTCTGGCCGACCCTTCTTCAAGATGCCGAGCGACATGTTCGGCAATGCAGCTCCTGCCAGAGACACTCCAACATCCGACGTCTCCCCCAGGCCAACCTCACCTCCCTATCGAGCCCTATCCCCTTCGTGATGTGGGGAATGGACTTACTAGGGCCTTTCCCTCCAGCTCCGGGTCAGCTCAGGTTCTTAGTCGTAGCCATCGACTACTTCTCGAAGTGGGTCGAGGCCGAGCCCCTCGCAACTATAACCGAGAACAAAGTGGTGCAGTTCTTCTGGAAGAGCATCATATGCAGATTCGGCGTCCCCCGCGTCCTCGTGACGGACAACGGGACTCAGTTCACTGGCACAGTATTCCGAGCCCTATGCGACGACCTCGTCATTCAACAGCGCTTCTCGTCCGTCTCACACCCCCAGTCGAACGGGCAGGCCGAGAATGCTAATAAGCAGATCCTCGCAGGAATCAAGAAGAGGTTGGACAAGTGCTCCAAGGGTTTGTGGGTCGACCAACTCCCTAATGTGTTGTGGAACTACCGCACCAGCAGGCGGATGCCCACCGGAGAGTCCCCTTTCAACCTTACTTATGGGGCCGAGGCCGTGATACCCCTCGAGGTCGGAATACCTTCCCCTCGGCTCATAGCCTATGACGAAGCGCAGAATGCCAGGGACCTCAGAGGAAACTTGGACCTAATAGATGAACTGAGGGAAAGGGCATCGATTCGGCAACAGAATTACAGAAGGAGGGTCGAGCTAGCGTACAACAAGAAGGTCCGACCCGCCAACCTTAAGCAAGGAGATTTGGTATTGAGAAAGCTAGCTATATCCCTCCCCAGTCAGAGGAGCAAGCTAGCTCCGAATTGGGAAGGGCCATACCGGATCACAAAAGTTGTTCGGCCTGGAGCATACCGACTTGAAGACATGGATGGCAAAGAGCTTCCGAGGACCTGGAATGCCGACCACCTCCTGAAATACCAAGAGAACGCTCCGGCGCCTCTCTAAGTAATCCGAGGTGTCGAACCATTCCTCTCCTCTAACTTGTAACCTGTCCTATGAATTGTACTATGTAAAACGGTTCGCCATCAAATATCAATAAAGAAAAGTTCTATTATGTTTTTGAATTTGCATGATTCTCTCCCCTCTTATTTAACCAATGGTTCGGAGTCCAAAACTCGGCTCGACTTTACCTCCTCGGCTCGTCTCCGGACGAACCATGGGTAGATCGCCGTTCGGAATTGCTCCCACAGCCGTTGAACTATACCGATGGTTCGGAGTCCAACACTCGGCTCGACTTTACCTCCTCAGCTCGTCTCCGGACGAACCATGGGTAGATTGCCGTTCGGAATTGCTCCCACAGCCATTGAACTATACCGATGGTTCGGAGTCCAACACTCGGCTCGACTTTACCTCCTCGGCTCGTCTCCGGACGAACCATGGGTAGATCGCCGTTCGGAATTGCTCCCACAGCCGTTGAACTATACCGATGGTTCGGAGTCCAACACTCGGCTCGACTTTACCTCCTCGGCTCGTCTCCGGACGAACCATGGGTAGATCGCCGTTCGGAATTGCTCCCACAGCCGTTGAACTATACCGATGGTTCGGAGTCCAACACTCGGCTCGACTTTACCTCTTCGGCTCGTCTCCGGACGAACCATGGGTAGATCGCCGTTCGGAATTGCTCCCACAGCCGTTGAACTATACCGATGGTTCGGAGTCCAACAGTCGGCTCGACTTTACCTCCTCGGCTCGTCTCCGGACGAACCATGGGTAGATCGCCGTTCGGAATTGCTCCCACAGCCGTCGAGCTCCAGCGATGGTCCCAGGGTCCAACACTTGGTTCCTAGTCCATCTAAACTACTCCGGTAGGCCGAGGCCGGACCTTCGTTCGAACGCAAAAGTCCGAACTCTCCTAACTACTAGCCGAAGACCGAAGACCCACAAATTCGGTCGGCTTCCGAGCAAGTGGCTTCCCGAGCGTGTAAACGGGGAAAACACACTTTCCCCTCAACTTTCGTACGTGATCTCGATCAGACGGCTCAGATCAAGCCACCTGCGCAAAACGACAAGATAACATTTTCTTGGGAACTGAGCCGCCTCGAGATTCGCGCCTACGTTCGACGGCTCAGATCTCGCCACCTACTCTAAGCGACAAAAGAACGCTTTCTTGGGTACAGAGCCGTGCCGTACCGTGTCAGATCCACTAAATGACAAAGAGCCGCACCCCTGGAGATCCATTCGGCTAAACAGACGCGCTCGGTTCAAAGATCTCGGCACGACCGATACGGTTATAAGCAAAGACAAACATGCAAAGCAACGAAAGGGAATTTTATTAATTGTCGGCGCATAATACAAAACATTCCATTACAAAATGTTGGCAAACAAAACACACAATGCCCGACCCACTACACTTGTCTCTCATATAAAAACATCCTCACTAAACTGTTCGTCCTCCTCGGCTGACAGCTCCTCCTTCTCCCCCCGGAGCCTCGCCATCACACCACGCAGATGCCACATCTCTGAGAGCAGGTCATCCCGCTCGCCGACGATCTTCGACTGAATGTGCCGAATGCTTTTGACCCGAAGAGCATTGCTGAATGCGGTCTGCGGGTCTACATCCTCCCCTGCGAGGCTCAGCTCGATGATCTTATTCTCCAAGCGTTGGATCTCGGCTTCCCGGAGACTGAGGACCAACGAAAGGTGGTCCCACTCACTCTCGGCTCGGCGTAACTTCATATCGGCGCTCCTAGGGCTCAGAACCACTGTTCCAGAGGTGGCCTCGGATTCAGAGTCATCATTCGAACGCTCGGAGTCCGAGCCATGGATCGTCACAACGAGCTGAAAAGAAGAGAAAACGAATAACACAGTTTCAATACACTGCCGGAGTCTAACACTTGAAAATTTTTCAGAACTATTTGCATTCAGACATGATAGTCTTACAGACGGTTGGTCGACCCTACAGCTAAGTTGTTACAACGGTCAACAAAAATAGGAAAACGACAGAATCAGAGCCTCTTCGGAAGGGGAATGCTTCGGTTTAGGGAAACACGAGGACGGCGAGGTCTACCCTCCGAACCCGACCCTAAACCAACGAAGCGCGACCCCCCTTCGCTACTAGCTCTAACTGCGACGCCAGCCGAAGCCCCGCTCGACGAGGCGGCCGCACTGCTCTGAGCGTCGGCTGGACTCCACCTGGTCAACGGCGAGCGCATCGCAAGTTCGTGAAACGTAATCCCCCTCTCGCTTTCTTCGCGAGTGCACGAAGTGCTGCGAACGTTAGCCCTGACCGGTGCCGGCTTGAGCGACGCGATCTCTTCCTCCAGTTCGATAATCCTATCCCTCAAGACGTCGTCCTTCGCCAACTTCTTCGGCCGCGGGGCCGTCAACGAGCCCGAGGCATTGGCGTTATCAGTCGCGAGCCGTCGGTAATGGGTGACTTCAATCCCCCTATCTATTGTGATCCTTCTGAGCCTGTCGACTTCGGCCGATAGCCTCTTGCGCTCGGTCGACGCTTTCTCCAGTTCGGAAGCCAGCTTCTCCCACTCCGCCGAACGCTCTTTTTCCGCTAGCTCCAAGTATTGGACCTCGGCCAAAAGGTCATCATTCTTCTGCTTGGCGGCAGTAAGCTTCCTACGGAGGTTCTCAACTTTGCCTTCGGGATAAGGGGCTGAAGAGCACTTCCGGTACCGGTACAGCTCGCGACCATACCTCCGCAGAGCCGCCTTCGTATCCTCCAGCCTGCCGAGCAGGAGATATCGCTTATACCGGCTCTGAGAGAGCTCGTCCTTCGTTTTCACCAGCTCCTGCCGAAGGTATTCAGCCTCCGTGATCGGACCGAATCTCACCTGAAATGCAGAGATAAATCCGAGGCCCAACACTTGGAGAAAGTTATGCCAAAACAAACACTAAGTCCGAGACTCAACACTTGGGCAAATTTTGGCCAAACAAAACATTTTTTCATTCAAAATTCGAAGAGTTCTACAACAGCGGTGGCCAGTCCGCAGTTAGGCTTACAAAAACAAAAAAAAAAAAGAGAAAAGAAGACAACCGAGTCAGGGGTCGACCTTTTTGTCGTTCGGGTCCGTCGACCCCTCGGCCTTGTCCTTGCCCTCGCCTCCGCCACCTCCTTCGCTCCAGCTCTCCTCCTCGGAGTCGTCCTCCTTCTCCTCCTCGGCCGCGGCCTTCCACGGGTCCTCGACGGGTTCCGTCTCCCCCTCGGGGCCGATCAACCCCTCGGGGACAACCTCCTCCCCTTCCACGAGGTCATAGAAGTTGTAGGAGGACGTGTCGAAGCCCGGGTTCTTGGCGACCACATGTTACAAGGCACGGCCGTAGGCGTCCAGCATGTTCTGGATCATGTGCATCGCGGCCTCCTCCTGCACGGCTTTCTTCACCCTCTTCACCTTCCTGAGGTGTTTCGCCTTGATCTTCTCGGCCCTCTTCCGAGCGTCCTCCGCCTCCGACCGAGCCTTGGCCAGCTCCTCCCTCAGGTCGGCAGCCTCCTTCATTGACGCCTCGAGCTTGGCCGCCGAATCATTCAGCTCGGCCGCCTCCTTCTCCGAGGCCTCGAGCTTGGCTGCCGTATCCTTTGACAGCTGAACAGCATCGGCCAGCTGCTTCTCCAGCCCCTCCACTTCGGTGGCCCTCTTCGTCGAAAGAAGCAACTCGGAATCAAGCCGCTTCGCGACCTTGACGCGTTCCGCCCTCTCCTTCTCCTTCTCCTGATCCTTCTTCGCCATCTCCTCGAGCAGGAAATTGAAGTGGCAGATGGTCTGAAAGAGAACAACCGAGTTACAATTCGAATCCAAGAACTTGGAAAATTTTCTAAGGAAGAAATTTAGATGAAGAAGAAACCAGCCTACTTACCGACATGGTATCCCGGGCGATCTGCATCACGGCGTCCCCTGCCATCCCGGCCTTCAGGGTCGCTCGATCCTTCGAGGTCGGCAAGTGCCTTATCGCCTCCATGCAGATGTTCCCGTCGCCCAGGAAACCATCGGCGTTCATCACCTGCCAGTCGAGGACGAAGATCTGCTTGTGACGCTCGGTCAAGATCTTCTCCGCCTCGGCAGTGAGAGGCGGAACCTGCATGGACAGCGCATCCTTCACCCCGAACACGCCGCTCGACGAACCCGGAGCGTCCGTCCCCGGGGTCGGCACAGGTGCATCCGAGGTATGGGGATCGGAGACAATGGCCTCCCCCTGCTCGGGGACCACGACCTTCGTCGGAGAGACGAGGACCTCAATCTCCCCCTCCTTGAGGACCGCGACCTTCGGTTGGTCGGCAGTCTTTGCGACCGAGGGCTTCTTCGAAGCCCGGCTGTCCTGAGGCGCTGCCGACGGCCTCTTCTTCTTCTCCTGCTCTGCCCGGCCCTTCGCCACCAGAGCCTTGTAATCAAGCTTCATTGTCTCTGCAAAAGCCGGATGGAAAAACTTAGAAAATTTTTCATGAACTTTAAACAAGGAGTATAAATACAAGATGCATACGAGGGTCGATCGGACTGAGACCCCCACGGAACAGATGCTCCTCCGTAATATCCTTCCAGCTTAGCGCTGGTAAGGCGAGAAGCTTCCTCTGGACCTCAGCCTCCTCAGCATTCAGCGGGACATCCTTCTTTGTACGCTTAGGCAAGCCGTCCGCCCAGACTGTCGGTATCACCCACGGCGTCAGATTTCGGACGAGGAAGTATTTATCCTTCCAATGTTTGATCGAGTCCGGGTTCTCGATCAACTTAACTCCCGTCCGAGGAGAAAGGAAAAACCTCTGCTCGACACGCCTCGGCTGGCAAGGTCGGAAAAGACTCCGAAAGAGGAACATAGTCGGCTTGGCGTCGATCTCTTGACATCGGAGGAGAAACGCCACGACATGCCTCCAAGTGTTCGGCATCAGCTGGGCAGGACTCAGACCGTACCAGACCAAGACTTCGACCACGAACGGGTGTAGGGGAAAGCGGAGCCCGGCGATGAGGGAATCGACCGGGAAGACGCATATGTCCGGCGAGGACTTTGTGTTGGCTCGGAACCCCGGCCCAGGAAGAAGCAGCGCATACTCAAGCGGGATCCGGAAACCCTCTCGGATCATACGGAGATCGGTCTCGGTGAGAGTCGAGATCCTGTGGTCGACCTCGGACAGCTCCCTAGGCTCGTTCTCCTCCACCAGCTTCGCCGTACCTTGAGTGACCCTCTCCAAGGTATCCTCGGCATAATCCCGGACGCCTCCCACGCTCGATACGGCGATGGGCAGCCGACCGAATGCCCCCGCTCTCTTCGGCGTTTCCACTATTGTGATCACGGCTTTACCCCTTCGAGACTCCGCCGCGACTTCCTCGGGCACTTCGGCCACTTCACCCTCTTTATCCGGACGAACAACGTCTTGCTCGCTCGGCTCCATTACTCCCTTCCCTTTATCCCCTCGGCCAACGGCTTGCTCTGAGGCGGGGGTCTCAGCCGAAATCTTAACCATGTTTTCCTAAAAAGAGAAGGGAAAGAAACTGACCTTGAAGTGACAGGTGCGGTCGGAAAGTTCGTCGGAACTAAGAACACTACCGCGACAGCTAGCAACGCCAGCAAGGGAGCTAAAAACTGCGAAGCAAAGTAAAAACGGAAGAGAGAGAGTAAAAGTGAAAAGTGAAGACTTGGTCTTGGGGGGGGGGGTGAAGATTTATAGTAAATTTGAAACGTCCCTTGGACTTCCAATGAAACTTCGTGACTTTTGGGCTACTCTCGAAACGTCACGAAGGCCCATCACCACTACTCCTCTCACCAAGTCAACTGGCCCGGCCCCGAGGGATCCAAATCCGAGCTACGAGCGATCCGAACACGCCGACAGTAGGGTCCGGTCGGAATCCGAGCAAGTGCCCTCCCGAGCTGGTAAACGGGGAAAACTCACTTTCCCCTCAACTTTCGCGCCCGATCTCGATCAGACGGCTCAGATCTCGCCGAGAGCACTAAATGACAAGATAGTGTTTTCTTGGGAGCTGCGCCCGTCTTGAGATGCGCGCCATCATCTAGCGGCTCGAGGTGCGCCACGTTGCTCGGACGATTGAACCCTCGGACGCCTCACCTATGCCTAGAGGAACCTGGAAAAATTTTGATTCAGTTTTGAGGCGCCGCCTTCGGCGAGCGCCCCCCAGGTCCCGTGCATCAGTCGGTATTCCGCCGACCACGGGCCCCAGCCGGGAACAGATCGGCACTCCCCCCATCTCTAACTTCCCCGGGCTGACATCCATCAGAAGCCATCAGCCCGGAAGGAAGACAGAGATGAGAGGGGACCCATCAACACTCAGAGGCCAGGAGAAACACACCGTTCCGAGCTTGTTGTTTACAACTGGAAGGCGCGGCTTGTTAGAGGAATCCGACCGCAGCGCCTTCACAGTTGAAAACAACGAGCTCGGACGGTCCAGAAGCCCGAGCTGTAACTCATGATAGAGAAGCGCGCCATCACGAGCTAGTTGGTTGCAACTGGAAGGATCAGTTTGTCAGGGGACTCTGACAGCGGCGCCTTCACAGTTGCAACAAACGGACTCGGATGGCCCGGAGATCGGCATCGGATATGGATCGTCACTCTCCCACCAAGACCTCCGCCTGCTTCGGCACTCACTTCGGAGCAACCAAAGAAGGCAGAAGATCTTGGTGAGAGAACGACCACCCGTCCTCCCGAGACGGCCCATCCCTCGGATCCGGACTGTGGTCGCCACCACTCTTGCCTTATTCTCCCCCGCTCCTGACATCCACTTAGGGACCGTCCGGAACGGGAGAAGATAAAGGTAAGAGAGCGACCACCCGTCCTTCGGAGATAACTCATCCCCCGGTTTCGGACTACGGTCGTCACCACTACTACCTCATTCCCCCTCGCTCCTGACATCCACTTGGGGGCCGTCAGGAACAAAGGGAAAACCAGGCAGAAGAGCGACCACCTCTCCGAACCTAAAGAGAGAAGCTACCCAAGGCAGATGCCTCTGAGGTCTGGGACTCAATTTGGTTGTGACTAAAATGGCAAAGGGAGTGGAGTACTTATAGCCTGCCTCCTAGAACCAGCCATTATGACCCTCGGAAATCGAAGCGCCGCATTTTAATGAAGGGAATTACTGATCCTCAGAAGTTGAAACACCACGCATTAATTAAAGGAATTATCCTTAATGACATCGGGAAGGCGAAATGCCAAACAAGTCACGAAGCGCCATTAACACCATTGGGAACAGAGCCATCTCAGATTGCCAAAAACCACAGGCCCTCGGTCGGCGGCCGAGCAAGTGCCTTTCCGAGCGCGTAAACGGGGAAAACTCACTTTCCCCTCAACTTTCACGTCTGATCTCAATCAGACGGCCCAAATCTCGCCGAGAGCACTAAAAGACAAGATAGTGTTTTCTTGGGAACTGCGCCCGTCTCGAGATGCGTGCCGACATCCATCAACTCAGATAATGCCACGTCGCTCGGCCTGCCGAACACCAATGCCTTCGGTCGGCATCCGAGCAAGTGCCTTCCCGAGCTGGTAAATGGAGGAAAAAAGACACCGAGCTACGTGGACCGCTGGATCTCTCAGAAATCCGCGCTCCAAATGATGAACAGCCCAGATTGCGCCACGTGCGCTAAAAGACAAGATAGCGTTTTCTTGGGAGCTGCGCCCGTCTCGAGATGCGCACCCGTCATCCGACGGCTCAGACAGCGCCACGTCGCTCGAACTGTCGAACCCCCTGCTTCCGGTCGGCAGCCGAGCAAGCGCCTTTCCGAGCTCGTAAACGGAGAAAAATGCTGCCGAACTATAACAGCCGTCAGATCTTTCCGAAATTCGCGCCCATCCACGATCGACGGTTCAGATCAAGCCACGCCATTAATCGGTATTTAAATCATTTTTTATTTATTTTAATCGTTTTATTTGTTTAAAAATTGCGAGAAAATTGCTAAAAATTCGGGAAAATTAGCTAAAAATTCTGGGAGATAATTGAAAATTCGGGGACACACTTTCGGACCCCGGAGCGAACAATTATTACCCTGAATGCACCGCTAAAGCCCCCGAACGATTAGCAAACACATCGCAGAATTAAACAAATACTTCGAAAAAAGTAGATAAAAGACTGTCAGATACCCGACGCAGCTCAAGAACAGCACACAGCATCAAAAGTTACCTCACTACCCCCTTTCTAGATTCAAAATCCCACATTTGGACTCCGATACAACTCCACCAGCCACTGAAACCGCTGAACTACTCCTCAAAGTCTGATCACGCTCAGCCTTTAGGAGTGGGGGGCTCGTGATATGGCTAAAATGGGGGTTAAATCGGGACCGTCCAGATCGAGCACGAATCTTGAAGCACGGGGGTAAAAAGGTAATTTCACATACAGATGGATCCAAAACGGGTATTGGGCCTCCTTCTCACGAAACCAACCGCCCGCGAATAGATCCACTCCAACTGGGCACGGGTCCCGACCCGATACAAGCCCGGTCCACCAAGAGGAGAATCAGGGCGCTGATTTGATTAAATCAAATCAACAAACATGATTGGTTCCCACCAGGGAATCAGGGTCTAACTTCCTAAAACAGAATAGGAGGATTTTTCTCCTAGCTGTTAGGCAGGAAATCAGGGCCCTAATCATTCCAGAAGGCGACTATAAATACAACCCCTCTACCACCAAGACGAGGTTAATCACTTTTTCACCACTTAAGCTCTTTCTTAATCTTTTACTGATTACTGACAAGAGCGTCGGAGGGTGCGTCGCCGAAATCAACCCCGGTGTCTCGCACTTCCCTGTAGGTTGCGGCGGGAGCAAGAAGGCCGAGTCAGCTGTTCAGGTTTTCCTCGGATCCACAAATTCTATCTGTTTACCCCCACACCGAAATCAGCGGTAACAAGTATCATAAGTATTCTGAATTTTGACTATTTGTACATTTTCCGTCTTCTCAAAATTTTGATTTTCAATCTTTGTGTTTTTACATATATTGCACGTGCTTTCAATACATGTGTCAGCTACGTATATTTTTCGTTACTTGATATATCAATAACATTGTTAATATATATATTCTGCATATTTTGCATTTTGACTGTTTTCCGTTCTCTCAAATTAATTCTAATATTTTTTTGCACGTGCATTGTACGTAAAATTTTGTATGCATTGTTGTCTCTAAAATTTTCTAAGAAGTAATGCACATTCTTCTTCTCGCTTTATTTATTACACTTGGTATTATTTATTTTATAAAAATCCATGGGTCCAAAATTGCTTTTAAAGTCCAAAAAAATTATTTAAATGAGAGCCCACACAATTTGTCATGTAGAATACCCATTTTATTCAATAAAAATAAATAAATAAAATGTGTGAGTGTACACAAAGCACGTGCACGTGCACACGTGCAATGTGCACACTCCAAAAAGAACAGGGCCGACTGTTTATGGTGAGTGGAGAGAGAGAGTGTGTGAGTGGATTAGTGGAGGAAGTAATGAGTAATTAGTTATTTAAACTACCCTTTAATTACCCTACACCTAGACTACTTCTAAACACAAAAATTAAAACCAAAACCCAAAAGAAGTAGGCAGGTTTCGGAATTGCTTGCTACTAGTAAATTCTTTCTAATAGGTGGGTGTCTCTACTAGTAAATGCATATGTTACCGCTGATTTCGGTGTGGGGATAAACAGATGAGATTTGTGAGTTCGAGAAAACCTGAACAACAGATCCAAGCCTTCCAATTCCTGCCGCAACCTGCAAGAAAGTGCGAGACACCAGGGTTGATTCCGGCGATGCACCCTCCGACGCTCTTGTCAGTAACCAGTGGTGATTAAAGAAAGAGCTTAAGGTGGAAAAAGAGTCATTACCTCGTCACAGTGGTAGAGGGGAGGTATTTATAGTCGCCCGGGGGGTGATTAGGGACTTGATTTTCTGTGTAACTGCCAGGAGTAAAATTCTCACAGTCTGTTTAGGAAACTAGTCCCTGATTCCCGGTAAGAGTAAATCAGGCCCGTTGACTTGATCAAATCAGTGGCCCTGATTTGTCTCTTGTTGGTCTGGGTTCGCCTCGGGTCGGGACCCGTACCCAATTGGTGTGGATCCATTTGTGGGTTATTGGATCTGTGCGAAGGAGATCCAGTACCCGCTTTGGATCCACTTGTATGTGAATTACCATTTTACCCCCGAGCTTCAAGATTCGCGCCCAATCTGGATGGTTCCGATTTAACCCCATTTTTAGCCATATCACGAGCCCCCCACTCCTAAAGACTGAGTGTGATCAGCCTTTGAGGAGTAGTTTAACTGTTTTGGTGGCTAGTGGAGTTGCATCGGAGTCCAAATGGAGGAGTTTGAATCTCGAAGGGGGTAGTGAGGTGATTTCTTGATGCCATGTGCTGTTCTCTAGCTATATCGAGTATTTGACGGCTTTTATTTATTTTTTCGGATTATTTATTTAATTTTGCGATGTGTTTACTAATCGTTCGGGGGCCTTAACAGTACATTCTAGGCAATAATTGTTCGTTCAGGGGCTCAAAAATATACCCCCAAATTTTTAATTATTTTCTAGAATTTTTAATTAATTTCCTCGAATTTTTAGCAATTTTCTCACAATTTTTAAATAAATAAATCGATTTAAATAAATAAAAAATGATTTTAAATACCGATTTATGACGTGGCTCGATCTGGGCCGTTGATCGTGGACAGGCGCGAATTTTTGAGAGATCCAACGGTTGTTATCGCTCGGAAGCTTTTTTCTCCGTTTGCGAGCTCGGGAAGGCGCTTGCTCGGCCGCCGACTGGAGGGATAGGGGTTCGGCAGGCCGAGCGACGTGGCGCGATCTGAGCTGTCGGATGATGGTGTGAATCCCAAGAAAATGCTATCTTGTCTTTTAGCGTACGTGGCGCAATCTGGACCGTTCATCATTAGAAGCACGAATTTCTGAGAGATCCAACGGTCGTAGTAGCTCGGTGTCTTTTTTTCTCCGTTTGCAGGATCGGAAAGGCACTTGCTCGGCAGCCGACCGAAGGCATGGGAATTCGGCAGTCCGAGCGACGTGGCGCAATCTGAGCCGTTGGATGACGGCGCGCATCTCAAGACGGGCACATTTCTCAAGAAAACACTATCTTGTTGTTTAGTGTCCTCGGCGAGATCTGGGCCGTCTGATCGAGATCTGACACGAAAGTTGAGGAGAAAGAGGATTTTCCCCGTTTGCAGGATCGGAAAGGCACCTGCTCGGCAACGGACCGAAGGCATGGGGCTTCGGCAGTCCGAGCGACCTGGCGCAACGAGTTTCGAGACGATCCTGTTCCCAAGGGTATTAATGGTCCCCCGGGGTTTATGTGGCGTTCCATCTTCGGGGTCATTAAGAATGGTTCCCTCAATTAATGCGTGGCGTTTCAACTTTCGAGGGTCATAATGGCCAGATCTTGGAGGATAGCTTATAAGTATCCCACTCCCTTTGTCATTTTAATCGCAACAATGTAGAGTTTTAGCCCTCGGAGGCATCTGCTTCGGGTGGTTGCTCTTCGGAAGGACGGGTGGTCGTTCTTCCACCATGGTCTTCTCCTAACTCTGACGGCCCCGAAGTGGATGTCAGGGTCGGGGGAGATCATGGTGGAAGAAGTGATGATCAAAGTCCGGATTCGAGGGACCATGTGTTTCGGAAGGACGGGGGGTCGCTCTTCCGCCAAGATCTTCTCCTGACTCTGACGGCCCAGGTGGAGGTGTCAGGGTCAGGGGAGATCTTGGCAGAAGGGTTGACTGCCGAAATCCAGATCCGAGGGGCGATGTGCCTCGGTAGGACGGGTGGTCGTTCTTCCACCATGATCTTCTCCCGATTCTGAGTGCTCCGATGTGGGTGTCAGGGTCCGGGAAGGTCATGGTAGAAGAGGTGATGACCCAAGTCCGGAACCGAGGGACGAGATTGCTTCGGGAGGACGGGTGGTCGTTCTTCCACCGTGATCTTCTCCCGATTCTGACTGCCCCAGTGCGGGTGTCAGGGTCGGGGAAGATCACGGTAGAAGAGGTGATGACCTAGGTCTGGATCCGAGGGACTGCAGTAGCTTCGGAATGATGGGTCTCTTCCCATCTCTGTCTTCCTTCCGGGCTGACGGCTTCCGATGGTTGCCAGCCCGAAGGAGTTAGAGATGGGGGGTGTGCCGATCTGCTTTTGACCGGGCCCCATGGGTCGGCGGAACACCACCGAGACCTGGGGCCTGGGGGGCTCGCCGAGGGCGGTGCCTTAAAACTTTGAATCTAAATTTTTTCTGGTTTTTTCAGACAGAGGTAGGACGTCCGAGGGTACGATTATCCCAGCGACGTGGCGCAACCGGAGCCGTCGGATGACATGGAGCAAGTGTAGGCAGTCCGAGCGATGTGACGCAATCTGAACCGTTGGATGGCGACGCGCATCTCGAGACGGGCACATTTCTCAAGAAAATACTATCTTGTCGTCTAGTGTCCTCGGCGAGATCTGGGCCGTCTGATCGAGGTTTTACACGAAAGTTGAGGAGAAAGTGAGTTTTCTCCGTTTGCAAGCTCGGAATGGTACTTGCTCGGCGGCCGACCGGGCTCTTTGCAAGCGGGCTCGGATTGCGTGTAGTTCGGATTCAGATCCCGTTGTGCCGAGCTAGTTGACTTGGTGAAGAAGACAGAGTTGTGTTGGGCCTTCGCGACGTTTCGAGAGTGGCCCAAAAGTCGCACCCTTACGTTTGGAAGTCCAAGGGACGTTCCTCTTTTACTATAAATCTTCACCCCCCCTTAATCCAAGTCTCATTATTCACTTTTACTCTCTCTCTCTCCAGTTATTACTTTCACCTTCGAAGTTTTTAGCTCCTTGGTGGTGGTGCTAGCTGTCGCGGCGAGGCGTTCTTTGTCTCCGGTGAACTTTTCCGACCGTAGCTGTCACTTCAAGGCCAGTCTCCTTCCCCTTTCTTTAGAAAATGGTTAAGATTACTTCCTCGGATGAGACCCCCACCTCGGAGCAAGTCGTAGGCCGAGCGGGCAAAGGAAAGGAGGTAGTGGAGCCGACCGATCAGAGTGTCGTTCGGCCGGACAGAGAGGGCGAAGTAGCCGAGCCACCTCAGGAGGTCGCGGCGGCGTCTCAAAAGGGTAAAGCGGTAGTCACGATCGTCGAGACGCCAAAGACGGCGGGGGCATTCGGTCGGCAGCCCATTGCTCTGTCGAGCGTGGGAGGCGTCTGGGACTACGCTGAGGACATCTTGGAGAAGGTGACCTGAGGCACGGCCAAGTCGGTGGAGGAGAATGAACCGAGAGAGCTGTCCGAGGTGGACCATACCATCTCGTCTCTCACGGAGGCCGATCTTCATCTGATCCGAAAGAGGTTCCAGATTCCTGCCGACTACGGGCTACTCCTCCCCGGGCCGGGTTTCCGAGCCAACATGAAGTCTTCGACAGACGTGTGCGTCTTCCCTGTCGACTCCCTGATCGCCGGGCTTCGCTTTCCCCTTCACCCGTTCATAATTGATGTCTTGAATTGGTATGGTTTGAGCCCTGCCCAGATGATGCCGAACACCTGGAGGCACGTCCTAGTGTTTGTTCTCCGGTGCCAAGAGGTCGGCGCCGCACCGAGCATGTTTCTCTTTCGGAGCCTCTACCGGCCCTGCCAGCCAAACCGAAACGAACAGAGGTTTTATCTTTCGCCACGGACGGGCGTGAAGTTGGTCGAGAACCCAGACTCGATCAAACACTGGAAGGAGAAGTATTTTATCATCCGAGCCCCCGCGCCGTAGACGATACCGATAGTTTGGGCGAAGGATGGGCTTCCCAAGTGAGCCAAGAAGGAGCCGGTGCTGAGTGACGAGGAAACAGAGGTCCACAAGAAGCTCCTCGCTCTGCCAGCGCTAAGCTGGAAAGATATTACCGAGGAGGCTCTGTTCTGAGGGGGTCTCAGTCCGATCGACCCTAGTATGCTTCTGGTATTTATACTCTTTGCTTAAAGTTCATGAAAATTTTTCTAAGTCTTTTCATTCGGCTTGTGCAGAGACAATGAAGATGGATTACAAGGCTTTGATGGCGAAGGCCAGAGCGACGAAGCAGGAGACGAGGAAGAAGAGGCCTTCGGTCCCTCAGGGTGGCCGAGCCCCGAAGATGCCGTTGGTCGGGAAGAAAAGCGACCCGCGGGAGGCCATCGCTCCGGGGACCAGGCCCCGAGCAGGAGAAGTCTGCGGCTATGGATCCTCCAGCTTCCAGTGCGCAGGCACCAACGGTGGAGGGGGATGCGGCCAGCTCATCGAGCGGTGCATTTGGTGTGAACGAGGTGTTGTCCCTCCAAGTTCCGCCCCTTACTGCCGAGGCGGAGAAGATCTTGACCGAGCGGCACAAGCAGATCTTCATCCCTGACTGGCAGGTGATGAATGTCGACGGCTTCTTGGGCGACGGCAACATCTGCATGGAAGCGGTGAGGCACCTACCGACCCCAAAGGACCGAGCGGCCCTAAAGGCCGGGCTGGCTGGGGACGCCACGATGCAGATCGCTCGGAACACGATGTCGGTAAGTGGGCCAAACTCTCTCCCACCGAAACTTTTTCTGATTTTTTCTAAGTTCCTGGGTTCGGATTCTGATGGGTTGTTCTCTTCTCAGACCCTCTGCCACTTCAACTTCCTGCTCGAGGAGTTTGCGAGCAAGGAACAGGAGTATGAGCGGGAGAGAGTGGAGCATGTTAAGGCCACGAAGCTGCTTGATGCCGAGCAACTCCTCTTGGCAAAGAGGGGTGCCGAAGTGGCCGGGTTGGAGAAGCAGCTGGCCGATGCCATTCAGCTGTCGAAGGACACAGCGGCCAAGCTCGAGGCTTCGGAGAAGGAGGATGCCGAACTGAAGGATGAGCTGGCCAATGCTCGGTCGGAAGCGGAGAGGGCTCGGAAGAGGGCCGAGAAGATCATGGCCAAACACCGGAGGAAGGTGAAGAAGGTGAGGAAGGCTGTGCAGGAGGAGGCCGTGCAACACATGTTCAAGAACATGGAGGACGCATACGGTCGAGCCTTGATCCACGTCGCTGCCAGGAATCCGGGTTTCGACACGTCCTCCTACCATTTCTACGACCCCGTGGAGGGGGAGGAGGAGGTTCCCCCGGGGATGCTCGACCCCGAGGGACAGACGGACGGTGTCGAAGGCCCGGGCGGGACCGAGGCCGAGGATGAAGAGGAGGGCGACTCCGAGGAGAAGAGTGGGAGTGAAGACGAAGACGAGGACGAGGGCGAGGACAAGGCCGAGGGGTCGACGGACCCGAACGAAAAAAAGGTCGACCCCTGACTCGGTTGCCTCTTTTAGTCTTTCGTTGTTTTGTTTCTTTTTGTAAGCCTAACTGCGGACTGACCACCGCTCTTGTAAAACTTTCTTCTCGGTTTTGAATGAAAACAGTTTGTTTGGCCAAAATTTATCCAAGCGTTGAGTCTCGGATTTTGTGTTTGATTCGGCGTAGAATTCTCCAAGTGTTGGGTCTCAGATTTATCTCTGATTTTAGGTAAAGTTTGGTCCGATTACGGAGGTTGCACACCTTCGTAAGGAGCTGGCCAAAACGAAGGGTGAGCTCTCGAATAGCCGACAGAGGCGGTTTCTCATGCTCTTGAAGCTGGAGGAGACGAAGGCGGCTGTAAGGAGGTATTATCGCGAGTTGAAGCAACTGCGGAAGCAACCCCAAGCCCCTTGTCCCGAAGGTGAGGTCGGGCAGCTTCGTAGAGAGCTTGCCGTCGCCGAGCGGAAGAATGACGAGCTTTTGGCCGAGATCTGACACCTTGAGTTAGCGGATAGAGAGCGCTCGTCGGCGGAAGAGAAGCTCACTTCTGAGCTGGAGAAGGCACCGTCCGAGCGCAAGAGGTTGTTGGCCGAGGTCGACAGGCTTAGGAGAATCACGATAGATAGGGGGATCGAGGTCACCCACTTCCGACGGCTCGCAACTGATAGCGCCAACGTCTCGGGCTCGTCATGGCCTCCTCGTTTGAAAAAGTTGGCAAAGGACGACGCTTTGAGAGACTGAATCATTGAACTAGAGAAGAGGTTGCATCGCTCAAGCCTCTGCCAGAGAGGGCGAATGTCCGCAGTACATCGTGCACTCACGAAGAGAGCGAGAGGGGAATTTCCTTTTACGAACTCGCGACACGTTTGCCCGTGGCTAGGCGGAGCCCTGCCGACGCCCAGAGTAGTGCGGCCGTCTCGTCGAGCAGTGCCTCGGTCGGCGCAACAGTCAGGGTCAGTGGAAAAGGGGGGTCACGCTTCATTGGCTTGGAATCGAGCTCGGAGGCCAGGCCTTGTCGTCCGCGCGTTTCCTTGAACCGAAGCATTCCCCTTCCGAAGAGGCCTTGACCATGTCATTTTTTGTTCCTTCTGGCTGTTGTAAAACTTTATTGTAGGGTCGGTCTTGTTGTATGTAGAACTATTATATCTGAATACGACTCTGAAAGTTTGGTTGGAAAATTCTTCAAGTGTTGGACTTCGGAAGTGTATTGAAATTTTGCTATTCGTTTTCCCTTTTTTCAGCCCGTGGTGGTAGCCCAATACAATGATTCCGACGGCCCGGACGATGAAGCTGAAACCGAGGTAACCTCAGGGACGACGAAGTCACGCTCGACGACGTGCCGAGAGCGGCTTCATGGTGTCGAGCTGAAGTTACGTCGAGCTGAGAGCGAGCGGGCCCACCTTCAGTCCGTCCTCGGCCAGCGAGAAGCCGAGATCCAACGTCTGGAGAGTAGGATCGTCGAGGTGACCCCTGTAGGAGAGGGCGAAGACTCGCAGACCGCTTTTAGCAACGCTCTTCGGGTTCAGTGTATTCGACACAACCAGTCGAAAATATTAGCCGAGTGGGACGATTTGCTCTCTGAGATCCATCACTTGCAGACCGTGGAGGCCAAGCTTCGGAAGGGGGCGGGAGAGCTATCAGCTGAAGTGGATGGACTGGCGACCGAACGGAACAGTGAAGACATTTCTGTTTGAAGACCAAGTGTAGTGGGTCGGCGCTGTATTTTTTGTTTTCTAATACTTTGTAACCATGGAAAGATTGCTTTGTATCGTGTCCCAATCATTAATAAAATTTCTTTTAAGAATTAGCATCTTTCGTTGCTCTGCGTATTTAATTTGCTTGTGAGTGTGTTGGTCGTGCCGAGATTTACGAGCCGAGCGCATAGTGCCGTCGGCAAGAATCTTGAGGCGAACCAGTTTGTACGGGAATGCTATCTTGTCGTTAGCAGCGCTAACAAGATCTGGGCCATTAGATTTTGGCACGAATCTCGAGACGGCTCTGTTCCCAAGAAAACGCTATCTTATCGTCTAGCGTCGCTGGCAAGATCTTGGCCGTCTGATCGGGATCCTACGCGAAAGTTGTGGAGAAAGTGAATTTTCTCCATTTGCAGGATCAGAAAGGCACTTGCTCGGCACCCGACCGGAATGGCATTTGATCGGAATGGCACCAGCGAAGTCGAGGGGTGAGCCGAGCTCTTTTCCATGGTGAAGTTCGCCGGTCATGGCGAATGTTCGACGGTTGTGGGAGCAATTCCGAATGGTGATCTACTCCTAACTCGCCGAGAAGCAAGTTTGGGGAGTGGAATCGAACCAAGTGTTGGACTCTGGAACCATCGGTGTAGTCCAACGGTTGTGGGAGCAATTCCGAACGGCGATCTACCTCTGGCTCGTCCAGGGGCGAGCCGAGGAGGTAAAGTCGAGCCGAGTGTTGGACTCCGAACCATCGGTGTAGTTCAACGGTTTTGGGTGCAGTTCCGAACGGCGATCTACCTCTGGCTCGTCCGGGGGCGAGCCGAGGAGGTAAAGTCGAGCCGAGTGTTGGACTCCGAACCATCGGTGTAGTTCAACGGTTGTGGGAGCAGTTCCGAATGGCGATCTACCTCTGGCTCGTCCGGGGGCGAGCCGAGGAGGTAAAGTCGAGCCGAGTGTTGGACTCCGAACCATCGGTATAGTTCAACGGTTGTGGGTGCAGTTCCGAACGGCGATCTACCTCTGGCTCGTCCGGGGGCGAGCCGAGGAGGTAAAGTCGAGCCGAGTGTTGAACTCCGAACCATCGGTGTAGTTCAACGGTTGTGGGAGCAGTTCCGAACGGCGATCTACCTCTGGCTCGTCCGGGGGCGAGCCGAGGAGGTAAAGTCGAGCCGAGTGTTGGACTCCGAACCATCGGTGTAGTTCAACGGTTGTGGAAGCAGTTCCGAATGGCGATCTACCTCTGGCTCGTCCGGGGGCAAGCTGAGGAGGTAAAGTCGAGCCGGACATTGGACTCCGAACCATTGGTTGAAATCAAATTAAAAAACAGATGATAAGGGTGGAGAGAGGCATGCAAATTTATAAGTATGAAAGAGCATTCTTCATTGATAATCGACGGCGAACCGTTTTACATATTACAACTTATGAAAATAGATTTACAAGTTAGAGGAGGAATGGCTCGATATCCTGTGATACTTAGAGTGGGGCCGGGGCGCTTTCTTGGTATTTCAAGAGGTGGTCGGCATTCCAGGTCCTCGGAATCTCTCTGCCCTCTAGATCTTCCAGTCGATATGCTCCGGGCCGAACTACCCTTGTGATCTTATAAGTCCCTTCCCAGTTCGGAGCCAGCTTGCTCTTCTGATTGGGGAAGGATATGGCCAGTTTTCTCAAGACTAAATCCCCTTGCTTAAGGTTAGTGGGTCGGACCTTCTTGTTGTATGCCAACTCGACCCATCTTCGGTAATTCTGTTGCCGAATTGACGCCCTTTCCCTCAGCTCATCTACCAGATCCAAGTTTGCCCTGAGGTCTCTGGCATTCTGTTCCTCATTGTAGGGTGCAAGGCTGGGGGATGGTATGCCGACCTCGAGGGGTATCACCGCCTCGGACCTGTAGGTGAGGTTGAAAGGGGATTCTCCTGTGGGGGTCCGCTTGCTCGTGCGGTAGTTCCATAGGACGTTGGGGAGTTGGTCGACCCATAAGCCTTTGGAGCATTTGTCCAGCCTTTTCTTGATACCTGGGAGGATCTGCCGATTAGCGTTTTCAGCCTGTCCGTTCGACTGAGGGTGGGAGACGGAGGAGAAGCGCTGCTGGATGGCAAGGTCGTCGCACAGAGCTCGGAATGCTGCGCCACTAAACTGAGTCCCGTTGTCCGTCACAAGGACACGGGAGACACCGAATCTGCAGATGATGTTCTTCCAGAAAAATTGAACCACCTTGTTCTCGGTTATAGTGGCGAGGGGCTCGGCCTCGATCCACTTCGAGAAGTAGTCGATGGCTACGACCAAGAACTTGAACTGGCCCAGAGCTGGAGGGAAAGGCCCTAGTAAATCCATCCCCCACATTGCGAAGGGGATAGGACTTGATAGGGAGGCGAGGTTGGCTTGAGGGAGGTGACGGATGCTGGAGTGTCTCTAGCAAGAGTTACATTGCCGAACGTGTCGCTCGGCGTCTTGAAGGAGGGTCGGCCAGAAGTATCCATAATTCAAAGCTTTCCGGGCCAAGGACCTGGATCCTGAATGTGCCCCGCTGATGCCTTCGTGGAGCTCTTGTAGGGCATAGTCGGCCTGTTCTGGGGAGAGGCACCTTAGGTATGGTCGGCCGTCAATTTGAGAGAAGGAGCGTTTGTATAAGATACCCTCGATCAAGACATACCGCTCGGCCCGGGTTTTGACTCGGCGTGCTTCTTTGGGGTCCTCGGGCAGGAGCCCGTCCCGTAAGAACTCCACCAACGGCTTCATCCAATTATCCTGCAACATGACCGGCAACGACTCCACCGAGCCGGATGTCTCGTCTTCTATGCTCGACCTAGGGAGGACCTCGATCAGAACGGTCTGTTCAAGACCTTGTAGGGATGATGAGGCCAACTTGGAGAGGGCATCGGCCTACGAATTCTCCTCACGAGGGACCCGTTGGATGAGCGCCTCTTCGAACCGGCTCATAAGGGCCCAGACCTTAGCGAGGTACTTCGCCATCCGCTCGTCTCGGGCCTCGTACTCGCCCAAGACTTGGTTCTCAATAAGCTGGGAGTCGCTATGGATTCGGAGGCACCGTGCCCCAGCACTTCGGGCAAGTCCGAGGCCTGCGATGTGTGCTTCGTACTCCGCCTCATTGTTCAAGGCCTTGAAGTTCATACGGATCGCATACTGGAGGACGAAGCCGTCAGGGCCGTTCAGGATGATACCTGCGCCGCTTCCTTCGTTACAGGAGGAGCCGTCCACGAAGACTGTCCAAATGGGGGGTCCATTCAGGACGTGGCTGACTTCAGGGATGGTGGACTCTACGATGAAGTCGGCGAGGGCCTGTGCTTTAATTGCCGTCCGAGGTTGGTAGGAGATGTCATGTTAGCTCAGCTCTATGGACCACTTCATTAGCCGGCCCGAGGTCTCAGGCTTGTGGAGGATTTGCTTTAGAGGTTGGTCGGTGAGGACAATGACCGAGTGGGATTGAAAGTACGGCCGGAGCTTCCTCGCCACCATGACCAGGGCGTAGGCCATCTTCTCTATCTTCGGATAGCAGAGCTCGGTGTCCCGAAGCACCTTGCTCACGTAGTAGATGGGCCTTTGGGCTCGGTCTTCCTCTCTCACCAAAACAGCACTTAGGGTCTGCTCGGAAGCAGCCAAATAGATGAAGAGGGTTTCCCCCGGGACAAGTTTGCTGAGCAGAGTGGGGTTTACCAAGTAGGCCTTCAGTTGGTCGAACGATTCCTGCTGCGGCTGGCCCCATTCAAAACCCTTAGCCCCCCTGAGTGCCTTAAAGAAGGGGAGGCACTTTTTCCCAGACTTCGAGAGGAACCGGCCGATAGTGGCGAGCTGACCCGTTAGCTTCTGCACCTCCTTGACGTTCCGGGGCGGGGCCATGTCCAATATGGCCTTGATCTTCTCGGGATTGGCTTCGATCCCTCGCTGGCTCACCATGAAGCCGAGGAACTTTCCCGAAGAGACCCCGAACGCACACTTGTTCGGGTTCAGCCGCATGCTGTGCCTCCTCAACACGCCGAATGCCTCCTGGAGGTTGGCCACGTGGTCAGTGCCTCGGATGCTCTTGACGAGCATGTCGTCAACATACACCTCCATGTTCCGGCCTATCTGGCTCTGGAAGACCTTGTTGACGAGGCGCTGGTAGGTGGCGCCCGCGTTCTTCAACCCGAACGGCATGACCCGGTAGCAGTAGAGGCCCTGATCGGTGATGAAGGAGGTCTTCGGAATGTCCGGGGGGAATATTCGGATTTGATTATAGCCGGAGAAGGCGTCTATGAAGCTGAGGAGCTCATGGCCCGAGGTGGCATCAATGAGGGCGTCGATGTTCGGAAGAGGGAATGGATCCTTCGGACACTCCTTATTCTGGTCGGTGAAGTCGATGCATATTCTCCAAGAACCGTTGGACTTCTTGACCATTACAACATTGGAGAGCCACTCGGGATAGTTTACCTCCTGTATGAACTTAGCCTTCAAGAGTTTATCCACCTCCTCCTTGATCGCCTGCTGTCGCTCGGGAGCGAATTTTCGTCTCTTCTGCTGAACCGGTTTGCACCCCGGTTCGACACTTAGGCGATGGACTAGCAACTCCTCGGAGATGCCGGGCATGTCCGCGGCCGACCAAGCAAACAGGTCGCGGTTATCCCGGATGCATTTCACCAAGCCAGAGCACAGCGCAGTCGGCAAGGACTTGCTGACGAGGAACTTTCGACTCGGGTCCTCGTCCGAGAAGAGTACTTCTTCCAACTCGTCCGCCGGCTCGGACATGGGCCGGACATTCGGCTCGGGGATTTCCAGTGTCTCGAGGGAGAGCACCGGTCCACCAGTGGAAGTCATGTAGCACTTCCGAGCCATCTCTTGGCTGCCCCTGACTTCCCCTACTCCCGACCGAGTGGGGAACTTCATTTTAAGGTGGTACGCTGAGGGGACAGCTTCCAGGGCAGCTAGGCCTGGTTGGCCTAGGATGACATTATATGCGGCCGGGACGTCGACGACCATAAAGTCCATCGGCTCGGTCCGGGTAGTAGGGGTCTTTCCAGCAGTTACGTCTAGTGTTATCACTCCCTTGACAGTTACTGGGACCCCCGTGAACCCGTGGAGTGTGTAACCGGCCAGCTTGAGACGGTCCCGAGACAGCTGCAGCCCTTGGAAGGCCGAGAGGAAAAGAATGTTTACCGAGCTCCCGTTGTCTACCAGGACCCTCTGCACCTTGAAGTTTGCCATGCGGAGGTCGATGATGAGGGCATCACAGTGGGGAGTTCGGACTCCTTCAAGGTCTTCATCGGAGAAAGTCACCGGGACTCCGAGGCCCTTGGGAGGAGGGGCGCTGTGAACTGAGTTGACCTCTCGGACGAAGGCCTTCCGAGAGGAGTTGAAGGAGCCCCCCATGGGACCTCCGTGGATGAGGTGCAGGACCTGCTCTTCCTCGAACTCGGGCGTCTCCTCGCACCGCTCGGAGCGCTTGTTAGCCTCCCGAGGCGGAGGAGTGTTGCGATCCGCCCGATCGTTTGCCTTTACAAATTTGGCCAGTTGCCCCCTTTGGATGAGGGCTTCTATTTCATTTTTCAACGCCCGGCAGTCGTTGGTGTCATGGCCGTGGTCCCGGTGGTAACGGCACCACTTCTCCTTATTCCTCCTTTTAGCTGGGGTGTTCATCCTCGGGGCTGGAGGGATGACCCCCTCCTTCTCCACTTCCATCAGGATGGTGGAGACATTGGTGGTGAGGGGAGTGAACTTCTCGAACCTAGGGGGAGGACGGCACTGACCGCCGTTGCCCTTCTGCATCTTCTTCGACCCCTCCTCCTCCGTCGCCTTCCTCTTCGATCCGGAGGCCGATCCTCCGAAGTTCGGGAGGCACTCGGCCTCTTCCGCCCGAATGTACTTCTCGCACCTTAGGAGAAGGTCGGCAAAGTTGTGTGGGGGCTTCTTGGCGAGGGACGAATGGAGGTTGGAGTTGAGGACGTTCGACTGGAACGCAACAATCGCCACTGACTGGTCTAGGGAGGCGATAGACCTGACTTCTGCGGTGAATCTCTTCACGTAGTCCCTCAGCTTCTCTCCCCTTTCTTGCCGCAGGTTGAGTAGGGAGAGGCTCATCTTCTCGGCTCGCCTGCTACTCACAAAGTGAGTTATGAACAACGTTTCGAACTGCTCGAACGAGAAGATGGAAGAGGGGGCGAGCCTGGAGTACCATTCCCGAGCCGACCCCCTGAGGGTGGCAGGAAAGGTTTTGCAGAGCATGGCGTCGGAAGCTTGATGGATCAGCATTAAGGTTTTGAAGCTTTCGACGTGATCAACTGGGTCGGACTCCCCTGAGTACGTTTCAAACTGCGGAGGTTTGAAACCCCTCGGTATGGGGGCCTCCATGATCGTCCGAGAGAAGGGAGGTCTACTGGGACGGACGGTCCCCGCTCTGGACTCCTCCTCTCTGTCCATGCGACCGATGCGCCTCTCTACCTCATGGAGACGGCGGTTGAGGGCATCGTCCCTTCGCTGATAATCAAATGATCCCCTGGATTCTTCTTCATAGGAAGGGGAGCGGGGACTACGGTGCCGGTAGTCCTGGGATCGGCGGGGACTATAGTGCTGCTGCTGGCGACTGGGTGCCGGGAGAGGACATCGGGATCGGCGGCGAGGACTGGGAACCCGCGGGGGTGTTGGAACCCTCTGGGCATTTTGGTTGTTGGGGCGAAGGTTGAGGGCCTGCAGCAGGGTCTCCTGAAATTGTAGGAACTCGGCACGAGTGATAGGTGCCTCATTGTTCCTCGGATGATGCCGATCCGCGGGGGAATGCGGCCTCCTCCTTCGGTGCTCGGGAGATGCCGCTCGGCCCCTTCGGTCCGGAGACCTTCTACCGTCTCGGCGGTGAGGAGACCGCTCACCATGATGCTGGCAGGAGGCTCCCTCTCGGGCCTGCCTCTCATCAAGGTGGGTACGAAGGTCCTCATCTTTTTGGCGGTTCAGGATTGTGTTGCGGAGGTCGGGGTGATGAGAAGCCATTGAATCCGAGGATTCATTATGAACCGAGACATGGTCCGGGTTGAGGGTCTGCTTCTGCCTCCGCCCGTTATGATCGGAAGGGCCATTGGGGGGTTGCTGTTTGGGAAGAGGAGGCTGGCTCTGCTGGGCCGGGAGAGGAAGTTTGGGCTGTGGAACAGGATTGACAGGGACTTCCTCTGTCTGATCGGTGGGATTGGGCCCGCGGTTGGACCCTCTAGATCTGACCTTCTTTGGAGGCATGGTTGGAGAAGACGACAAGGAAGAGGCTGAGGCTGTTCGTGTGGTCCTTCCCACAGACGGCGCCAATCTGTTACCGCTGATTTCGGTGTGGGGGTAAACAGATGAGATTTGTGAGTTCGAGAAAACCTGAACAGCAGATCCAAGCCTTCCAATTCCTGCCGCAACCTGCAAGGAAGTGCGAGAACCGGGGTTGATTCCGGCGACGCACCCTCCGACGCTCTTGTCAGTAACCAGTGGTGATTAAAGAAAGAGCTTAAGGTGGAAAAAGAGTGATTACCTCGTCACAGTGGTAGAGGGGAGGTATTTATAGTCGCCCGGGGGTGATTAGGGACTTGATTCCCTGTGTAACTGCCAGGAGTAAAATCCTCACAGTCTGTTTAGGAAACTAATCCCTGATTCCCGGTGAGAGTAAATCAGGCCCGTTGACTTGGTCAAATCAGTGGCCCTGATTTGTCTCTTGTTGGTCTGGGTTTGCCTCGGGTCGGGACCCGTACCCAATTGGTGTGGATCCGTTTGTGGGTTATTGGATCTGTGCGAAGGAGATCCAGTACCCGCTTTGGATCCACTTGTATGTGAAATTACCATTTTACCCCCGAGCTTCAAGATTCGCACCCAATCTGGACGGTTCCGATTTAACCCCATTTTTAGTCATATCAGCATGTTTAGGAGATTCATGTTAGAATTTTAGATGTGATTGAATTGTTTTACTTCTAATGCTTTTTGCGTGATGCATATTGTATGGATATCTAGATTTTTAGTAATTGATGATTGTGAAAAATGCATGTTAAATAGAAATTTTTATTGTAGAATTTATGTGTAGTTGCACTTCAAGTTGTGTTAATTCTCATATGTGGTGTCATTCAAATTTTAGTATCTGTTGCCGCTGAAATCGGTATGGGGGCAAACAGATAGATTTGTGGATTCGAGGGAAGGTTAATAGTTCAACCTGAACGACTTCGTCGGAGCCTGACCGAGATCCTTTCGCCGTTAACCAGCAAAAAGTGCGAGACACTGGGGTTGATTCCGACGACGCACCCTCCGACGCTCTTGTCAGTAACTTGAATGATTAAGAAAAAACTTTAATTGGCCAAAGATTAATTACCTGGTAACAGTGGGGGGAGAGGGGTATTTATTGCCGCCTTAGGAGTCAGTTTCGGGATAAGATCAAATCCTTACTTTCCGATGTAGACGGATAGAAGTGGTTAAAACCACTATTTGAGGATAATCATGAATCTGAATCCTCTCCTATCCAATTTGACTGGGTTTCTTATGGGTTGAAACCCGTACCAAGTAAGACAGGCCCGTTTACGGATTATTGGGCTTTGACAAAAGACCCAGTTTCCATTTCAGGCCCATTTATAGGTGAAATTACCATTTTACCCCTGAACTTTAAGATACATGCCCGATTCGAACAATTTCGATTTAACCCTATTTTTAGCCATATCATGAGCCCTCCACTCCCGAAGTCTGAGCTTGATCAGCCTTTGAGGAGTAGTTTCACTGACTTAATGGATTGTGGGGTTGTATCGGAGTCCGAATAAGGGGTTTCAGATCTTATACGAGGTAGGATGGTGTTTTTCTTAGTGGGTAGCATGCTCAGGATTGTCTTTGAGCTCTTCTAGATCTTGGGTGATTTTCCTCGACTTTTTAATTATTTTTCGGATCATTCATTCAATTTTGCGAAGCGGTGATTTATTTTTCGATGACATTAATTAATTATTCTAAACAATAATTATTTACTCAGGGGTTCAAAAATATTTCCCTGGAATTATAATTATTTTTTAGAATTTTTAAGTAATTTTCCTGAATTTTAATCATTTTTTGCAATTTTTAAATAAATAATTCGAATCAAACAAATAAAAAAATACATTTTTATATCTATTTATGACGTGGAGCGATCCGGACCGTCCATTGGCCTTGGGCGTGGATTTCTGAGCGATCTATTGGCTGGAGTAGCTCAGAGGCGCTTTTTCCCCCATACGGAGGTCGGTGCCCCGGTAGCTTGGTGTTGTGGCTCGATAGCTCGGCGCTGTAGCTCGGGGGCGCCTCTCTCCGAATTGGCACTTCGGTAGCTCGGTAGCTCAGCAGAGTAGCTCGGTAGCTCGACGCTTCGTGGGCTGCCGAGCTACGTGGCTAGATCTGGAGCGTCCATCACGGCGCAAGAGGCTCAGATCACGAGAGAACATGATTTTGTCGTTTTGTGGATGTGGCAAAATCTGAGCCGTCCATCAGCTTTTGGCGCGAATCCCGGGACAATCTGACGGTCCAAAGAGCTCGTAGGCATTTTTTCTCCAATGCGGAGGTCAGTGCCCCGGTAGCTTGGCACATTAGCTCGGTAGCTCGGCGCTTCGTGGGCTGCCGAGCTACGTGGCTAGATCTGGAACGACCATCACGGTGCGAATCACAGCGCAAGAGGCTTAGATAACAAGAAAACATGATTTTGTCATTTTGTGGTCGCGGCAAAATCTGAGTCGTCCATCAGCTTTTGGCGCGAATCTCTGGACAATCTGACGGTCCAAAGAGCTCGGAGGCATTTTTCTCCAATGCGAAGGTCGGTGCCCCGGTAGCTCGATACAGTAGCTCGGTAGCTCGGCTCTTCATGGGCTGCCGAGCTACGTGGCTAGATCTGGAGCGTCCATTACGGTGCGAATAACGGTGCAAGAGGCTCAGATCACGAGAAAATGTGATTTTGACGTTTTGTGGTCGTGGAAAATCTGAGCTGTCCATTAGCTTTTGGCGTGAATCTCGGGACAACCTGACGGTCCAAAGAGCTCGGAGGCATTTTTTCCAATGCGGAGGTCGGTGCCTCGGTAGCTCGGCGCTTCGTGGGCTGCCGAGCTACGCGGCTAGATCTGAAGCGTCCATCACGGCCCGAATCTCAGCGCAAGAGGCTCAGATCACGAGAAAACATGATTTTGTCATTTTGTGGTCGTGGTGAAATCTGAACCATCCATCAGCTTTTGGCACGAATCTCGGGACAATCTGACGGTCCAAAGAGCTCGGAGGCATTTTTTCTCCAATGCGGAGGTCGGTGCCCGGGTAGCTCGAGAGCGCCCTTCTCCGGACGGACACCTCGGTAGCTCGGCCAGACCTGGGTTGTTCCCGCTCTTCTGCATTATGTCGTTTAACCTTCCTAATGAGCTTGAGTGAGGCCTAATACGTTAGAAACCCAAGAGTAACCCTCTTTTTACTATAAGTTCTCACCCCCTCATCATTTCTCCCACTCTTTCACTTTTCACTCTTAGAGAAACTTTTGCTCTCGAGTTGCTCCGCTAGCGGTGATTTTCGCTTTTGGGTGGTTGTGCTAGATGTCGTGGTATGGCAAGGCGATTTTCGGCGAACTATTCCAACCGAGAACGTCACATCAAGGTAAATATATATATTTTCAATTATATATATATATACTTTTTAAGATGTCTAGAGTGTCTTCGGGTAGTGAGGCCTCTTCCTCGAGAGGTGAGAGTGAGCAGCGGCTAGTGGCTCCGCCCATTCAAGAGGAGGCAGAAGTGCTAAGCCAAGAGAAGGGGAAGGAGGTAACAAGGTCGGCCGTGGTCGAGCCAGTCGCTCCGCTCACCAAGGGAAAGGGGAAAGTGGTGGCGCGGTCGGTAATTGTCGAGATGGTGGTAGAGCCCGTCAAACGGGGAGGAGAAGTGAGTCGGCTGCCGATGTAGATATCAGGCTATAGGGGGATCAGACATTATACCGGTGACTTATTGACGAAGGCCATCTATGGGAGATCGGAGACATATGAGAAGAACGAGCCGAAGAAGGTTACCGAGGTTGACGATATCGCCTCGGTTCTGACGGAGAGGGACCTGCTTCGGATACGGAAGAGCTTCATGATACCCCCGGAGTACACCCTAATCCTCCCCGGACCCGGAGTGCAAGCGTGCACGGCGTTCACGCCTAATACGTGCGTCTTTGTCTACGACGCGTTGAATGTAGGCCTGCGCCTTCCCCTTCACCCCTTCATGACCGAAGTGCTTCAGTGGTATGGACTGAGTCCGATCCAGTTCATGCCGAACATGTGGCGCCACGTGCTCGGGTTTCTGCTCCAGTGTCGGACGGCAAAGGTGGAGCCTCAGCTCGTCGTTCTCCAAAGTATGTATCGGATCAACCGGATGAATAAGACGGAGCACCAATACTACTTATCGCCACGAAAAGGAGTCAAGTTAATAGAGAATCCGGACTCTATCAAGTCGTGGAAGGGCAAGTATTTTTTGATCCGAGGCCCCTCGGCGTGGGACTTTCCGACCAGGTGGAAGGAGGATGTACCAAAGTGGGCAAAGGCCGAGCCAGTGTTGACTCCTGCCGAAGCAGAAGTTGTGACGAAGCTGATCGACCTCCCGACCCTGAGCTGGAAGGATATGACCGAGGAAGTGCTCCACGGGTTAGGTCTCAATCCGATCGACCTGAGTACGCTCCGGACATCTTGTTCTTTTATTTACTCTCTATGCCTTGTGTATTTTTTGTCTTAACTTCACTTTTTCTCTCGGTAGAGGCTCCGAACAAGGACTTTAGGGCGATCAAGGCCGAACGGAACAAGGCTTCCGACGCTAAGAAGAGGAAGAGGACGACCGCGGGACCTTCACCTGGCCGACCTACCAAGGTGTCCTCCGCCGTGGTCGAGACTGTAGACCTAGCATCTCCTCGGCAATCTGCCTCAGCTACCGCTCTTCCTCAACCGACCCAGTCCGAGCCCTCAGTCGAAGGCCTCGGTAGTATTGGTGCTTGAGGCCCCGCCCCTCATCGAGAATGCCAAAGCGATTCTGACCGAGGGGCACAAGAAGCTCTTCATTCCCGACTGGCGGGTGATGAACCACGATGGCTTCTTGGGGGACTCGGCCACAAGCATGCAGGTCTTGCACCATCTTCCGACCCTGAAGGACCGAGAAGCAATGAAGGCGGGGACGACGAGCGATGATGCTCTCGAGATAGCTCGGGCGACCATGTCGGTGAGTCTCTTAGTCGATTTGTTGATAATTCAAAAAATTTCTAAGTCTTTTGTTTTGTTTTCATCGTTTCTTTTCCTCTTTTGTTTTGATCTCATGCCACTTCAGCCACCTCCTCGAGCAATATTCCGAGCAGGGGAAGGAGCTGAAGCTATTATGCGACAGGAACCGAACCGAGAGGGCGAGAGTCGCGAAGCTGTACGAGACAGAGCAGCACCGCTTCCGAATCCTTGGCAGCTCAGGTTGTGCACTTTGAGACGGCCCTGGCGCAGGCAAACGAGAAGGTCGCCTCGGAGGCGACTCGGGCAGACGAGGAGAGAGAAAAGGCGAAGAAGGCCTTGGAGGACGTGATGAGGGAGAAGGACACGACAGTGGAGGCGGTGAGGACAGAGATAGAGGCCGAGGCAAAGAAGCATATGATGGCGAATATGGAGAAGTCCTATGCCACTGCGCTCGAGCACGTCGAGGCTCGAGTCCCCGATTTCGATAGGTCGGGATACGGACTGTAGGGTCCGGTTGATGATGAGGACCTCAAAGCCGATCAAGAGGTCGAGGAAGAGGAAGGGAAGGAGCAGGGGGGCAACGATGCTGTGGCCGACCCTGAGGTTGTGGTAGTGGAGAAAGGGGGCGACGAGATTGTGGCCAACCCCCAGGCCGGAGCGGTGGAGGAAGGGGAGGCGACCACCGAGGAGCCTGTCACCGAGCTACCACTCAAGGTGGCATCTTGACTTCAGTTGTCTCATATTTTCGTCTTCTTTTCTTGTATTGCCTTATAGCAGACTGGCCATCACTTTTTTTGTAGCAATCAAACTTTTGTATGAATTAAACTTTCTATTTTGACTAAGTGTTGGAGATATTTTGAATTCATTGATTGTCTATGTAGTGCCCCGATTTCCGATACTGGGAAACCGTGACACGAGCCAAGATCTTTTCTTCAATTAGTCACAATACACAGAAAAACAGGAGAATTTAAAACTTTTTATTCAATACATAATGTGTTACAAGTCTGAACATTGTACAACTGTAATACCTTACAATAGAGTTACAACATTACCTTTACATTTCTAAGTATTACAACCTTCAACATCTTACATCAGAGTACTTCTCAACTAATGCATAATCAATACATATACTGCAGCGGAACTAAACATAACACTGACTCCTTGCTTTCCTTGCCTTGAGTCCTCCTGAATTTCACCTTTGTACTTCGGCGATCCAGTACCTATGGAAGTGGGGACGTCAGTATTCACTGACGCTTAAAGGCTGATCATATAGCAGCGAATCTCCCAAACAATATACAACATATACAAACATAGCAATTGTGTTGGTGTAGTTTAAGTGTTCGTGAGTGCTATGAACTCCTTCTCGAACTGTCTCTCATATATAGGGATTTGAACCCGTATTATGAATTCTAATTGTACACAACCTGTTCCTGACAATACACGTGGCTAATGAGGTTGCAGATGTGGTCAAGTCCCACTAATGCAGTTCGCCAGTGGTGTCTATGTTCGCCACTGCGACCCGGTCAACCGGACCTCTCTCAAAACAGATGGACCCAATGTATCGGGCGTTATTCCAAAATCAAACTATAGGGTTTCGCAAGCGCAGGGTAGCACGAAGCCTACCCTGTGGCACCCTCTGGGGTATCGCAAGCGCAGGACTGCACAATGCATCCTGTGGCACCCCAGCCACGGTACTTCAGGAATTAACAGCGCGAGATACGCAACCCGTGTCCTCAACTTGTGAAACGGCACCGTATGTATCCCTTTGATGGGAAGGTAGAACTAGGACGCTTCCTACTCTAATGTCAGCAAGTCTCCGAAGTCAACATGCATCCCATACTACATGCGACCCCATCTCAAGCCGTTTCTCCATATATAGGGATTTGAACCCGCGTTAAGAATTCTAATTGTACACGACCTGTTCCTGACAATACTCCATGACTCTGTGAGGTTGCAGAAGGGGTCAAGTCCCCCCTATGCAGTCTGCTTATGGTGTCTCCGTTTTTCACTACTACCCAGCATGCCGGACCTCACTCGATCCCAATATATCGGGCATCGTTCCAAAATCAAACCATAGGGTTTCGCAAGCACAGGGCAGCGCGAAGCCTACCCTGTGGCACCCTTTGGGGTCTAGCAAGCACAGGACTGCACCATGCATCCTGTGGCACCCCAACCACGGTATTTCAGGAATTAACAGAGCGAGATACGCAATCCGTGCTCCCAACTTGTGGGACGCCACCGTACGTATCCCTTTGACGGGAAGGTACAACCCAATGTCACCACCTAAGGCCTCCCTCAAGGGACAAGTTGGTCGTAAGGTGCCCCCTACCACCAACTCCTCTCTCTTCGGCAAGGGTCTAAGCAAAATGACCTTTATAAGTCACTACCCTAATGATGTCCCTGACTCGACGATCCTAGGGACGATAATATTATATCATAACATGCTAGGCCTTAAATTAGGCTTCACAAGACAACTCTACTAGGCTGCTCAACCTAGACTTATCAGAACCCCTCAGGATCCGGTTCGTGGCTCATCGATCCAAGACTTCGACCGTGCGAATATACATGCAAGTCGCTACCCTATGTCTTGATGGTCGATAGCCCTTAGGGTGGTAATATCACCTTATACGAGCCAACGAACTGTGTACTAGCTAACAAGCTATACACGAGTAACAACCACATACGAGCCAATAAGCTACGTATGAAACAATAACTACCTACGAACCAGGCGGGCATCGTAGGAGACAACAACGTACATACCAGCCAAATAAGCCGCGTATGAGACCAACAGCTACGCACGGGCTGGTCGAGCCGCGTACGAGACAACAACCTTCATACGAGCCAAATAAGCTACGTATGAGACTCACAGCTTCGTACGGGCCAATCGAGCCGCGTACGAGACAACAACCCTATGCAAACAACCATACATGTAATCAATCTTAAAAACAACCAAACGTGCTACTAGCAAACTTGATCTCCTATTATTAGAAGCAACAGAAGAGTCTACTAATATTCTATGGTCGGTATTCTACTAAGGAAGAATCCGAAGGCGACATAATAGCCTTTATCGGACTAACTATCACTAGTGGTCTTCCCAGTCCTTATTACTTCAACCCATAGCGCCTTAAGTATGGCATACAATTACAAGCATCTTCCTACGACAATCTAATCATATAACACAACCACTCATCATGATATCCTTAAGTATGAATACGATTAAGCTTGTGCTTATATCGAGCTTAAGCATAAAAATCACTACGACCTAGACATGAAGTCCACTATAGTCAAGCATAGGTTACAAATTGAGCATGAAAGCTTACTACTTATCATGACTAATCACCACAACCCAAGCATGGATTGATAACTAATATAATATACAACATTCCAAGGCATAGTAGGTATTCTAACATTACTCCTACAACGTTCTAAACATGCATTTGAACTTTAGCATGGTATGGAACACAACATAAAATCTCTACAATTAACCATGAGTAGTTTCTTTACTCTAAGCATGAATATCATAGTATGGCTATCATTAACTTAACATGATCAACAATTAGCACGATACCTACTTACTTAGCATGAATCATGCTCATCTACTAACATAGCATGAATGGACACTTATCTAAACATGGGTGCCATGTAAACATGAGTATTCATGTAACCTAGCATGGTATACAACTTACTCACAATCTAAACTAGCATGACATGCAACTTACTTACACTTAAGTTAGCATGGCATACGACTTATTTGTAGTTAAACTAGCATGGCATATCTATAATTAAACTAACATGGTATATCACATACCTACAATTAAACTAGCATGGTATATCACTTACCTATAATTAAGCTAACATGGTATATCACCTACTTATAATCACACTAGCATGGTAAGCCACTTACTTGTAATTAAGCTAGCATGGCATAGATAAAACTAGCATGGTATGTCACTTACCTACAATTTGACTTAGCATGGTATATCACATACCTACAATTAAACTAACACGGTAAGTAATTTTATTATGGATCCTACAACATCCTAAGCATAATGAAATTAATCCAAGCATGGTAGGAAACTCTTAGATTGCATCCTACAACATTCTAAGCATAAATAGAATAATCTAAGCATGGTAGGAATTTTAGAATTTATCCTACAACATCCTAAGCATAAATAGAATAATCTAAGCATGGTAGGAATTTTAGAATTTATCCTACAACATCCTAAGCATAAATAGAATAATCTAAGCATGGTAAGAAACTCTTAGATTGTGTCCTACAATCATTCTAAACATAAAGCGTGGTAGGATATTTTTAGTAACAATCCTACAACATCTCAAGTATAAAAGCATGATAGGATATTTTTAGAAACAATCCTACAACTAACTAAGCATGAAAGCATGGTAGGATATTTTTAGAAAAAGTCCTACAACATTCTAACATGAATTAGACTAATCTAAATATGGTAGGAATTTTAGAATTAATCCTACAACTTCTTAAGCATAAACAAAGTAGTCTAAGCATGGTAGGATTTTTAGAATTAATCCTACAACTTCTTAAGCATAAACAAAGTAGTCTAAACATGGTAGGATTTTTAGAAGTGATCCTACAACATTTTACTACTACTACTACTCCTATTTTAATCAAGGCATAACACACAATTATCTACTACTACTACTACTTCATTCTTATTAAGAACCCAACATACAACTTACTACTACTTTGTGGACATAAAACATCTATAATTACTTACTACATACTACTACTTTATTCTCATCAAAATCACAACATACAACTTACTACTACTACTACTACCTTATTAATCAACATACTATTACTACTTTATTAAATTAACATGCTACTACTTAGTTACTTACTAGTCTTTATTATTACTAGTGTTAAAAGAAAGATCATTTTTATTTTACTTTACTTTACAACTAGTGAGTATGAAAGAAAATATCTTTTTCATTTATTTCTACAACTAGTGATTAAAAAGGAAAGATCTTTTTAATATTTCTACAACTAGTGATTAGCAAAAGAAAAGATCTTTTTGATCTACAACCAGTGATTAATAAAAAGAAAAGATCTTTTTTTATTATTTCTACAACTAGTGTTTAATAAAAAGAAAGATCTTTTTAATCAATAAAGAAAATTACAACAAACATATGCTTATTATTATTAGTCCAATGTTCAATCAAAGTCCTACAACCAACAATGGTTATAAAATGCTTATATGCTTATGTATACTAAGTCCTACAACCAACAATGGTTGTATGTTCAATGTTCATATGCCATATGTCTTTTTAGTCCACAATCATACATAGAACAACAACTACAATACAAAAGATGTGATCTTTATGTGTTCTTTTGTAGTTACTACTACTACCTTCTTTCTTTCTTTTATTTATCACAACATTCACACACACCCATTCACAAGAACAAACTCAAAAAGCAAAACAAAACAAGAAGGTAGAAGGAGAAGTCAAACAACAAAACAACAAACAAACAAACAAACAAGAAAGAAGCATGAAGAAACCCCCACCTAGTTCTCTTTGTTGGAAGAACTTGCTAGCTAGAAACTTCTCCTTCCCCTAGCTTTTAGAAAGCTTCTAAACAACCTACAAAACAAAACTCTCAAGTTAACATTAGGTTCTCTCTTTCTTTTCCTTTCTTTTCTTTCTTTCTTTTTGTTTTCTAAAATGAGAGAAGGAGGAGAAGGAGGGGCTATTTATAGAAGGAGAGAAGGGTGGATATTTGCAATGTGCACCCACACAATTGCCAAAAACCCATCCCCTCTTTTGGGGGCCGGCCATGCCTTGTAGAGATTAGGGGTGAGGTGTAGGGTGGTGAGGTGGAGGGAGGTGTTATGTGGGGAGAGGTGTTATATGAGGGTTTCTAGAAGGGTTTTTCTTAACCTTCTCATGTATACTTAACCTAGATTAAACCTCCTAATCAAACCCTTAACCATCCCTACTAGGTTATAGCAAAATAAGTGTTGTCCAAAATACACAACACATAATTCGTATAATGCACTAATCGACATACTACTCGTATGTGCGCATATATGTCCGTATACCGAAAAATCTTCGCATAATCCGTATAAAAATAATTAAATCTTGGAAATAATAATAAAATAAATTTTATTATTAGTTCAGAAGATCACGGTATCAATTTGATACAATACGGATATATACTGACCGATATCTGGATACAGATAATGTCTAGGAGCAACCCGGGTGAAAATCACCAAAATATTCTAATTTTGGAATTAAAACTAAATAATAATAAAATAATGATAAAATAATAATTTATACACGGTAATATCCGTCCGGGATATTACAGTCTAACTTTTGAGTCTCGCACTATGCTCGCCTAGGCTTAGCTTTTATACTTTGGTCCTTTAGACTTAGCCAATTTTTTCAACTCTTTCAGCTAGTCGAACCATCATCATCCCATTCTCATCTTAGCATCGTTAAGCTGGCTCTTGCTCGAACTCATGAGAAACTCTTCAAGGCTGAGTCGGAGCTAAATCACGTTAGGGTGCTGTTGGCTAAACGAGACTCCGAACTGGAGAGATTAGAAGAGCAGGCTCACGAGGCGCCCCCCGAAGGGAAGGAGAGATGCCCCTCAGGGGCTTATCACTATGGCCTGAGGCAAGTAGCTCTTCGGGGTCTTCTATTCAAAACTAGAGCTAAAAGGGACGAGCTGAAGAATGTGGTGCTTAAGAAAACTATGGAGGCAGCGCAACTTCGGAGAGACATCTCGGAGTTCCGTATGGGGGTGGTTCGAGTCGATTACCCCATTTCAAGATCAAAGTGACTGATGAAGCACTTAAAGAGCGTGTGATTGAGTTAGAGGCGGAGAACTTGCGCCTTCGGCGGTTGACTGAGGGAAGCAATGTTAGGAGTGCCTCTTATCCTCGGGAGGAGTATGCCCCAGGGAGAACTTTCCACGAGTTTGCATGCCAGTCATCGTCTCTGGTGCGAAGGCCTGGAGACACGCAAAGTGGGGTCACCGGTTCGTCAAGCGGCACTACGGTTAGATTGGGGGCCAAAGGTGCATCCCAATCCGCTGGTGTACAATCTTCAGTGGAGACGGAGAGAATGCAACGTGTAGCTCGTCGGCCTCGAGTGTCGCTCCGGAGGAGCATCCCTCGTCCTAAGTAGGGTGATTTTGTAGTCTCAAGACTTGTGTTGTACGAGCTTTTGGTCCTGTGTGAGACTTGTACCCCAGCATAAGAGTTGTATCTTTGATTGGTCTTTCGTGAAATAAAGAAATAACTTTTTGCAAGCGTCAATTTGTGCTTTGGTAGTATTAGTTTCGATAATCAACGGTTGTGGGAGCAATTCCGAATGACGAACCATCTCTTACTCGCTTATGAGCAAGTAGAGGAAGCGGAGTCGAGCCAATTGTTGGACTCCGAACTCATCGTTTAAAAGAGATTCAACATTTTGGGAGCAATTCCGAATGGCGAACCACTTCTCACTCGCTTATGAGCAAGTAGAGGAAGCAGAGTCGAGCCAAGTGTTGGACTCCGAACTCGTCGTTTAAAAGAGATTCAACGGTTGTGGGAGCAATTCTGAATGGCGAACCACTTCTTACTCGCTTATGAGCAAGTAGAGGAAGCGGGGTCGAGCCAAGTGTTGGACTCCGAACTCGTCGTTTAAAAAAGATTCAATGGTTGTAGGAGCAATTCCAAATGGCGAACCACTTCTCACTTGCTTATGAGTAAGTAGAGGAAGCAGAGTCGAGCCAAGTGTTGGACTCCGAACTCATCGTTTAAAAGAGATTCAACGGTTGTGGGAGCAATTCCGAATGGCGAACCACTTCTTACTCGCTTATGAGCAAATAGAGGAAGTAGAGTCGAGCCAAGTGTTGGACTCCGAACTCACCGTTTAAAAGAGATTCAACAGTTGAGGGAGCAATTCTGAATGGCGAACCACTTCTTACTCGCTTATGAGCAAGTAGAGGAAGCAGAGTCGAGCCAAGTGTTGGACTCCGAACTCGTCGTTTAAAAGAGATTCAACGGTTGTAGGAGCAATTCCGAATGGCGAACCACTTCTCACTCGCTTATGAGCAAGTAGAGGAAGCGGAGTCGAGCCAAGTGTTGGACTCCGAACTCGTTGTTTAAAAGAGATTCAACGGTTGTGGGAGCAATTCTGAATGACGAACCACTTCTTACCTGCTTATGAACAAATAGAGGAAGCGGAGACGAGCCAAGTGTTAGACTCCGAACTCGTCGTTTAAAAGAGATTCAGCGGTTGAGGGAGAAATTCCGAATGGCGAACCACTTCTTACTCACTTATAAGCAAATAGAGAAAGCAGAGTCGAGCCAAGTATTGGACTCCGAACTCGTCGTTTAAAAGAGATTCAATAATTGTGGTAGCAATTCCGAATGGCGAACCACTTCTTACTCGCTTATGAGCAAATAGAGGAAGCGGAGTCGAGCCAAGTATTGGACTCCGAACTCGTCGTTTAAATCAATACACTTGAGGTATTAAACAGAGATAAACTGAGCACAAGAGAATTATTATTCAAAAGAAACTCTTTATTAAATATTGCTAATCGGCCGCTTCTAGGTTGCGAGCCGTTATTACAATGGAAAAAACAAATAGAATAGCCTAAAAGCTGATGTTGCTTGGAGAGGCGTTCAAACACCCCCTTGGTACTTCAGTAAATGTTCGGCATTCCATGTTCTTGGTATCTTCCTGCCCCCCAGATCTTCAAGTTGGTACGCTCCGGGGCGAACTACTCTGGAGATCTTGTAGGGTCCTTCCCAATTTGGGGCTAGCTTGCCCTTCTGGCTGGGGAACGAGATGGCTAGCTTTCTGAGGACTAAGTCCCCCTTCTTAAGATCCGTGGGGCGGACTCTTCTTTTGTAGGATTGCTCGATCCTTCTTCGATAATTCTCTTGGCGAATCGAGGCTCTCTCATGGAGTTCATCGATAAGGTCCAGATTGGCTCGGAGCTCCCTTGCATTCTGCTCTTCATTATATGCAATTAGGCGGGGGGATGGCAAACCAACCTTTAAGGGGATTACGTCCTCGGAACCGTAGGTGAGGTTGAAGGGCAAATCTCCTGTGGGGGTTCTCTTTGTAGTGCAGTAGTTCCACAGTACGTTAGGAAGCTGCTCTGCCCACAATCCTTTAGCCGACTTACTTAGTCTCTTCTTGATGCCCAAGAGGATTTGTCTGTTGGCGTTCTCTACTTGGCCATTGGATTGAGGGTGGGAGATGGAGGAGAACCGCTGCTGAATGTCGAGGTCTTCACAAAAGGAGCGGAATGTTGCCCCCACAAATTGTGTTCCGTTGTCTGTCACCAAGACTCGAGGTATGCCAAACCTGTAGATCATGTTCTTCCAGAAGAACTATTGCACCCTGTTCTCAGTAATAGTCGCTAGTGGTTCGGCCTCAATCCACTTGGAGACATAATCGATCGCCATGACTAGGAACTTGAGCTAGCCTGGGGCCGGTGGGAACAGACCCAGCAGGTCCATTTTCCACATTGCGAAGGGGGTTGGACTTGAAATGGAAGAGAGTTGAGCTTGTGGTAGGCGACGGATAGTGGACAATTGTTGGCAGGGGCCACATTGTCGGACATATTGCTCGGCATCCCGAAGGAGGGTAGGCCAGAAGTACCCATAATTCAAGACTTTGCGGGCGAGGGACCTTGATCCCGAATGGGCGCCGCCTATCCCTTCGTGGAGCTCTTTCAGAGCATACAAGGCTTCTTCTGGAGAAAGACACCTCAAGTAGGGTCTGCCATCTACTTTGGTGTAGGAGCGTTTGTACAAAATTCCCTCAATGAGGGTGTACTGCTCCGCTCTTGTTTGGATTCGGCGAGCTTCTTTGGGATCTTGGGGGAGGTTTTCGTCTCTGAGGAACTCAACTAAAGGCCTCATCCAGTAATCTTCGAGTTGAATCGATTCCGACTCCATTGAGTTGGAGGCTTCTTCTTCAATGCTAGGCCTTAGTTGAACTTCGATCAAGATGGTCTGCTCGAGCCCTTGGTGGGAGGAGGAGGCTAGTTTCGAGAGGGCATCAGCTTGGGCGTTCTCCTCTCGGAAGATTCGTTGGAGTTGTGCTTCCTCGAATGAAGCCATGAGACTTTTGACCTTGGCTAGGTACTTGGCCATACGGTCGTCTCATGCCTCGTATTCTCCCAAGACCTGATTCACCATGAGCTGAGAGTCACTGAACATTTGAACACGCTTCGCCCTGCCTTGCGAGCCATGCCCAGGCCTGCTATGAGGGCTTCGTACTCGGCCTCATTGTTGGAAGCCTTGAAATTGATACGAAGGGAGTATTGGAGGATGAAGTCATCTGGGCCAGCCAGGATAACTCCCGCTCCACTCCCTTCGGCACAGGAAGACCCATCCACATACATCGTCCAGATGGGTGGCCCATTGCCGCTTGACTGACCTTAAGGATCCTACTCTCCACTATGAACTCGGCTAGAGCTTGAGCTTTGATTGCGGTCTGAGGCTGATAGCATATATTGTGTTGACTCAGCTCGATTGACCACTTATGAGGTGCCCAGAGGTCTCGGGCTTATACAGGACCTGTTTGAGCGGCTGGTCGGTGAGGACGACCACCGAATGGGATTGAAAATAGGGACGAAGCTTTCGGGCTGCCATAACCAGGGCATAGGCCATCTTCTCCAACCTCGGATAACGGAGCTTGGCATCACTAAGGACCTTGCTCACGTAATAGATAGGCTTCTGTGCCTTGTCTTCTTTTCTCACCAGGACAGCGCTGAGGGTCTGTTCAGAGGCAGTGAGGTAGAGGTAGAGGGTCTTTCCAGGTGTTGGCTTGCTGAGGAGTGGAGGGTTGACCAAGTAGGCTTTGAGTTGGTCGAACGACTCTTGTTGCTGCTGACCCCACTCGAAGCCCTTAGCCCCCCTGAGGGCTTTGAAGAATGGGAGACACTTTTCTCCGGACTTGGAAAGGAAGCTCCCTTTAGCCGCGAGGTGCCCGGTGAGCTTTTGCATTTCTTTCACGTTTGAGGAGGGAGCCAAATTGAGTATGGCATTTATCTTCTCAGGGTTGGCTTCAATTCCCCTCTGGCTGACCATAAAGCCTAAGAACTTACCCGATGAGACCCCGAACGCACATTTATTCGGGTTTAGTCTCATGTTATGCCTCCTCAGCACGTCAAAGGCATCTTGGAGGTCGGCGACATGGTCAGACCCATTGACGCTTTTCACCAACATATCGTCGACGTAAAATTCCATGTTCTACTCGATCTGATTTTTGAAGATCTTATTGACGAGACGTTGGTAGGTGGCACCAGCATTTTTAAGCCCGAAGGGCATCACCCTATAGCAGTAGAGGCCTTGATCCGTGACGAAGGATGTCTTCGGGATATCTGGGGGAACATTCGGATTTGGTTGTATTTGGAGAATGCATCCATGAAGCCCAGCAGTTCATGGCCCGATGTGGCGTCGATCAAGATGTCGATGCTAGGGAGCAGGAATGGATCCTTAGGGCACGCCTTGTTTAGATCTGTGAAGTCGATACAGATCCTCCAACTTCCATTGGCCTTTTTCACCATCACAACGTTGGAGAGCCACTCCAGGTAGTTGACCTCCTATATGAACCAGGCTTTGAGGAGCTTCTCCACCTCCTCCTATATGGCTTGTTGGCGCTCGGGAGAAAACTTGCGCCTCTTCTGCTGGACCGGTCTGGCCCCTGAAGGGACACTTAGAAGGTGGACGAGGAGCTCTTCGGAGATCCCCAGCATGTCGGCTGCTGTCCAAGCGAATAGGTTGCGGTTTCTCTTTATGCACTGGACTATGTCGGAGCAGAGGGCAGAAGGGAGGGTTTTGCTGATTAAGAATTTGCAGGTTGGATCTTCCTCCAAGAAGAGGACTTCCTCTAGCTCATCTACCGGCTCCGACATAGGCGGGGTGTTCCCCTGGGGAATCTCAAGGGCCTCGAGGGAGAGGACGAGTCCTCCAGTCGAGGTCATATAGCATTTGCTGGCCGTTTCCTGACTTCCCCTCACCTCTCCTATGCCCACTTTGGTAGGGAACTTTATCTTTAGATGGTAAGCTGATGGGACGGATTCTAAAGCAGCTAGGCCCGATCGACCTAGGATCACATTATAGGCGGCTTGGACGTCAACCACCATGAAGTCCATCTGCTCTGTTCGGGTAGTAGGAGTTTTACCAGCAGTTACGTTGAGGGTTATAACACCCTCGATCGTCACTGGTACTCTCGTGAACCCATGGAGAGTTTAACCAGTGGGCTTGAGTCTGTCCCTCGATAATTGGAGCCCTCGGAAGGCCTCTAGAAAGTGAATGTTGACAAAACTGTCATTATCCACTAGGACCCTCTCTACCTTGAAGTTGGTCATGTGGAGGTTGATCACCAATGCATCACAGTGGGGGGTTCGGACACCCTCTAGATCATCATTCGAGAAAGTAACCGGGACTCCAAGGCCTTTAGGAGGGGGAGGCTATGCACCGAGTTGACTTTCCTGACAAAGGCTTTTCGGGAGGAGTTGAAAGTTCCTCCCATCGGACTTCTGTGGATGAGGTGCAAGATGCGCTCTTCCTCGAAGTCGGGAGTCTCCTCGCGCCTCTCAGGCCACTTGTTTGCCCCCCTGGGGGGTGGAGGAGGATCGGCCCGGTCCTTCTTTACAAACATGGTGAACTGCCCTCTCTGAATGAGGGCTTCGATTTCGTTTTTCAGGGCCCGACAGTCGTTGGTGTTATGGCCGTGGTCCTGATGGTAGCGACACCACTTCTCCCTATCCCTCTTCTTCCCAGGAGTGTTCATCTTTAGGGTAGGAGGCAGAATTCCTTCTTTCTCAACCTCCATTAGAATGGCCGAGACATTAACGTTGAGAGGGGTGAATCTCTCAAACCTTGGAGGTGGGAGACGCTGACCCCTATTGTCCTTTCGGAGCTTTTTAGCTCCCTCGTCTTTAGCGGTCTTCCTCTTACTTCCAGAAGACGACCCCTCGAAGGTAGGGCAGTGTACAGCTTCCTCCATTCGGATGTACTTCTCACTTCAAAGAAGAAGCTCAGAGAAGTCTCGCGGGGGCTTCTTGGCCAGGGATGCCCAGAGGTCAGCGTTGAGGACATTGGATTGAAAGGCGGTTGAGGCGACCGACTGATCAAGGGCAGCGATGGACCTGGCCTCCACAGTGAACCACTTGACATAGTCCCTCAGTTTCTCGCCCTTCTTCTGACTAAGGAAGAGTAGTGAAATACTTGTCTTTTCGGAGCAGTGGCTGCTCACGAAATGAGTTATGAAAATGGCCTCGAACTGGTCGAAAGAGAAGATGGAGGACAGGGTGAGGTAGGAGTACCATTTCCGAGTTGGGCCTTTGAGAGTGGCCGGAAATGTCTTGTAGAGGAGGGCATCAAAAGCCTGGTGGATCATCATGAGAGTTTTGAAACTCTCGATGTGATCCATGGGGTCTGATTCCCCCGTGTATGTCTCGAACTGCGGAGGCTTGAAATTTGCCGGGACGGGGGCCTCCATGATGGTACGAAAGAATGGAGGCCTGCTTGGACGAAGGGTCCTCCCCCTTAGTTCCTCATCCCTATCAAGTCGGCCAAGGCACCTCTCCATCTCATGGAGACGGCGGTAGACAATGTGCTCCCTTCGACCGTACCTTGGAGAGCCTCAGGACTCATCTTCGTACGAAGGGGAACGGGAGCTACGGCGATGGTAGCTCGGAGACTGATTAGGACTGGGGATGTGATGGCGGTGGCTCGGAGCTTGACGAGGACTTTGGGATCGGTGGCGAGGGCTCTGAACCGGCTCAGGAGTGGGCACCCTCTGGATGTTATTGTTGTTGTTAGGCGGGGCATTGAGGGACCGCAAGATTGCTGCCTAAAAGTCTTGGAATTCTGTCCTGGTGATGGGTCCGTTCTGGTCCCTTTGGGCCCATCGACCAGCAAGAGAATGGCTTCCCCTTCAACAGTATTGGGGGGACTCCCCCCGCCTCCTAGGAGAAGGGGACCTCCTGCGGTCACAGCGGCGAGGAGATCGAGCCTTTGGACGTTCTAAGCAGGAGCCTCCCTCTCGGGCCCGCCTCTCATCCAAATGGCGGTGAAGGTCTTCCTCCTTCTGTCGGTTGATTATGTTGTTGCAGAGATCTTCCGATGGCCGAGGGTTATGGGATGCCATGGAGTTGGTGAAAGGGTTATGTACTGAGATATGATCGCGGTGAAGAGGTTGTTTCTGGGGATTAGGACGAGAGGTCCCTACGCCAGCATTCTGGGGCCCGAGTTGAACCTACTGGGGTTGAGAATTTTGAAGAGGGGGTTGCCCCTACTGCAACAACTGAACAGGTTGAGGAGGGAGCTGTCCCTGTTGTTGGACGGGTTGGACAGGTTGGAGGGGAGCCTCCGGTTGCGGTTGGTGAGGAATGGGAGTGGGTCTACGGTTGGAGGCGGTAGATCTTACTTTCCTTGGTGGCATGGCTGGAGGCGGTCTTGACTGGTGGAAGAGGTTGGACTGCTATTCGAGTTTTTTCACAGACGGTGCCAATCTGTTGCTGCTAAAATTGGTGTGGGGGCAAACAGAAAGATTTGTAGATTCGAGGGAAGGTGAATAGTTCAACCTGAATGACTTTACCAGAGTCTGACCGAGATCCTTTCTCCGTTAACCTACAAAAAGTGCGAGACACCGAGGTTGATTCCGGCGACGCACCCTCCGACGCTCTTGTCAGTAACCTGAATGATTAAGAAAGAGCTTTAATTGGCCAAAGATTGATTACCTGGTAACAGTGGGGGAAGAGGGGTATTTATAGCCGCCTTAGGAGTCAGTTTCAGGATAAGATCAAATCCCTACTTCCCGATGTAGACGGATAGAAGTGGTTAAAACCACTGTTTGGGGATAATCATGAATCTGAATCCTCTCCTATCCAATTTGACTGGGTTTCTTATGGGTTGGAACCTATACCCAGTAAGACAGGTCCGTTTATGGATTATTGGGCTTTGACAAAAGACCCAGTTTCCATTTCAGGCCCGTTTATATGTGAAATTACCATTTTACCCCTGAACTTTAAGATACGTGCCCGATTCGAATGGTTCCGATTTAACCCTATTTTTTGGCCATATCAGTATCACATTAGTAGATTTGCTAAATGTAATGTAAATAAAATTGAGTTGTGTTTGATTTGACTAGACTATAATGTTGGAGAATTTCCCCATCATGTTAAATAAGTTTTGAAAAGAAAATGATGTGTGTGTGCGCGCGCATGTTTATAGAGTAGTGTTCATAATTTATAAAAGACATATAGTGTATGAATGATCTCAAAATTAGGGGTGGCCGATCATACCGAAATGAGCCAACTGACCGGTTTTTCAACCAAACCAATCAATTCGGTACCGAAAAATTTGGTTACCAAAAGTATGGTATGGTACAACTGTACCGAGTTCTAAAATTCGGTTAGGTTTCGGTATTTGGTTCAGTCGGTATTTTACCGTACCTACCGAATATTCAAATTGTTGTTGTTATGCGAATTTAGATGGATTGGCAAGGTCAAAAACAGTCTGAGAAGCTGATGGAGATCATGCAGGTGGTATTTGCAGTTACTGCTTTCATTGCTGGGTACTCAATTGGCTCGTTTCAGATGATGCTTCTAATATACGCTGGTGGAGTTGTGCTTACTGCTTTGATTACCGTGCCTAACTGGCCGTTCTTCAATCGACATCCGTTGAATTGGTTGGAGTCAAGTGAGGCTGATCGTCACCCGAAACCACAAGTAGCTACACCTTCTAAGAAGAAGGGATCCAAGCACCACCTGAAGTAGGTTGAGTCACAGGTCTGACTTTCATGTAACGGCCCTATGATTTTTATTTTCGCTGAACCTGAAGTTTATTTTATGAGGATGGTTATTACTAATGTTGAGAGTTTATTATAGAGAAGAGAATACATATTTGGTTTGTTGTTGTTATTTAGTGTTGACTGAATGCCAAACTTAGCATAAGGTGCCAACTATTCTGATATCTTTGTTTTTCTGTTGCTTATGGTTGTGCTGAGCATTGGTTAAGTTATTGATATCATTATCTTATTTGATAGGTTAAAGTTATTGATATCATTATGCTCCCCTAGCCATCACAGATCTTATTTGTAGCCAGCTTATATGATATTGTTAACTTGTTATTTTTATTGGTAGTGATATTTGCTAAGGTATTTGTTGGGTTATATTTGGTATAACACCAATACCGTACCGTACCAACCGAAGAAGTCGGTAAACCGAAGTTTCGGTATACCGAACTTTTTGGTTGGTAACGGTTTGCATATTTTCAAACCGAACTAGTTTGGTATGGTAATGGTACAATGTCAAAAAAGTCCGGTACCGTACGGAGCCCACCCCTACTCAAAATTGCTATCTACATTTTATTTTGTATTGAATCACTTTGTTATAAGAAAAATTAGTAAGAATTCGTTACTGGATTTTTGAACTGTGTTATATAAACAAATAAATTTGATACAATTAATAGAAAGTGATTTGAATGTATATAATTTTAAAAGGTGGAATGAACCAAGAGTGGGTTCTTAAAGTTTCTAACTCTTATATAGCCAGAATTGATGTTTGGCTTTGTGGCTAGCGCGTGCGTGCTGTGCCTATGCACTGTCACGTGGCGCTTCGATCTTTGTGGTTGTGGGTTCAAGTGGGGTTGGCTCTGTTTATTTCAAAACATTTTTTAAGGTAAAAAAGAGTGAGTAGTTGAGTATTTAAACACTCAGAGCACTATATAACTGTGAACTGGTTGGCTCAGTGGTTGGGCGTTTGGTTTGTTGTCTGTTGGCACTGGTTCGAGCCAAGGCGGGGTGCAGTTGAGTTCAAAACATATTTTTTTGTGATTTTGAGTATTTTTAATGGAGGACTTCATGAGAAATTCATAAAATATTATTAGAACAATTTAGAGTTATTTTACACTATTCTAAAAATATTTTGAGAATCTAAAAAACATGTTTTATTCACTTATTGAGTTGGAGTTCAAATTTAAAATGTATATGGTTGAAGATATTAAAAGTTGATTTTAAACGAAATTAAAGTAAACTTTGAATTGGAAATAAAGAAATTTTGGTGATGATTTTAAAGAAGTTTGAAATTAAAAACAAAGAAATGAGTTTTGATTGAAATATAGGTTAATGTGAAAAGAGCTGTAAATGTTTGAAAGTGATTAATTTTGAAGGAATGAGTTTCGAGAAAACTTTGAAAGTGATTGGTTTGATTGATTAACTAAAAAGTCGTTTAGGTGAAATTCGTTTTGGAAATTATTATTGAATGAGTTATGAAAGTTGATTACTCCATGGATAAAGAGAATTGATGATTGAAAGTTGAAATATTTATGTTGAGGTTGGATATAACCTATTTGATCTCTAGAGTGAGAATGTTGTTGGAATCTAGAGGCTAGGCGAGACCCTAGTTACCGGCATTTGTGATTAATAAAAATTTGAGGAGTAACCAGTGTGGGTTAACTCTCTCGTTGTGAAGTAGCCAGTGTGAGCTGACTTTCTCTTATGTTGGTTTAAATCCGGTAGGGTAAGCTAACTCTAAGTTGTGATGATTATAACTAAAACCTAAGGTCAGGCACTAAGAGGGGATGTGATGAAGTATGGGCAAACATGAGTATGAGGGCCCAGATAGCGCGGTGGGAGGTATCTCCAGAATTACCGGGGTTGAGGCTCATGGTGGAGGATATTACTCCAGTTACTGGGATTAATGCGATGCTCGTGGGTATTTGTGTGATGAGGTACCTATGACAACGTGGTGTGGGTTTCGTCTCCAGAATTATCGGGGTGTAAGGCATGATGGCCGAAAATCACTTGCGGTGGAAGGATGACTCTCAAGAATTATCGGGGTCATAGCTCGTGGTGTGGGTATTCGCCTCCAGAATTACTGGGTGTAAGGCAGTGTGTCCAAAATCACTTGAAGTGGGAGTATGATACTCAAGAATTACCGGGGTAGTACTAGATACTCACAGAATATCTAAAATATACATTAGTCACCATAGTAGTAATTCATAGCGAGGGATTAAACCCTCTGTTGAGGAATACGATAAGGGCTTGCCCTCGGACCTATGTAGAATGGGATACATAGAATCCAAACAAGGATGCATTAGTGCATCTTAGTGTAATCTGCATTAGGCATCTAAGGCATATCATACACTGATATGTTTAGGATAGTCACTTTTACACTTTGTAGTGCATTCAAGTTTGTGGTTGTTAAAGTAAGAGAGTCATTATGTTACAACATAGCGAGGATCGTTGTTTTATAGCATTGCGTTAGTTGTATGCAACTGACGTGCCCACAGTTTTTCAGTGCAGGACTTGGATTAGCAAAAAAACATAAAGATGAATTAGTGTTAAAGATTGCTTTCAGATTTAATTTGTTGATATTAAAGTTGTATTTATCATGTTGTATTTATTTAATTCCGCTGCGTTGATGTTAAAGAATAGTGTTGTATGAAAAAAATTTAAATTCCTTATAAAATTGTACGAATTTGAAGTAAAAGATCCTGTTGTGCTATGAATTACCGTATGGAATTTGGGGCGTTACAAATTAAGATATCTGGACAAAAGGACTAGACTACATGGTGAAATTGGTCACGAATAGGTTATGTCAAATCACTGGCATTCCCGTTACTTGAGTAGCAGTGATGTATTACTAGATATCGCTCATTGTTTGTAACACTAAAATAAGATTTTAGTATTACTGTCAACGTAATGGGAACTTATAGGGTCACATACTTAGAATAAATCAAAATTGGAATTTAAATTCATTATATAAATTTAATTCAAATTCCAAGTAGGACTTAAGCTCCCAAAATTGGTTGGACAATTAATTAGATTAATTGGGCCAATCCAAATCAGAAGGCCCGCACATTTCATTACTCACTTAGGGTTTGTTGCGCGCGCGCACACACACACACACACATATATAGAACTATGAAGAGAAAACCCTAGCCGTCATAGAACGTGACAGAGAAAGGGAGAAAGATCATGAGGAACATTCCCTTTCCGCAACTAGCACCACGGTGTGAGGGAGAGCCCAATTTGATCTGTTCGTGTGGATGCCATAGAAGCACCGCAACGTTATAGTGCTCATGATTGGCATACTGTGGAGACAGCATATTCATCGTCGAGGTAACACTCTTAACACATTTTAAGGTTTTCGCATGGATCCATGGCTGGGTTTCAATTTTATATTTAATTCCGCTGCATATTTACTTTGTGATTGACCTTGAAACCCAATATTAATACACAAGCTATTGATGTGAGTGGCCCAAAACTTTTTCGTTTTGAGAATTTCCGTGCCTCAATTCCAAAATCTGAGGGGGTTTCTGGGTCGGCGTGGAACACAGTGATACTTGGTAATAATCTTCACATAGTATTTCTTAAGACTTATAAAGTGAAGGTTACTCTTAAGACATGAAACCATATATGGTTGGTAATATCTTCACTAATGGAAAATCTCTTATCAAGGAAGTGGAGGCTTTACAATTCAAAAATTGTATAGGATAGCTATCTTCGCTCTCTTCGCTCTCTTCGAGGGAGGTTGATATGTTGAAGATTAGCTCTTGTGATCTTCAAGAAAAATATAAATATGCATTAGAAATTCTAGCATAAAAAATGTGAGTTGATTAGATCAAAGGTGGGGACAGAAATTCTAACTATTTCCATCAAGTCACGCTTGTTCACTGTGCTAGGAACTCCATTTATAAGGTACAAAGTACGTATGGGGTTCAATTTACTAAAAGAGTGGATGTGCCAAAATAATTTATTGATTATTTTACGGATAAGTGGTCACCTAATCTCGACCAACGTCATGATTTAACCTTTTCTTGTATTGGTTCTGAAGTTACTGATGATATGAATGATAAGCTAATCCTACAGTCAGCGAGACCTATGGTGTCAGTCGCTCAATGTCATTTAATAAATCACATGGTCCTGACGGCATTTCTTGGACATTTTATAAACACTAGTGAAATATCATTGGTGGTGATTTGTTGCAATTGTTAATGATTTTTGGCTCATGGCATCCTTACCATACCAATGGAAGTCAAACTTTGTGACTATAATTGCTGAGGTCTCTTGTCCTTCAAGCACGAAGGATTATCGCCCGATTAGTCTTAGAAACTTTTCATGTAAAGTTATTGTCAAACCGTTAGTTAATCATTTGAAGTCTATTCTAAACTCCCTTGTCTTTGAGGAACAAGGTGTCTTTGTTCCTGAGCATTTGATTTGGAAAATGTGTTTCTTGCTCAAGAAGCTTTCCATTCCATGAAGGATACCGAGAAGTGTGCATGGTTTATGGCCTTGAAACTTGATATGGAGCGAGCTTACAATAGGATTAGGTGGGATTATCTCTCAACTATTCTTTTGTAGTTTGAGTTTAATGCCAAATTTCTTAGGTGGGTTATGGCTTGTGTTGAGAACCCATGATTTGCAGTGCTTGTTAATGGCTCTCCTTCTGATTGCTTCAGCTCGACGATAGGGCTGCGACAAGGTTGTCCTCTCTCCCCCTATCTCTTCATCCAATGTTCAGAAGCATTATCCCGTCTCATTAAACAGCAAGTAGCTGGTGGTAGACTCTTAAGTACTATTATTGACAATCATAATACATCTCTCAGTTGTTTACTTTATGCAGCTGGTAGTTTACTTTTTTCTAGAGCTAACGTGTCAGAGTGTATGGTGATTATAGGGCTACTTGATACTTATTATTTTCTCAGCGGCCATAATGTGAATCTTAGTAAATCCAGTGTTTTCTTTGGAGAGCGTGTTGGTTTGAATAAGCAACACTACAGACTTAGACTTTTGTAGAAGGAGGTGGGTTTAATGCCATTTAATAACTTTGTAGTATGATTAGCTCGTCATGTATCCCCGCTGCTAATTACAGTGATGTGGTGGAGATAGTTTGTAAACGTCTATCGGGTTGGAAGGCTAAGACTCTTTGCCCTGGGGGTAGGTTGGTTGTTCTGAAATCATTTGCTCTACGTTAGCTTATGGTTGGGTTCCGAAATCTATTGTTGATAAACTTGAGCAAGAATTTTGTGATTTCCGTTGGGCTAAAGGTAATGATGATAAGAGTTTGCATATGATTGCATGGGATAGAGTTTGTAGACTCATTCAGTTCGGTGGTGTTGGTTTGAGGCAATTGGACACTATAATACCCCAGATTTTTAAATAATGCTTTTAAGATTAATAAGTGAATTAAAATGATTTTTGGTGATTTTATAAATATTTTTTTGAAATTTACCTTTTTACACGTGCAAATATTTTCTTGGGAAGTTCAAAGTCAGAAAATTACTTTGGGAAAACCCATCAATTATTATTAGATATTATTTGTGAATTTTTCTGATAATTATTTGACATATTTGCAAATATTACAAAAAGACAGACTTTTGTGTAAAATTACCACTTTGAGTGAATACTTCAGATTTTCGGATTTTTGGACTGGACATGATGCCTAGTCAACTCAGAGGTAAAGAATTTACTTTTTGTTTTAATAAATTTGGTTTATTTTGCAAAAAATGCCACTTAGAGGGCAAAAAGTACAATTTTGTTTTCTGAGTTTCTAAAATAGTGCCGGCCAATATAAGGGTAGTTGTTTTTGTTTATAAATCTCAATTAAGTTGGTTTTATCTAATTTCCAAGTATAAGGATTTATATATGTAAAGATATATTCAAAAGGGATATTTTACAAATCTATTCCAAAATCTAGAACTCTAATTTCTGGCTTATTAAAGGCGAGGTGCAGCTGTCTCTTTGCTTCACTACACAAAGGAATTTCTCTATTATTATTTTCTTGGAGTTTCAAAGCGAGGATCCTGGTTTTCTTGTGAAATGATGGATTTTCTTATTTCTTTAATATCTTCAGTTGATTCTTCAATAAGGTGAGTGACATATATTTGTTTTCTTATTGTTCTAAGCATGTTGTATGTGATAATTTATCTATTAGAAAGCTTGTTAGGAATTGTATGAAGAAATAATAAATTTTGATGAGTAGATGAACTAAAATTGAATCTTTTCATGAAACTATGCTATGGATGGTTAAAATTATATATAGATGACTTGAGATTTGTTAAGAATCTAATAGAGATCATGGGTATATTGTTTTGTATTAAAGACTTGCTGATTTAATTGGTTGAGCATCCACTATCGTTTGCTATGTCAATTGATATATATAGCATTTAGAAATAGCAATAGAATGACCATGCTGCAGTCGTCAAAGTCTAAAAATAGAAGCGACGGAAGAACATCTTCCGTCTTTTTTTTTTGGTATTCAGTAAAAAAAAATTCAAAAAAATCCAAACAACACACCAAACGGATGATGTTCATCCGTCTGGGTGTTTTTTGGGTTGTTTTTTTTGGTTAAAAAAAAGTCAAAAAAAATCCAAACAACACACTAAACGGATGAACATCATCCGTCTGGGTGTTTTTGGGATTTTTTTTGGGTTTAAAAAAAAATTAAAATAAAAAAAACACACCAGACGGAACAACTTCATCCGTCTGGCGTGTTTTCAGCGATTTTTTTATTTTAAGAAATTTGTTTTCGATGAGAGATGGAACACCATCATCCGTCTCTCATCTTTTTTTTTATTTATTTAACTAGACGACACTCCTTCATCCGTCCCTTCGTCAAACGGATGAACATCGTCCATCTTCTATATTTAGCAATTGGCTAAAAGAGCTGCTCAGTTTAGCAAGCCACTGTTCATTTCTATCCTAAATTATGGGTTTTTAGCAAACGACTGTGAGGCATATTTCTAAATCGATTTCCAATTTTTGAGTTTTTAAAAAAACGACACTCTTATAGGGCTTATAATACACAAAATTCGATTAAAGAAGAATTTTTCACTGTGTATGTATGTATGTGGTTTGTTTGGAGATTTTGATGAGTAAAGAACTGGACGAATGATTGTTTTATTGCATGTATTCTTGAGTAAATTGATGTAATCAGTGGGGTTTGTGTTTAATCAAGTTGTGGAAGGATTTTGGATAAGAAAAAATCAAGTTTAAATGATAAAAAGGGGGGTTTTACTTTCGAGTCTGTTGATGAACAGCAAAAACTTGATTTTTGTGTTTTGTGAAATTTTCAATTGGGTTTTGATCTATATTGATACTGAGATTGAACTAGACTAAATCCTACTTATACACAATGAAACTGGACGCTTAAACTGATGCTTAAACTCACCTATATGCATATATACTCATTCATGTTTACTGTTTTTGAAGATTTTGTCAAAAATTGCTCTTTGTGATCTTAATGTGATTTTGATATGTTTTATAAACTCCTATATGTTCTATAAGGCATATTTGATCGTCTCAGGATGTTGGTTTTACAAAAATTGTGATTTTATAAAGTATAATGGTGTATCAGTTAAAACATGCACAGAATTTCAAAACTGCAACCTGTTATAATTGACAGTCGGCAGTCGACTGTCAGTTATTGAATTTCGGATTTTTTTGCAATAACAGTCGACCGCTTCGTCTTTGAACTGAAGTCGACAGTCGACTGTCGGTTCTTGAGTTTAGAATTTTCGCAGGCCAGTCGACTGGCTATTTTCGACAATCAACTGTCATTGTTCTGGCTGATGGGTTTTCTTGAGTTTCGAATTTTCGCAGGACAGTCGACCGTCCATTTTTTACAGTCGGCTATCATTGTTCTGGCTAATGGGTTTCTTGAGTTTTCTGATGTTTTCTTTAAACGATTGGTTCTTCGATATTGTAGGTTATTAATCTACTGTTTTTAAATGACGTTTTGCTACAGATTACAGTATTCTACAAAAAGTTATATTTTGTTTATAATAGAATTTAAATTACATTCCTATGACTTTATAATGAGAGATATATGTGATTTTCAAAGGAATTGATGTTTCGTGATATTCTACGACTTAAAAATATGATTTCTGCTATTTAATGGATTTAATATTTTTATTTAAATTCTGGAATTTCATGAGTACATTAAATGTATTTGGATTTTTGTCGATAAAAGTTTTGACGATGGATTTATAAGTTTTATTGAAAGTTTTGGTATTGATGGTTGAGCTATGAGTCTTTAGAGATTGAGTGGGGCCCTAACTATCGGCGGTTGAGATTTTGGTTGTTGTTCAGTTGAGTTAAGCCCGGTAGGGTACACCAACTCTAGGAGATTCGCAATCTATTAAATAATTAGTTGACTTAAGAAGATAAGGACAGACTCTAGATGGTGATATGATGAAATGAGAACATAGATTTTGGACCTCAGTATGGCCTGCGGTGTGAGATAATCCTCGGAATTATCGAGGTGTGAGTGAAATAGTCGCTGGAGTTACCTACGGTGTGGGATTAATCTCCGGAATTATCAGGGTCGAGGCGACACTCATGGGGTATTCGTGTGATGAGGCGCCATAGCTTGCGATGTGGGGTATTATCGAAGATTTCCAGGTGTGAGTAAAATAGTCTTCGGAATTATCTGTAGATAGAGAATGACCTCTGAAATTATTGAGGCATAGGCTAATACTCATAGTTTATCTAAATCTCGTAGGATTAGTTGCATAACGAGGAATTTAACCCTATCAAGTGGAGAACGATAAGGGCTTGAACCGGACCTATGTAGAGTGGGATGCATAGAATTCGACAAGTATGCATTACAGAGTCAGCATATAGCGTTAGTGTTTTCTTGACTTGGTTTTATGCATGTTGTTTTCCGTTTCCTTACACTTGACACTTAGTCTAGTTTCACCTGATGTTTTCATATTTTATTTATTGTTATTTCTTATTCCATTTGTTACTACTGTTGGTACATGTTGTCTATGACTCTATACCTTATATTTTATTTATGTTGCACTTCTTTTATGTCACTCACACCGTTATGGCTGATCCCTATAGTTTTGGAAATTCGGGTTATCTTTAGCCTCATGTTTTACAGGTAGGTACCTATAGTTTGGAATTTGGATGCATGAGATAGAATGATGTTATGGCTTGTGTAAATTGTAAACGAATGTGTTATAAAAGAAAAAATTTGTAATTCAATGTGTTTGTTATCCGTTGTGCTTTGTATAGAATTAATGTAATAAAAGTTGAAAAAATTTCTCTGTGTTTTGGCTATATTTACTATTACAATTGAGGTTAATGGTGGAAATTGTGTCACGTATTTCGAAGATATCATATTAAAAATTCGGGGCGCTACTGTCACTTTACAAGAGAGCCTTATGGCAAAATATTTGGTTAGATTTTAGTAAATCTCAGACACTATTGTTTAAATGGTTATCTGCTAAGTATAAACTCCCTTCATCTATGTGGGATATCCAATGTTCGAAATGATGTTCGTGGCTCTGGCGCGTTTTCTGCACTGGTAAGAACCTAATCTGCACTAGCCTTCATTGGGAAGTAGGTAGCAAGATGGAGATAGATGTCTTCTCTGATCCTTGGATCTTTTGTGCTCCCCTAAATAGAATTGACATCACGATTTCTATTGAGTTCTTCAATGACAGTTGATGATTTTATCCCCCCTATAACAAATGAATTCCGGCTGTGTGGAGTCTAGCTTGCCACATTCAATCATTCATATTGTGCTACAAATGTCAATTCTCGTGAATCAAGTCATTGATCGCCTCCTTTGCTATGATTCCTCTCTGTCAACAGTCTCATTGAAGACTTTGTATTCAACTGCTAGTAGAAGGAACTGCAAGGTGCCATGTTTTTCAAATAGTTTGATTCACAAACTGAAAGTCACACAAAAAATTATTAGGTGATTGTAGAGAATTGCATGAGGTGAATTCCTACTAGATCAAAGTTAATTCGTCATGAAATGCAGGTGGTGTCTACTTGTCCAGTTTGTGAGGTAGGGGACGAAACTTTTGAACATTTCCTCTTTGATTGTGTTCTCGTTAGTCAAGTTTGGACCATTAACTAATTAAAATGCAAATTGCAACGTATGGACATTATTACCAAAATGGCATCCTTCCCTGATCTATGGTCAATGTTAGTGAAAAATTTGTTTGATTCAGGTGATAGAAAACAATTATTGCAATCCCTAATTATTACCACATTGTGGTATGTTTGAAAAGCTCGATACAGAGTCCGTTTTGAGGGAGTGTACCCCCTCCCACACATTGTAGTCTCCAGTGCAATCTCAAACGTTGTGAAATGTCGGATGTTCTTGGTGGTTTTTTTGCTTCAGTGGGTTCCTACAATGAGGTCCAATGGATGGATCTCAAAGCGATCTCCGCTCATCGTTGTGTGTAAGAGCACTTCATCAAATGGGTTATGCCGCCTGAAGGATCTATTAACCTCAACTTTGATGGGTCCTTGGAAGGGAATAACACCGGATATGGTTTTGTCTATCGAGATTGGTGTGGTAGATCACTGTTGGTCGGTGGGGGACCAGTTGTGTCGACATTTATCAACGTTATTGAAAGAAGAGGTTTGTGGAGGGCTCTTATTGTCTTTCATCTGTTGTCTCGCGAAGGTTCTATTCTTATTAAGGGATACTTGAAACTCGTTATTGATCAAATCCGTACAAGAAGCGGTCACGATCCTATTTCTCAGGATGTATTACTCATACTTGAATGTATGAATATTGGTGGGATACAACATATTTATCAATAGGAAAATATATGTGCTGACTGTGCTACAAAAAAAAGTGATTTAGTAGTGGTCAAAGCTTTATGGAGATTAACATCTCTGACCTTGAGTTTCTTGTGCTGGCTAAGGAAAATGCTGCATGGGTCTCCCAGTTGAGGGATTCTTGTGTTTTGTAGCCGTTTTATATTTTATTTTTAATTATCTTGTCTTGCAAAAAAAACACACAAAAAACATTGCAGAGATCTATACCATTATCGTTTTTTGGCGGTTCGATGTGCTCCCTCCATATCTTTGGTGTGAATCGATGTACTTTTTTAAATTTAGGTATCACATGATACCACGTAACTATCTTTGATCCCCATTTCTTCTAAATATGCCCATGCATGATACTCCTACTTAACAAGATTATTCACTTAATCGATAAACCTTAATAAGGTGGAACTTTTTGAAATTGGTATGAGATTGGATAGAGAAAAGTTAGAATAAAAAGATGGAGAGAATGTGGAGATATGTTTTCTGTAAGTATATTTTAATTATTTAAAAAATGAAAAGAAATCAAGCTATGTGAGAAAAGAGAGAGAGAGCAAACTTAGATAAGACTAAACAGGGTGTAACAATTAGCATTGGTATAAATACCCGAAATCCGGATTCGATCCGGACCCGATCTGGATCCGGCATTGGACCGGAACCAACCCGGTCTATCTGGGTCCAGCTCCGGGTCCTAAAATGGGATCCGTTATACTTTCGGTTTCGGGTCCGGGTCTGCTCAAAAAAGACCCGACACGGATTCGTTAAAAAACCCTAAAAAATCAACATAAAAATAAATATTCTATCATCATCCCCGCTCTTTCCTCCTCAATTCTAAATATTTATCTTCCAAACTCAAAACTTATGCTTTTGTCTTCTCTCCTTTATTCTAAATCCTCTATTCGCCGCCTCCGCTCGCCACTCACATTCTCGCTCCTATCCAAATGGGTAGGAATATTTTGATAGGACCCGGACCTGAAACCGGACCAGGCCCTCACGGGTCCGGGTCCAATTTTTGGACCCGTAAGGAATCGAGTCTGGGTCTGGGTAGTGAAGGATCCGACCCGACCCGATCTGATACCAATACTAGTAACAGTCAAACTGAAGCAGTGAACCGCAACAAGTCTACGTACTAAATACACCAAATCAAAAAAATTTTGTTATGAATACAGCTATATGCAAATTGGTAAAATATGGGTATCTTTTAAGTGAAATTTACGCTATGTTTTTTATTTTTAAAGAACCATGGACGGCACCACCGGATTAAGAAATGGAATGGTGGTCACGTGATTTGTTGGGACAACACAAGCATTCGAATTTAGCAATGAATTAATGGTTTCTTTTTTGGGTAATGGGATCAGTTTTACATTCTCTTACTAATGGTATTTCTTATTAATTGTGCCTAACTAAATTATTTTTTGGGGTAGTGCGATCAGTTTTATTTTTCTCTGTACTAATGGTATTTCTTATTAATTGTGCCTAACTAAATTATTAGTGTACTCTGGAGTCGAGACGTGTTGGTCTCATGCATTCATTTCTTGTTGTAAACTAGTATTTATCTATTTTTTAAGCGAAGAAAACTAGTTAAAGAAACATAAGTGATCATGCATACAACTACATCGAAACTAACACTCACATATCACATTATCTTGGAAAGTCTTCAACTAAGCGTTACCCTCCACACTGTTACGTACATATGATGTACAACATAAAAAATAAAAAAAATATGTATGTGCAAAATTTTAAAAGAATTTAATACTCCTCCGTTCCATTTTAAGTGATATTTAGGAGTTTTGCACACAAATTAAGGAAGGGTGAGATAAATATTTTTTTCCCTTTATACCCTTATTAATAAGTCTCTATGAGTAATTACTAGGTGTAATTCTGATTTCAAAAAATATAATTAATGTTTTCAAACCCAGATATCAAAAAATGTAATTAATGTTTTCAAACCCATATTTAGGAGTAGTACTTTTGATTTGGAAAATATATAGAGTTGCAAGTAGTAGGTGAGGGGGAGTTGGCATTAAATTTTTGAAGAAAATAAAATCTAGAAACTTGAAACTACAATTTTCTAGAATAGTTGATAGAATTAAGATGAGTAATTAAGATAAAACTTCAACATAAATAAGGGTGTTCTTGGAAAAAAAAGGAAAAAAATTAGATAATATCACTTAAAGTGGAACAAGAAAAAAACCCCTAAATATCACTTAAAGTGGAATGGAGGGAGTAAGTTTTAACTGTTTTTCCATCCAATAAAAAAAAAACTTACATGTGTGGAGTCACTAGAGCATCATACCTTGTGGCTATGCCCATCATCAACAAGATTTTGGGATTTAGGCCAGTCATTTGTGCCGTTCTTGCATCTATTTGCGCTCCTGGGATGCGTTAAAGATTGATGTAGTCCAATGACTTCATTTGCACTCCTTTTCGGCACGTCTGAAGAAGCTTACAGTGGGGTTGCCATTTAATCTGGGCTCTTTGGAAAATGATCATGTTGATAGTAAGCCAGAAAATATGTAGGCCACCTGTCGTCAAATGATTTATATTCAACTGAGGTCAGCAAATTTGGGACGCCTTCGATTATCGTCGTACTAGCTGGTTGCATACACTTCACCTGGATACTAGTGAACCTTAGTTGGGTCTGTAACCATCAAGGAGAGTAGGGCCGGCCCCCACCTGAAGGCAGGTAAGACGGTCGCCTAAAATCCCTAAATTTTTTGCAATTTTAGGAGCTCCCAGATTTGTATCCCTTTTGTAAATATATACACATATTTTGCGCGTGAAAAATTATCTAGCCTCCAAAAATAATTATTTGACACTTGTAGGGGCAACTCCTGAGTAATGGTGGTGGGCAACTTAGACTTTAATGTCATCGTATTCATGTATTATATGTGGTATTTGAGCCAGTCTCAATCAGAGACAGCTAACAACATTTCCTACTAGTGGTGTTTGGACCCTCTCGAATCATCTCCTTTAATTTGATGGCTCGTCAACACTTTCAACCATGCATGTTATCCACACATACTCCCCTGCTCAATATCTTACGTGTTGCTCGTAGTTTAGCGCAATATTATATAACTAAACCGGAATGGTCACAACCAATCTAGTGTTGCACGTCACTTCCCACTCCAGTGGCTACCCTTCTGATCATCAAAGATATTCATGGGCCATCTTTATAACTTTATGTGCTTCAGTTTATGCAGAGTTTGCTACTATCGTTGTATGAAGTTGAGTTGTATGGAGTCGGAGTCTGTACATTTGGCAGTGCTTTTGCCATGACTAATATCCACACGCACACAAAACTACCATATGGTATGATAGTTAAAAAAACCTTCTAAACTAATACTACCATATGATACGATAGTTCAAAAATATTATTGAAAAAAATATAAAAGAAATAAAAAACGATACTACTATATAGTAACCATGTATTCATGAATTTGACCTGTGTAATTTGTTTTTTGCTTTTTTTTTTTTGAAGAAAAAGGTGGAATATGGCCACATTGTTTCATTAATAAAGGGTTGATAAAACAAACTCAGAGTACTGAGCCAAGTACAAGATCCTACAACACAACAAAAGTACATAAATCTACCCCAAACATGGAGGGTGGGGCAAAATAAAAAACAGAGTCTAAACATTCCAGACCAACCAACAGACCAGGTACGATACAAGCATCTATTCACCCCCCCCCCCCCCCCCCCCCCCCCCCACAAAGCCCTGGGGTGGTGAGGATCAATCAACAGTATAAGTCTGACGGACAACGCTCCTCTCTCAGTCTAGCGTTGGCCCAATCTGGACTTCATCATCATCGTACTACTCCACCTGAAAGACACTCGCAATCCTCCATCTAGGACCTACTGTGGCAACGTTTGTCTAAAAGGAAATAAGATGTATAATGTGAGTTAAATTACTAGAAATAGTATTACATGTCCCACGGAAGTAACGATTATTTCTGTCTAGCCAAAGACCCCAGATCGTAGCGGCAATAGCGATAATCCAAACTTCTCTCATCGTTTGTCTCTCATTGGTGAACTTCGGTCATACCCACAGATCCTCAGACTTACTAGGATACTCGGTCGTCCCCAAGGCGTTAAGTACCTCCATAATGACTCCTTTGCTCCTAGGACATTCTAAAAAAAGATGGTCTCTTGTCTTGGAGGCCGCATTGCAGAACCCACGGGTAGAGTCAAAATTCGGTTGGCGTTTAGCGAGGTTCTCTCTAGTCAATATTACGTTATTCAGAACTAGCCATAGGAAGACTTTAACTTTCGGCGGGTTTCTGCCTTCCACACCACGGCCGACCAATTCGGGCTACATCCCTTAAAATAGATGCGGTTATAAAGGGAGCGTACAATGAATGTGCCATTTTTTTCCAGTCCCCAAGATTTCCGATCGGAACCCTGGGAGCATATAACTCCGGTGTTGGCGATATAGGACTGGAGTTCCCTGAGCCTATGTTTGGAGCTTAGCTGAAGAGGATGTTTGAAGGTCGGTTTCCTGGAGCATCTTTTCCGGGCTGCGGCCACCGTGCAGTGCTGTTGTAATGCTTGATCATACAAATTAAGGAACAAGGCTCTAAGTGTGTGTTCACCGCACCACTTATCCCACCAGAATCTGGTGAGTCTGTCATTCCCAATAGACGACGTGACACAGCTAATGAAGAGGTCGTAGGCCTTAGCGATACCTTTCCAGAACCAGGAAACGTGTGGCCCTATCCTGAAACCCAGATTTCTCGTGCCATTCCCATGTAGGTATGTCTGAACATAATCCTGACATCCTTCTCCATTATGGTGAAAGACTTTCCACCACCATTTACCCAGGAGGGCCAAATTCATATCTCGTAGATCAATAATATATAGTCCTCCGTGTATCTTTTTCATGCAAGCTTTTTCCCATCTGATGAGGTGATATCCGCCTCTATCTAGACTTGCCCCCTTCCAAAGAAACCATTTTCGAGTTCGGTTGATTCTCTGAATAACCCACCATGGCATTTCGAAAAAAGACAAATAATATGTAGGTAAATTTGAAAGAACTGCGTTGATCAAAGTGACTCTTCCTCCCAAGGATAAGGATTTACCTTTCCATACAGCCAGACGGTTTTCCACCCGGTCAATGATAGGTAGCCAGTTCGTCTTCTTAAGTTTCTCCGGTCTCAGCGGTAACCCCAGGTATTTAATGGAGAAATTCTCGATGGAGCAGTTAAGAATCATGGCATATTCTTGAGCCTCCTCTATTGTAAGAGCAATGGGGATAAGAGCACTTTTGTGGAAATTAACCCTGAGTCCCGACCAGGCTTCAAAACTATAGAAAATTCCTTTAAAAGTGGTAGTTTTCTCGAGATTACCATTTCCAAACAGAAGAGTATCGTCTGTGTATTGGATGATAGAGCAACCTTGGCGATTGATTTCCCTAGCCACCGGCGAGATCTAGCCAGCCCTGCTGCAGTTAGCCATCATGGCCCGCAAAACGTCTGCCACAATGGTGAAGAGGATGGGGGAGGGGACCTCTTTGTCTAAGGCCCCGTTTACAGGAGAAAGGATGACCCGAGACCCCATTCACTCAATAGCAGTTTTACTGGTGGTGAGACATGTGTGAATCCATCTGATCCATCTAGCCCAAAATCCTCTTCCAGCCAGTGCTTCTAGGAGACATTCTCATTCAACCGAGTCATAAGCTTTCTCGAAGTCCAATTTCAGTAGGTAGCTCTTAGCATTCGTCGTGTGGCAGTGATGGATAGTTCCTTCCGCCGTGGCCATACTGTATTGGATACAGCGTCCTTTAACGAACCATGTTTGCTCGTTACTAATGAGTCCGTCCATCACCTTTCCCAACCTATTAGTCAGGGTCTTGGTGATAATCTTAACTGAGCATTTAAGGAGAATAATAGAGCGGAAGTCCCCCACCCGTAGGGAGTCTTCTTTCTTAGGGTTCAACACCACCTCAGCAAAATTCATTCTACCTAACTTAAGTTTATGTTCATAGAAATCAGCGAACAACTTAATCAGGTCATCCTTGATTTTCTCCCAGAACACCTGGTAGAATAGGATTGGGAAACCAGCTGGACTTAGGACTTTGTCCTTTCCGAGTTGCTGCACTGCTTCCCGAGTTTCTTTTTCCGTAAAAGGAGCTTCGAGGGAACGCAGCATGGGTTCAGATTCGTCCGCAAAACCTTGCCAGAATTCATGGTGTAGAGGGGCTCTTAAATCTGCCTTCTGCCCAAAGAGACGTTTGAAGTGGGATTGGAAAGCTCCCCTGATATCCTCGTCCCCCTGTATCTCTCCAGATTCTGCCTGGATCGAGTGGATGAGATTAGATCTACGGCGGGCACTGGCAACACGGGACCTATGTAATTTGTTATTAAAGTCTTCACACTGTCCATTACTTATATCAATAATTTTCTCATAATAAATTATCAAACTGCAAGAACTATTCGTTAGGAAATTGTTGCTGCTTTTTTCCTGTAAGGGAGCAAATGATGTGAATTCTTTTTAGAAACAATAAAAATGATTGACATTTTAGTTTTTGCTGATGTTGATTATGTTCAACTGATCTTGACTCATGAATCTGACTCATTTGAACCATTGGATCGGATTTGGATGATGATGATTGCTCTGATTGACTTGCAAAAATTTGAAACACCCGGGTTAGCTGCGACGACAGATCTTCCGACGCTCAAGTCAAAACTCAGAAAGATATGAGAGTTTTTAGTGGCAAAATATTGATTACCTGGTTCTTGTAAAGGTCATGGGGTATTTATAGTCATTTTGGACACCAATTTCAAGATATTGATCTCTGTCTACTTCTTGATGTTTTGACAGAGTTGGTTATTTTCTTCTTCATGAAGAGATAGAAGTGGTTGTTGAAATAGAGTTAGAACTCTTCTCTTGTAAAGAGATTTGATTTTTGAACCATCTTTTATGAATAATTATGAGTTTAAAATGAATTTTAAATAATCATGAACTTTTTAATGTTGGGCTATTATGACAATCCGATTGGACAAATCCGTTTTTGGTTGTTGGGCTTGAAAGAGGCCCGACTCCCCCCAACTACCCAAAACGGGAGTTGAATTTGTCAAATCGGGTTAGAGAATGAGAGAGAGAGATAGAGACAGAGAAAAAAAATAATTAAATAAATAAATGAGTTGTTTTTCTTTTTTTGATTTGAATTTAAGTTTTGGAGTTTGAAATTTTGAAAAAAATTTGCATTTTGTGAGGCTAAATTTGGACCTTTAATTTTGAGGGAATTGAAGGAGGGTCACTTGATAGTTTTTGTTTGTATTTTATTATATAGATATTTGGGTGAGAAAAAAGAAGTTATGATAAAGATAAACTTGGGAAGGGAGGCGGCGAGTGGACCCCCCAGACAAGTCATGTTCAAAAATCACACTCCCGCACTCTGTCACTCTCACTCGCTCTACCGCTGCTACCGCAAAGGTTACTCTACTCCTCACCAGCAACTCAGTGAGTGAGACACCCGACCCGACCCAACTCAACCCAAACCAACACCCTTCCTTTTTTCTGGATCTCAAATTCCGATCAAATCCCATCACCAAACACCATCTCACATCCGCGCCTGCATTGCCGATCCAAGCATTCAACAAGTGAAAGTTGAAGGTGAAGTGGTTTTCATTCGACGTCCCGTTTCTATTTATTTTGTCTTTATTTTTGGCTGCTTTTTTTTTTTAACTTCCATCTGAATGAATCTGTTGATATGGATGGACATCTCTTCGATCTCTTGGTTTAATCGATTTGATTAAGGCAGTTTATTCTAATTCAAATCATGCACTAATAAAAGTTAAAAAGATCGAGATGGTTTTCATGTATTTGTTAATCAAGGGAAGTGATGAATAATCTGGTAACTGGACACTAGCATTATTGTGTAATAAATACTCTCAAAATGAAGAATTAAATCGCAAATCCAACAACAACAAAAAACAATCTTACAGCAAGGAATGGGAGTTTTGAGCCAGCATTGCAGACAATTTTTCAGTCTGAAATCTGTGTGTTTTTTTAATAATAAATTTAACTCTGATGAGAGGAGTAGGAATTTGCTACCTCTAGTTTTAGGATAAGACATGCGTATGAGCTTAGAGCTTCAACGGAGATAAATTTTAAGCTTCGTTTGTCATTGCTTTTGGTAAGTGCTTTTGGATCTCTTTTACGCTCAAAATAGGTGTTTGTCTGACTTAATTAAAACCGTGTTTAATCAAACTTATTTTTTTTCTAAAACTACTATTTTAGCTTCTTTTTTTTTTCAAAGCACCTAAAGTGGCGTGTTAGCAGGGACGGATCCAAGGGGGGGCTTGGGTATGCTACAGCCCCCCCCAATATTTGACATTTGCTTGTATGTTTTTTTTTTTTTTTTGTATATTAGTATAAATTTATGCTTCAGCCCCCCCCAAAAAAATTTTAAAGCCCACCCCAAATATATTTTAAAGCCCACCCCATATATATTTGGGCAAACCTTGCGCAAAAAAATTTTCCAGCCCCCCTCACATTTCAATCCTGGATCCGCCCCTGCGTGTTAGCTTTTCAAAATGTATTTTTACTTGGGAGAAAATTCTTGCAGTTAAACACAATATTTTTCTTATAGTACTTACCAGCTAGGAAGCACGAATACTCTCCCGGGGATGCGTATCTCGTACCGGATACGTATCCGGTGGGATACTCACCGGATACTCGCCGGATACGTACCGAATACGTATCCTAGCAATTATTTTTTAAAAAAAAGAAAAAAAAGATCGGATACTCTCGGGATACTCTTGGATAATGTTTGTATATATATATATATATATATATATATATATATATATATATATATATATATATATATATTCTCTTCTCCTCCTCCTTTCAAATCCTAATTTCATTTGATTAAAAAGTATTATTTTGTTTCATTTGATTACAAGACATCGACAAAATGATAGATGTAGGATGTAGTTGCTATTATTTTGGTTAATTGACTACTTGTATTATTGTATATGATGCATCTTAGTGTTAGATTTCTTTAAGATGATAGATATAGGATAGTAGGATGTATTGAAGGGTCTTGGTTGGTTCATAGTTATGATTTATAAAGTTATGATAAATGTAGTTATGATACTGATACTATTATATATGCTTAAGACTAACCTACTTTTATTTGAACATTTCGGTCATGTAGGTATTTGTGTTGTTGGAAGCTTGGAATGATCTATTAATATATTTTGTTTGACATTGGCTTGTATTAATTTTAATTATCATGTTCGTGTTTCTTATTTTTTCATGTTCGTATTGAATTGAATATTTTAGTTTACTATTTATATATCTATAATATTAATTTTTTAAATTATTTTAATTTTAGCGTATCCTAACGTATCCGTATCCTAGTTTTTGAGAAATCAGCGTATCCGCACACCGGATACGTACTGTATCGGATACACGTATCCGTATCCGTGCTTCATAGCTTACTAGTACCTTTCTGCGAAAGCACATTTCATTGACAACAATACCAACCATACCAAACAGAGCCTTAGTGCGCTGAAGACGTAAAATGGATGTTTAGACCACAATACTTAAGGCACTTTTTGTAGTTGAGTGCATTTTTAAGTCCATTGAAGTAGGGTTGTTACACTTAAGTGTAGTTGAAGACAATGTAGTTTATATTGGTTTAACTAATACCAGCAATCACGATACGATTCTTCACAATTGTGAATGATTATGCTCATTTTAGGAAAAACTGTGACAGCTAATGTTATGCATCGAATCACTGTTTGGTATATATCCAACCCTTGTTGTCATTTTAAACATGTTTATTGGGTAGAATGATAACCTAGATCTTCAGTTTCTAGATTGCTTGCATTTGATTTTCTTTTAGTGGACTACCATAGTTACACAACTATTTTGTGTTAGAGATCTTCAAGAGTAAAATTGTGCAGATCTTTATTGTTCCATATCATTAACTACTCTCACTATATTATCTTGACCTCACCATTATCTTAACATACCCATTTGATAGTTTCAATGTAGAGCCCAAAAGGAGGTATCACTCGTTATGAACGGGTTCCTTGTATGTCTTTATTTAGTCTTATAGTTCTTCACGGCAATTTTGCATATTCTCAATCAACCAACTGTCACAAATGCTTACCTTGGATGATCAGCAATAATTTCTTGATTGTTAATGCAACGCATTTTCATGCCTTTGATTAATTTAGAGTTTAATATCAATAAATAGGGATTCTGACTGTTCCCGATCATCCACATCCATTTGATTTAAGCCCACAACCTTTTCCATTACATTATTTTCACCGAGCATTTTCAGTCGGTGAATTTATTGGTTCTTAAGAAGATTTATTTCAGGATATTTATACTCTATTATACACAGCATAATCATTAAAAACTCAGTTCTGTACATGGCCGTATATATTCAGTTTTAGTGTTCTCCATTCTTGTGATTTGATGCAATAAATTATCCAACTGGACTATTTAGTAAAGCCGTCTGCCATTACCGATACTAGGTTGCCTGCTTGTGCCATTTGTTATATATACAGGTGGCAAGGCAAGCTTTTTTCTTCGAGGGAACATTTTTGTTCTTTAATGTCGCAAGTTATATCATCTATTTTCAGACTTCAACTTAATTACGTTGGGAGTTTGCCCTTTTAGGAAATAAAAATTTAAAATTTATTATTATTTTTCCTAGTATCTAATAATTCCTTATTTTGTTGCTTCTTCTTCCCTACAGATCTGCTAATAAATATGAAATATTTGTTCTTGCAATTGCTGTACTTCCGATTCATATAATCCTAGTCTAATGATCTAATTGAGTAATGTAAGGGTTACTTATGGATGTGAAGTTAACTGAAAGTAACTTCATTTCTCAGGTGAGAGATCCTCTGATATTTCCTATAATTTGTTCGTCAACAGGATAATTATTCGAGAAGCAGATACATAAAGTTCTGATTGTACCATTCTATTCAGGCTAATCTCTACACACTGCATTAAGTGCCATAAGTGTTCTGAATGCAGCATCATGCATCTCTTAGTCTGATGAGCTAATTGTAGTCTCGTAGTTGCAAAATATTTCTAAATGGGTGCCAAAGAGAAATCAGAAGAGAAGAAGGATCGTTTAAGTGACTTCGAGAAAGATGTCAAACAGGAAGATGGAGAATCAGATTATGAGCCTGCAAGAGACTCTCTTTCATCTCAGAGCAATGACGAAATCAAGGTAACAAGAACTTCAAGAGTTGCCAAAAAGATCTTAAAAAAGGAGTCTACAGTGAACAATCCCCCTGCATCCAAAGGCATAAGTAATCGTCAAGATTCTAGTAAGCTGCAAGTCAAGACATCAAGCATTAGTCAGAAAAGATCTCAGAAAGCTAGCAGAGCTTTCTCAGCTCCTAAAGCTCCGAATGTCAGGAATTCAAACAACCTGAAAGTTCCCCCAAGACCTCCATCAGATAATTCTGAAGAAAGTGATGGCAAGAACATTGAAGAGGTTAAGGAGATAGATGTCATAGATGAGGCTCCCATCTGCAATGACAGTGCTGGAACAGATGTCGAAACAGTTGGCACAGAAGAGAATGAAGTAGAAGAGGATAACATAAATGCATATAAAAAGATTGAGGAGATGGAACATAAAATTGAGAAACTCGAGGAGGAGCTCAGGGAAGTAGCTGTACTTGAAATTTCTTTGTACTCCATAGTACCAGAGCATGGGAGCTCAGCGCATAAGGTCCACACACCTGCACGTCGTCTTTCTAGACTGTACATTCATGCTTGTAAGCACTGGACTCTCGACAAGAAGGCTACTATAGCTAGAAACACTGTTTCAGGGTTTGTACTGATTGCCAAGTCATGTGGTAATGATGTTTCCAGGTAAAAAGAACGCATACTATATGTTAAGAATTAAGTGTGCTTTGGGTTTCTTTTGTACTAATATTTCTTTCACTTACCTTTTTAAGGCTGACCTTTTGGCTGTCGAACACTGTTGTCCTAAGAGAAATAATTTCTCAGACTTTTGGAGATTTATCCAACTCAAATTCAGTAGTGAGGGCTGTAGAGTCAAATAGCATCAGAAATAAAATAGGAGGTAAATCTCCCCCAGTGAAGTGGAGTACTAGCTACTGTGGCAATCAAACAAAACGGACCAGCGTTATGCAGCAGGTAGATGATTGGCAGCAGACAAGCACATTCACATCCGCACTGAAAAAAATTGAGTCGTGGATATTTTCCCGTACTGTTGAGTCAGTCTGGTGGCAGGTAAAGCTTTCCTTCTTACTATTTAGTTTAGGTTAGATTTAATCATATACTTATCGGGCATCATATCTTATTCTGGTTCTCATTAATTGTTAAGAGAACTGGATAAATTACCACTGAGTTTCCATTTGATATAGTTTAAGATTATAGAATGCAGTATCCAGTAACATTTTAAAGCTCACTCAAATAGGTGGTCAAAATCATACATTGCTGCAACCTTATAATACAATCTGTTTCCAACAGTTTTATCGTCAGTTTATAACTTTATATACAAAGATAAAATTGTTAAGTTTGCTAAAAATTTTCATTTAATTCAAACTGCAATCCATGTAAGACAGTAAGAGGACATATCTATATTACCAACTATTACTGTTTTACAGCAATGGAAAAATGTCATTCTCATACTTCAATCTTTTCATTTCTGATAAATCGTTCTGGTTGTTTATTGCCAGACCTTGACTCCTCACATGCAATCTCCAGTTGAGGATTTTTATTCACCAAGAAGCTTGGGAAAGGTGTTAGAGCCGGTTTTCGGTGCTCAGGAGCAAGGCAAGTATTCAACGAACCTATGGGAAAATGCTTTTCATGATGCCTTCACAAGACTCTGTCCACTCAGATCTGGGGGGCATGAGTGTGGATGCTTACCTGTGTTGGCAAGAACGGTAAGGAGTTATGATAGAAATGCCTTCTATGGAAACATTGCTTTCCCACACCTCTGAGAACCAAAACGGATGTTTTTTTAGTGAATGTTTTACTAGAATGATTTAGGCTGTATTTACGTATATGAACTTTAATTCATGGAACATCACAAGAGCAACCAGCATGAATATTTCGAACAGGAATATACACAATACACACAAATATGATATCTACTTTAATTTATAAATTCTTTTGGCACCTCATATGAGCTGTACCCAGTAAACTATTAAATTCGATTCTGAATGTTAGATCAATGTATTGTTATCTATACAATTCCAAGTCACGAGTTTTGTCATTTGAACAAAATTGCACTATTACTGATGTGGTTCCTTTCTTTGCAAGATATATTTACTGTTTCTTTAAACTTTGATTAGGTTATGGAACAGTGTATCTCCAGATTAGATGTTGCAATGTTTAATGCTATTTTACGCGAATCAGCAAATGAGATGCCAACAGATCCTGTGTCTGATCCGATTGTTGATCCGAAAGTTTTGCCAGTCCCTGCTGGTGATTTGAGCTTTGGGTCTGGGGCACAGCTTAAAAATTCTGTAAGAATTTTCTCAGCACATTTTATTTATTTATTTACAAGACTGTATTCGTTTGCATGTACAAGAGTCACTGTTTTGTTTGATCCTCTTGCTTGGATAAAATACTTTGCATATGAATGAGATACAAATATGAGATTTAGGATTCCAGATGGAAGAGAGACGAGAATTAAGAAGTTTTTATATGGTCAATTTTAAGTTCTACAGTTTATATATTCCAATTCATTAAAAACATTAGAGATCTAAAAAAACCTTTGAAATGAATGCTTTCCCTAGTAGCAACAAAAGTAAGGTTTCCTACTTGAGAAGCTTCAGCCACAAGCGTATCCTCACTTCCTTTAAGATGTATATGATACCTTCAAGATATATATAGTATTGCCAGGCATCCTGCTATTTCCTTTTAAGAACAAAAGGCGGAACCTATTAAGAATGTGTATTTTGTTAATATTCTTGACATGATAATTAGATTCAAATCTTTGAGAGAAGTGGATGTGACTTGACTGATTCCAGCCAGGAGATTATCCGGATGAGTATACTCAAGATTTAACTGAAAGTTTTCTTTTGATTGCAGATTGGGAGCTGGTCCAGATGCTTGACAGAGATGTTTGGTTTGGATGCTAAAGTGTATAAAGCCTCCGGTGGTGATGATGACATCAGTGCAGAGAACGGCGTATCAAAATCCTTCCGCCTTCTTAATGAACTTAGTGATTTTTTGATGCTCCCAAAAGATATGCTTCTGGAAAAGGCCATCAGAAAAGAGGTTACCTTCCAAGGCAACCATTATAAATGTAAATCTATTATTTTTCTGATTTTCTCTTAAATTGTTTGTTTGTTTATTACTCCAGGTCTGCCCTTCAATTGGTCTATCTTTAATAACAAGATTACTTTGCAACTTCACACCTGATGAGTTTTGCCCTGATCCTGTTCCAGGCATTGTCCTCGAAGAACTGAATGCTGAGGTCAGATTCTTGTGAACTTAAACTTTGGTCCTATTTTTATGGAGTCACTAGTGCCTCATCACTACCATGTTTATTCCTTCAGCTCTGTAAAAATTTACTCCATGTATTGAGGTTGTGTGGCTTTATGTTTTGCCTTCAGATACATACTATCATACTAAATCTGCAATCACTAGTTTTAGTTCTCTGTGTAAAAAATACGTTTTAAACAATTAGTAACATGAGTACAGAAGTAGACTAGCTGTGATTACACTGATTAGTCTGCAATTGCAGGTTGAATACTGATATATTTATTGGCATATTGTGAATATGAAAATGATATGCTAATTATGAGGGATTGCTTAAATAGTTTGATATGCTAATGTAGGATTATGCACAGTTAGTGATGAGTAGGCTCCAACTGCGCAGGACATTGTGGACTTTACAGTTTAGAGGCTAGTAAACTTGTGGATTTGTTCTTTTCTCATCACGAGACTAGGATCTAACTAATGTTTCATTCCTCATTTTCATTCCATACTCTTTTGCTGTTGCATGAAACTCCAGTTATAAAGTTCACAGCCAACGTAAGGTCTTATCTGGTTCAACAGATACTAGTAATTTACACGTGCGATGCACGTCTTAATAAATATAATTTTTTAAAGTAAAAATTTTGACGTTGTCTGGCCTCGAACCTGCGACCTCTTTTATATTAGTTATGCACGGGTGATGCACGTAAGTTGGTAGACTTACAATCGATAACTCCAACTCCAACTCTCCCATTATAATAGTTACTAGTAATTTACACGTGCGTTGCACGTATATGAATGTTTTGATTTGGAAGACACGTGCAGTGAATGTGTATATTTGTTGAATTTAGTATGGGCGTGTATTGTATGGGTTTGTTTAGTTACGAAGTTAGAGTTTGTTTGGTTAGAGCATCCACTATCGTTTGCTAAATAGTTAAAATATGCATATTTTAGCAATTTTGCTCCCACTATTGTTCGCTAAATACTCAATTTTTAGAAAAGTTATGAACAGTTGATTGCTATATTTAGCAGCAAAATATAGCAATGGCCAAATATAGAAGACGGGAGATCTTTTTCCGTCTCGCAATTTTTTTCAATATTAAAAGAGGACGATCTTCCGTCTGCCAACTTTTACTGCAGAAAAGTTGACAGACGGAAGAAGATCTTCCGTCTCTCTTCTTTTTAGAAGATTTTTTTTAAATGGTCCGCACAAATTTAAGCAAATTTTTTTTTCCCTAAATTTACGAAAATGTCACTCTTTATTTACGAAAATGTCATTATAAAAAAAATCTCGGGGGTCCCAAAACTTTCTTCAAAACTTTTCTTTTCATATTTACGAAAATGCCATTGCATATTACAAAAATGCCATTTTCAAAAAAAAAATTTAAAAATTTGTTAGACGGTTCTTCTATTTTTTTGCTTGAACGACTGCAGCGCTCTCCTTCTTTTGCTATTTCCTAAATGCTATATATGCATATTTTAGCATCAATGATAGTGGATGCTCTTACAAACCCCAACTCTCCTATTAAAATAGTACTAGTAATTTACACGTGAGATGCACGTCTTTTTAAATATATATTTTTAAAAACAAATTCCCGACGTTGTATGGCATTGAACCTAAGACCTCCTTTAGATTAGTTATGCATGTGCAATGCACATGTTTGTTTGGTTACAATGCATGTGTTCGGTTGGTTACAAATATAGTTTGTTTGGACAAACTCTCCCATTAAAAATTAAAATAGTAGAGATAGATTATAATAGTTAATTAGTTATATATTATAGATAGATAGTATCCCAAGAGTCCTCCAGTCCAAATATATTAAAAGGAATCACATTTAATGTAAAATTAATTGATACCAAATCAGATACCCACTAGTTCACACAGCCATCTTTGAGTTCACACACAATGAGTGATTCCTACTAATCCACTAGTATCAATAATTTACCATCAATGATTCACTTGATCTCAGTGAGACATTCCTACTAATCCACTAGTATTACGCACGTGTCATTGTAGCAAATGTGTAAATCCCTTATTCGCCTCTGCCCAGTTAGCCTGATCCAGATCCTGTAGTCAGCATATACAATGCCAAAAGATACTCTTATATGGCAGTATTATCAAAAATATTTAGTTAATTGTTTGATATTATTATATACATTTATGTTGAGAAATGTAGCAAACATCTAACAAGAGTGGATACCTCAGTCGCAAGATGGAGACCTCTTATATACGGTTATGTCCTGGAGATTAAATCGATTGGCAAGGTTGACAAGGTTGATTGTTAATTCTGACAGAACAGATTTTTTTTTATCACATCGCTACTTAACAGGGCAAATCTAGAATTGAGAAACAAGAGGGGCACCAATAAAATACATCAACAAAGAAAATACTAAAACGATATGAACAAAGTTTACTGAAATTACGGAAAATATATTCTTTTTCAAGGTAAAAAGAGCCCAAGTTCCAACTCATGACCATCAACAAGGGAAAAGATGGCACCTAACCAATTGTAAGTTGTGAAAGAGGCAAAATGATACTCATTTCAATTGTTGAGGGATATCAAAATGATATATACGAGTAAATGGCCTCATATGACCCCCCCCCCCCCCCCCCCCCCCCACACACACACACACACACACACACAAAAAAAAAAAAGCCCTTGCTCATTTGATGGAGCTGATTCTTACAAAGTTGGTTTTCTGTTTTAGTCAATACTTATATGCATCACCATTTACTAAGTTCAATGATCAATATGATTGACAAATAGTGTAGATTCAAACAGATCACCCCACCAGTAAGTTGAAAAGTATAGCTATCTATTTTTTAAAAAGAACAAAAGACAGAAGTAATAATTATAATGAGGGGTATATAAATTATAAACACTTTACAAAACAGGATATGCTATGTGATTGACAAATAGGGTAGATTCAAACAGATCACCGCACCAGTAAGTTGAAGAGTATAGCTATAATTTTTATTTAAAAGAACAAAAGACAGAAGTAAGAATTATATTAAGGGGGTATATAAATTATAAACACTATCTTCAAAACAGGATATGGCAGATATGCTATGTGCTGCACATACTATATTATTCTTATGATAGAAACTCAATTGAATATTAGGTATGAAGTAAAAGCAATGTTTACCGAACAGATTACTTATTCAAATATTTGGTATTACACTAGAGCTTGTTGGAGCGTCGGCTATCAGAAAAGGACATGATCGGTAGCTTCCCATGCTCTGCTGCTCCTGTCATGTACAATCCCCCATCATCAGCAGATGTGGCAGAGAAGGTAGCAATTGCGAGTGGAAAAGCTATTTTGGAGAGGAAGGCATCAATTGTGCAGACAAAAGGGTACACCAGTGACGATGATTTGGATGATTTGGATTCTCCTCTCACATCTATATTTAACAAGACTGCACCTTTTGAAGAAAAATATAGGAACCAAACCGAAAGCACAAAAGCAAATGTGCGGTACAAACTCCTTCGAGAAGTATGGTCCGAGTGAACAAACTTGCAAGTTTTAGTTTTGTATCATTGTACACATTCATCTTCTTTTGCTTTTAAAAAAAAGGAAAGATCAAAAAGGAAGAAACTAGATTGTTTTGGAACAATTCCAAATTGTTACTACCAGAAAGATCCTCTTGTCTGTATCCTTATAAAGTTACAAATTTGAAGATTTTATTGGATTAATTGTTCTGCCATTTTGCATTCTACTGTGTAAACCAATGACCACCAATGTAAATGTAGCTAATTTATGATATTTTGCGTTGCTATATGATGATTTTACTCAAGTTTTCCTTTATATTTTTATTTATTTATCTTTTTGTTTTGCTTGTTTTGGAAACCACCTTTTTTAAAGTTGGACTGAAATTAAGTTCCATATTTTTGGATGCACTGAGCTTAATAATTAACGAGGCAGTTGGAATGAATGTAATTTAGTAACTGCTACGAGTTCTAAAGGTATATGAATCCATCTCACATCTTGATGGCAATGGCATTGTCATGATAAGAATGAACCAAATTGGAAGCCGAAACTGCTTATGAAAACTGAGTGAGAAGCTCGACCATCTCCAACCCTCAACTCCATTTTGGAGCAACTTTCTCGAAAAATTTGCCGAAATGCCCTCTTTTTTGAAAATAATTAGTGACCTACCCTACTTTCCAAAACAATTAGCGAGATGTCCTTGTCTGTGACACGTCAGCAACAAACGTTATTGGGAAAAACGGCATCAGTTAAGTCGATGCCGTTCTTCCCAATAACGGCATCTTTTTTAAAAAAAGTGTCGTGCTGTTATTGCCAATAACGGCATTTGTTATTTTTGTCTAGAGATCTATACTATATCAATCGTGACTTTAGAGAGAAATGCAAAAATTGAAATAACTGATGCCGTTCTCTAAGAGAAGTGAACGGCATAGATAATACTGATGCCGTTTTTCACAATAACGGCATCAGTTATTATCGTTTTGCACAGGTTCCTATAATCGAAAAACCCTTCTTCTTCTCTTTCCTCCCCTTCTGATTCGTAAACATCTCTCTCTCGCATCGCTCCTGTTACCCACAAATCCTAGATCTCGAAATAAAAAATTCCAATCATTTGAGTCCTGTAAAATTCCATACATCCAACCTCCTCACTCCCACTCTCATTTTCAGTCTTCATCCACAACGAAATTTTTGCTAGTAGTTTTTTTGGTTTAATTTGAAGGTATTATCATCTTAACCTTATGTTTGATTTTTATTTCAATATTTTGTTTATTGTGAGTAGTGAATGACTTGAATATGTTTTAATTTTTATGCATAGGTATGGAATTTGATATCCCTACTTGGTTATATTATGGGGGTGAAGTAATTAAGGATCCAAAAATTGGATATTCTTATAGTGATGTTGATCCGGTAATTATTTGGGCTACCCCCAATTTTGGTTACGCAGAATTAATAGATAAGATATATGAAGTCACCAATTGGGATAGAAGTGAAATGAGTCTGAAACTGAGAGCCCGTTATTCTGCTGGTAAAGGGGATGGGCAGTACTTCATGTTGGTACTCACAGACAGTGACAGTTCTCTGAGGTCTGTCTTGCTTATGACACTTCATCCAAGTTGTGGTTGGAATATAGTTGAGTTATATATCGATCAAACGAGGCTTCCAAATACTATAAGAGTTGTTATCGAAAGTCCAAGGCCCACAAGGACTTTGAAACCATCTGCAGAGTCACACACAAGGATTTCAAATACAATTGGAGATACTAGCACAACTCCAACGGAACCTGTTTCCTCTGAATACGAGCAGGTACATCCAACCCCATTGCCACAAAATATTTTGGTAACTGGCATTGCTATGGAAGACTTTGACAACGCCGTTGTAAATAACGACTTGGTAGAAGAGGAAGAAGATGAGGTACGCGGTCTCGAGGATGATGATGAGGAGATTACCGTTGAAGCTCCAATTGTTGATGTCAATGTTGATGTGTCGGTTAACAATGCCTGCGTGTTGCCAAGTCAGGACACAAGTGCAGCTTTGCGTGGATCGCAATCAAGCAAATGGATGTCCCGTGCCACCGTACATGAACATGGCCAATCTTCCATTGGTTCTTCCAACTTGGATGAACTCTTCATAGGTCAAAGATTTCCATCCAAAGATGCTCTACAACATCAAGTGAAGATGTACGCCGTGAAGATCCACAAAGAATTCATGACAGTAAAATCAGATCGTTGTCTATACCATGTGAAATGTAAATACGCGCCCATCCACCATTCAGCCGAGCAGATTGCAGAAAATCCATCACTTCAAAATGAAGTTGGTTGTCCATGGTGCTTGCGTGCAATTGTTCCCAAAGGTCGTAATTATTTTGTGGTGAAAAAGCTTGAAGGTGTACACACATGTGTAAATCCTACATTCACTCAGGATCACAGCAAAATTGACTCCACGGTCGTATCGATGATCATAATGGATACTCTGAAGGAACAACTCTCAATAACACCAAGAGCCATAATTGGGCAGGTGAAGGGTAGGCTCCAATACACAATATCATATTGGAAAGCTTGGAAGGCAAAACATAAAGCAATTGAGAAACTATATGGTTCTTTTGAAACAGCGTACACTAAATTACCATATCTACTCAATGCAATTCAAGCTTCAAATCCGGGTACGGTTGTACATTGGGCGAAGATTATGACCGTTCCGGGTATAGAAACATTTAAGGTTTTTTTTTGGGCATTCGGTCCTTCCATCGAAGGATTTAAATCATGTAGACCAGTTATAAGTGTAGACGGCACTCACTTGTACGAAAAATATAAAGGCTGTTTGTTGATTGCGGTTTCACCAGACGCAAACGGGAGGTTGTTTCCATTTGCGTTTGCACTGGTTGAAGGTGAAAGCATAGAAACGTGGACATGGTTCATGAACTGTATTCGGTGCTTTGTTACAGATCGTGAAGGTCTTTGTGTCATTTCTGACCGACATGCCGGTATTTCATCAGCAATGGGAAATGAGTTTGGCACGTGGAGAAAACCATTTTCATATCATCGGTACTCTATGCGGCATTTTGCTAGCAATTTTCATAAAAAATTTGGTTCGAAATTTTTGATGAATAAATTGAAGGTAATTGCGTGTCAAAATCAATGGAAAAAGTACGAGGAAAAGATGGCACAACTTGAAGCTAGCAATGCTGATGCGGCTAATTGGGTAAAGGAAAAAGCAATTGAGAAGTGGGCACTTACTGCTGATGGTGGGCATAGATATGGTATAATGACAACAAATCTGTCCGAAGTTTTCAACTCGGTTTTAAAAGGTGTTCGTAGCTTACCTGTCACCGCAATTGTAGAACAGATATTTTTCCGTCTAAACATGTACTTCACCGACCGCCGTGAGGCCGCGCAGACACTTATCGCTGAAGGTAAACTATGGGCACCCCGGATTCAGGACCTAATTGATGTCCCCCATAAAAAATCCAATTTACATGAGGCCATAATGTTTAATAATCGCGATGGTGTTTTGGGGGTGAAAACGGGCATTAGAATGGACGGTGGATATCAAAAAGGTGGCCATTGGCATACGGTGGACCTAGAAGGCCGAACTTGTACATGTGGCAAATTTCAACTGTTCCACGTTCCATGCTCTCATGTGTTAGCGGCATGTGCTTCACGTGCGCTTGATTATCAACCGTACATAGATCCCTTCTACTCTACGGATTCGTTAGCAAAAACATGGGCACCATCTTTCAATCCTATACCAGACGAATCTTATTGGCCTACCCAAAGCGCACCGGTACTAATAGTTGATTCTAGTCTTCGTTGGGTGAAGGGGAGGCCTAAGAGTACTCGCATCCGCAATGACATGGACGCTCGAGAAGGTGGGAGTAGTGGAAAAGTATGTTCAAAATGTGGTGTGTGTGGACACAATAGACGGAGTTGTAAGAATGTACAAAGTGTGGGGACTTCACAATCTACCCGCACTTGAATATTTTCCTTGTTATTGGATGTTAGTTATATATTTTCCTTTGTAAGTATGAAATTATAAAGTTGTTTTTAATTGTTGAGTAATTTAAGTTTAAATTCTTTGGAATGAGATTTGTGGTTTGAATCGGTGGTGGATATAGTTAAATTAGTTGTATATACAAAATCACAACAAGACATGCACTGAAAACATGCACAACTGTTCAAACAACAGATGTCGTTGTTGTGAATAACGGCATCTTCTATCTATGCCGTTATTCTCAAGGACGACTGTGGAGACAGAAAGTTTGGCAGAAATCTCAAATTTTGGAATTTTGATGTTTAACTAATGTCGTAATTCTGAACAACAGCACAGTTAATAAATGCCGTTATTTTGGAAAACGGCATGATCTGAAGATGTCGTTATCTTGGATAACGGCATACTTGTGACCATCTTCAAATATGCCGTTACTATACTACCAATGCACACATCTATCATACTATCAAAATCAACTTTACAAAATACAAATTAGGGTTTTTGGATACTTACAACAATTTCAGATTCGGAATGATTTGGCACTCTTAATGAAAGATTGAAGAGTAGACTCCCAAATACAAATCAATTACACAGCCGAAGATTTTAGGATTTTTTTTAAGGGTTTAGGGTTTTCGGAGTCGAAAAGGGGAAGGAAAGAATCGCAAGGGAAAAGGGGGAAGAAGAGGGGTTTTTCAATTATAGGAACCTGTGCAAAACGATAATAACTGATGTCGTTATTGTGAAAAACGGCATTAGTATTATCTATGTCGTTCTCTTAGAGAACGGCATCAGTTATTTCAATTTTTGCATTTCTCTCTAAAGTCACAGTTGATACAGTATAGATCTATAGACAAAAATAACATATGCCGTTATTGGGCATAACGGCATGACAATTTTTTCAAAAAGAGATGCCATTATTGGGAAGAACGGCATAGAAATAACTGATGCCGTTCTTCCCAATAACGTTTGTTGCTGATGTGTCACAGACAAGGGCATCTCGCTAATTGTTTTGGAAAGTAGGGCAGGTCTCTAATTATTTTCAAAAACAAGGGCAGTACGGCAAATTTTTCAAAATGGGGTAACTGTCACATCAAATAGTAACTTCATCTCCAACCCATAACTCCATTTCTAACTCCAAAAAGGAATATTCTCAACATATTCTTTTTTATCTACTTTTTAAATTAATTCTCTTCTAATTCCCCACTATTTAACCAATTAACGAATGTGTTTAAAAGTTGAAAACTTTTAGGGGGGGTTTAAAAATGAAAATAAAATAAATAAATAAATTTTAAAAAAAATGCCGCTGGTGAACACTACCGCGCCATATATGGCGCGCCACTGTTCACTCCAGCACCTTCCTCACCAAAATGGCGCCTAAAATGGCGCTGGGTTGGAGACCAAACCCAACTCCAAACCCCACTTCAGCGCCATTTTGGAGGAACTTTTTCCCAAAATGACCCTCTTTTTGAAAGTTTTTCCCAAACTGCCCTACTTTTTTTTATTCCTTAAACGCCCCACTCGCTTTTTGAAAAAGCGAGTATGGGATTAATCCCCTCACTTTTTCAAAAAGCGAGTCTTAGGTTGCAGATATTCAACCTCTCAAGACTCACTTTCTGAAAAAGCGAGGGGAATTATCCCACAAAAAGCGAGTGTCGTTTGGGTCTTAAACCCCACCCCTTTGCAAACAGATCTCACTTTCTTCCATTTCCTTCTCCCCTCTCGTCACGAAGCCCTAACCCAACCTCTTCCCGTTCTGATCCAAGCGATTAATCCATCAAATTTCGTTGATTCACTCCGAAATACTTCACTATCTCATCTCCGTTCAATTGGCCACTTCGTTATTGGGGGCTGCCGCGATTTTGGGGGTGGATTGCCGTGTTGTTGTTCAAATTTGGGGGTGAGCATTTTGGTGGAGGTGTAGTGGTTCGCATCTTGCCTAAAGATTAATTGTAGTATATTTCTCAAACTCTATATTTTATAATGTTGTATATATATTTAGAATTATTTAGTTAGAAATTGCATGATATTATTGGAGGTACAATATGGATAGTGTTGATATTGTGGAAAAATCGGGTTAAAATGTGGGGTAATTTGGGTGTCAAATTTGGATAGTATTGTTGGAGGTGGAGGTGTATTAGTTTTAAAAAGTGGATAATTGTAGAATTTGTGGGTAAAATTTGAATATAGTTAATAATGATTGTATGTTCGTATGTGTTCTATATTTGTTGGTTATATATTTTGGTAATGTTAATAACGATTGCTTTTAGTTGTAGGATACTCTATTTTTTAAAAAATGACACGGACGATGGGAAATGTGGAGGTAGGGTCTAGTAGTAGACCTATTCGTGGCGATGGACCACGTACATCTTTCGGCCCACCTCCTCGCGGTGGACGTGGTGGTCGTCGTGGTAGTACCACACGTACTAATGTAAGCTTATAATTTTTTGTATTTGATTTGTTTCATTATCATACAATTAAATGTTATATTTCTCTGTTGATGTAAATGTTGTTGTTGTTTTACAGATCCCAAGTAACCCAAATGTGGCAGGTACTTCTTCTCTGGCCCCTTCTTCATCTTACATTCCCCTTGGAGGTCCAGGTCCCCTCGACCCCACACTTCTTACTCTTCAGTCGCAGCATCGTTCGAAAGATGTGTGGGAAGGCGATTCAAAGGAATGTACATTCCGTGGGGATCATCCACTACCTATGCACCCACGGATTCACCAAATCTTAAGGAATTGTGGACTGTACGGTATTGCACTGATGAGCTCCATCAAGTGCGATAAGCCTCTTCTTACAGCACTGCTTGAGAGATGGCACCCTGAAACACACAGCTTCCACCTTACAGTTAGGGAGATGACAGTGTCGTTGCAGGACGTTTCAGTACTCACTGGCCTTCCAGTAGATGGGCAGGCAGTGACAGGCTCAATGGACTTTGACCCGATATATTTAGTGGAACAATATCTCGGTGTCGAAGTGGAGGCCGGAGCAGTGAATGGAAAACAAATTCGGTTGAAGTGGTTAAAGGATAGATTCAAGAACCGATTGAGAGATGATTCCACTAATGAGGAGGTCCATTGCTACTGCAGGGCCTACATTCTGACACTGTTTGGAGGGGTGTTGTTTCCAAATTCCAGCGGACACTCTGTCCCCTTGATGTACCTCCCACTGATTGCAGATCTAGGACGAGTCAGTCAGTACAGTTGGGGTAGTGCCGCTTTAGCGTCCCTCTACAGGAGTTTGTGCTTGTGCAGTCTCGATTCCGTGCAGATGAATGGACCGATGATATTGCTTCAAGTATGGAGCTGGGAGCGTATTCACGTAGGTCGTCCTGTAGTGCGGAAACAATCACCCCACTGGATCCATCTCCTCAAGGACCAGCACATGTTACCTCCTCTTGGTGTGTACTGGTCCGGTAATCTTACGTGGACTACCAACCCCAACAGGTGCCTAACCTACTTCCGTGATGAGTTAGACAGGTTGGCAGATAATTGCGTAGTGTGGATGCCCTACACGGAGGCGCGTCTTGCTCGACTGCCGCCTATTTCCTTGTATAGGCGTGATCTGTGGCTGACGAAAGCACCATTGATCAACTTCAGCACAGTTGAGTTCTATTATGTCAATAGATGCTTCGACAGTTTGGTCTACAGCAGATGATTCCTGTTGCCGAACCATTTAATGCGGACATGCATGCAATCACTGGAATGGGTCGTCAATCAGGAAATAATTGGGCCGCCAGCTTCTCGACATATGTGGAGAGATAGAATCTACACCGGTTCGAGGAAACCATTGAGAACATTCCTCCATTTGATCGATCCGTGCATGAGAATTATATGGGCTGGTATGGGAGGATGACAAGGCGATATATATCTCCGACAGGACAGACTCTTGCAGGTGTGGTGGTCCCGATACGTCGACCGGCAGCCGAACCAGTAGATCTACATTCAATGAACTTGCCTATATTTCAACCAAAGGCATCGGCTATTCGTACGATTATAAGTTTTTAAGTACTGTTGTATTCATCAAAGTTATTATAGTATTTTGGTTTACATATACATTTACTACAATTAATATTTCAACTTATTATGTTTTGTAGATGAGCCAAACTTGGAGTATGGGCAAAAAATTTGCTGCTGTGTTGAGTAGCAACGTCGCCGATGCGGTTAAGGACTTTGCACGCGAGATGTTGACGTCTTGTCGTGCACAAGCTGATGCTGTTGGAGAGGGTGCGACCTTGGATGCTATTCTAAATACTCCCGCTCATCGAACCAGTGCACGTGCTCCACTTATGAAGAAAGTCGCCCGCAAACCACCTCGTTGTCCTAGAAATGAGCAAGAAGAAGAGGATGAAGTTCAAGAGGCTGAGATTCAAGTTAAGGGGGCAGAACAATAAAAGAAAGAGGATCCGATAATTATGTCTGGTTTGACACAGGCCACTCCATCACCATGAGGTAAACGGCAACGGAGACCTCCCACATTCTTCACCCCTGATCCGTGAAGCTTCTTTGTATTTTGTTGAAATGTTTGTATTATTAATGTGTTAATGTTATTTATTGTTTGTATCAATCATGTACTCACGAAATGAAATATGGAATATATGAAGTATGAAATTTTGGTATGGGGTGTGTGACTGTGATGTTTTAATTTTGCGGTTTTGTGTGAGTTGGGTTCAGTTGAGATGTGGTGGATTTGTTCGTATGAAATTGTTGTTGAAATGGGTTCAATTGAAATGTTGGTGAAGTTGAAATTGATGTGAGAGTTGGGTTCAAGCTGATGTTGTTGAAATGGGTTCACTTGAAAGGTTAGTGAAGTTGAAATTGATGTGAGAGTTGGGTTGAAGCTGATGTTGTTGAAATGTGTAGGGTTTATGTCCCACCTACAGATAATCTAGTAGTGTTTTGTGTGTACAGACCCAAGACTCGCTTTTTGTGTGTGAAAAAGCGAGTCTAGGTGTAAACACCTCACTTTTTCAAAAGCGAGTGTTGTGCTTTTCATCTTCCAGGGGTGAGGTATTCTCTTGAAAACATAAGACTCAACAGTCGCTTTTCGAAAAAGCGAGGTTGTTTTCACTTAACTTGCTTTTTCAGAAAGCGAGTCTTGAGTCCAGGAGTGATTGTTTCTCTGGACATGTGCATGTTTTCGTACATGTGCATGTTTTCGTACCCAAATTGACAGTGTGCAAGTTCCCACCCTTCCTTTCTCCACTTACCATGCGTATACCCGTTCTCACGGAAAAAACTCCAGGTTTTTTATGGAACATTGTAACCTCATGTCGATTTGCTCTCTCACGGCGACTATCGATCGGTTCATGTACTCTTCGAGCAAAAAGCGTCCCTTCAGATAAAAGCTTACCGGCTTCCTGTCGACGAGTAGTAAAGTAAGAGTTCAGACGTAAGAAGATCGTCTCAACAATCGCAGTTACTGGCAAACTACGGACTCCTTTCAAGACTGAATTGAAGACTTCTGACAAGTTTGTAGTCATTATGTCGTATCTTCGACCTTCATCTGCGTAAAGTGCCCATTTCTCAACCGGCTTCTCTTTCAACCAATTAGCCGGCTCGACATTGACGGTTTCAAGTTCAGCGAGTTTGGCCATGAACTTTTTGGGTTGGTTTTGACACGCTATAATTTTGGCCTTTTTCCGCAATGCCTTGCTACCAAATTTACTAAAGAAATTTGTCGCAAAATGACGCATACAATAACGATGATATGCATTTGGTTCGTTCCAAGCTCCATTTTGCAAATCCATAGCAGACATTATACCAACATGACGATCCGAGATAACACCCAACTCAGTGCGATCGGTGACATAATACCGAATGCAACTCATGAACCATGTCCACGTATTTATACTCTTTCCATCAACCAATGCAAATACAAAAGGAAATAAGCAATCATTCGCATCTGGGAAAACAGCAATTAGCAAACAACCCTTGTACTTACCATACAAGTGAGTTTCGTCGACACTAATAACAGGTCTGCAAGACTTGAAACCTTCAATCGAAGGACCAAATGCCCAAAATACTCCCTTGAATGTTTCCTCGCTAGGACTAGACTCATATTTATCCCAGTGAACAACGGTTCCTGTATTTGCTGCTTGAATTGCTGTCAGTAGAAAAGGCAACTTCGTGTATGCTTCTTCGAAGGTACCATACAACCTCACAATCGCCTTTTGTTTTGCTATCCAAGCTTTCTTATATGAAATCTGATAATTATATTGTAATTTCACTATCTCAATAATTTCCCGCGGTGTTAAACCGGTATCCTTCTTCACCACACCCACAATCAAATTACAAACAAGGTTGGAATCAATTTTACGGTGGTCCTGATTCAACGTGGGATTCGTACAAGTGTGAGTCCCATCTATCTTTTTCACCACAAAATTCGTCCTGCCTTTTGGAACAATTGCCCGTAATCTCCAAGGGCAGCCACCATTACTTACTCCTGGGGGGCCTTGCACGATCTCCTCAATGGTACGTTTTCTAGGTGCCATTTTGCATTTAACAGTGTACAGCGGTGTAGATTTCAAGGTGACGAATTCACGATGTTTTTTGATAGAATACAACTTCACAGCCTGTTGAATCGACTCTTTACTTACAAACTCCTGTCCAATGTACAATTCGTCTACATTGGATGAACCAGACGACTTGTGAAACATGGTGTACTCTAGCACCTTGTGTCATCTCCTCGGTAACATGAGCGTCAACTTTGGCATAGCTATCAGTAGCTCTGACTTCATTAGAACTGTTGTTCGTAGGATTTACATTTGCTACATCATCATCTTCGTCTCCATCATCATTTTCTACACTATCATCAACTTCATCGTCTGTTTCTTCCTCTTCTTCATCATCGTCTAATAAGCTGTTGTTAATGACTGCATTTTGAAAGAGTTCAAATACACTGTCATTTGGAACATAGTCAGGAATCAGACTAGGTTGGCGTGGCAACTCAACATATATAGAATCTGGGTTTGTTGTATTTGTGAAGGTATTTCTTGTGAGGATAGTGGATTTGGTTGTGAAGATTGAGCGGGATTAGACCTCATCTGCTGTGTAGGTACCACCCTTACGAAGCTTGAACTAGGAATATCATGTGGCTGAGCATTCAAAATTTGAATTTGCTGAATATATAACTCTAATGCAGACCAAGAACAATTGGAATCAAATGTCCTAGCAATCATTGACTTCATAGCATTATTAGTAGATACGGGCACTGTCATAAAATACTGGCCATCTCCTCTACCTGTTGCGTATCGAGCTAAAATTTTTACATTCCATTGATTCCTATCCCAATTAGTAACTTCATAAATTTTCTCAACTACTTCTGCAAATGTAATGGTACGAGGTACCCAAACTATTTCTAGATCCAACACACCATAACAACAACCAATCTTTGGATCACGAATTATTTTACCACCAAAGTATAACCAAATAGAATCTCCAAATCCATACCTACGTTAATTTATACCAAAATACGAGTTATTATCTACCCATAAACAAAACCTATGGAAATTAACAAAATAATAGGGCAATAAATATCATACCTTCACAAGATTATTTGAAAAGAAATTTTCCGTAGATATTTGGGTCAAATAGTTGAAGTTGCTTTCCTCTTCAAGTATATAAAAAATCCAAAATTTTGATGTCTCGGAAAATGGATTTAAGGTTTTCAAAGCAATTTTATGGGTTAATCCACAAATTTCGGTGGTACTTTGATGAATCTGAGATGAGAGATGGGTTAGGGTTTCGGGGTTAGAAGAGGAGGAGGAAGATAGAGAAGTAAAGAGAATATGAGATCTGATATCGGACGTGGGGGTCATTAATCCCCAAATCGACACTCGCTTTTTCAAAAAGCGAGTTTGGGATAAATCCCCTCGCTTTTTGAGAAAGCGAGTGTTGCTGGGCAAAAACGTCCAGACTCGCTTTTCGAGTCTAGGATAAATCCCCTCGCTTTTTCAGAAAGCGAATCTTGAGAGGTTGAAAACCTGCAACCTAAGACTCACTTTTTGAAAATGCGAGGGGATTTATCCCAGACTCGCTTTTTCAAAAAGCGAGTGGGGCGTTTAGCGAATAAAAAAAAAGTAGGGTAGTTTGGGAAAAACTTTCAAAAAGATGGTCATTTTGGGAAAAAAATCATTTTGGAGTGGGGTTGGAAATGCCCTTACACTTTGAAAGGGAAGACAGATCATAACATGTTAACTTTCTGTTGTTTTTCTTTCTATTATAAACTAAGGGAGCGTTTGGTATGTTCCTCGAATGCCAGTGTGGGAGCGTTTAGAAAACAGAAGAAGGAAGACGAATTAGCTACTTTCTTAGTTTTCGCTATTTTAATGTACACACCAGGTTTTATGTTGCACCCTCACTGGCATTCGAGGAACATGAAACTAATTAGTGGCTCAACTGCTAGCCATTGCGATTGACGATGTCACTTTTTAGCACGTGTAGTCGCTTTACAGCATGAGTATGACCCTGTCGCGTTACAAAAGAGAGAAACTGGGAGCAAGACCTGTAAGGAGCAGGCCTTCTCCCTCTCATGAAGGGCACTAGACGAAGGCCAAACTCATTCAGGTTTTCATCGAAGAGCAGCTTGCTTGCTGCTGTCTGTCAAAGAAGCTCAAGAACTAGAACTCAAAAACACCTGCAGCAAGCTGCCTTCTTTAATTATTGAGAAAGATTACCTAATTGTATTGGAGCAGGAAAATGAATGCTTTATAGCATGAGTTTGACACTGTTGCATTACATGAGAGGGAAAGGTTTTAATCCAACTAAAATTCTCGCGTTCCACATGCAGCAAACCAAGCTCGAGCAGTAAACTTCTTGGCAAGCATCCTTCCCGTTGTGAACTGACTAGCCACTTGCATTATTGCAAATTAAACAAATCTTATAGAAGCAACTTTGTAATATCATATGTCACCTGCACTAGAGCACAAGGAAGAAAGGAAGAGAAACTAGATTATAACATGACGTGCACTCAAAATTACACTGCACTCACATGTTTAGCAAATAAGTAAAAACAGAGGGATTCAAAAACACTTTCCCAAACGAAGATAAAATGAAGAAACTCAATAGTTCCTAAGGTAGGGCCAAGGTTATTAGTCAATTTCATCAATGACTTTGGTTCCTAGCCCTCTGAGCCCCTCTACAGGGATCTCAGCAACAGTAGCAAGAGAGTAGAGTTTCTCCTTTGCATCTTCTTCCTCGTTCCTCTTGCGAGCAATCCTCACACGCACTCTCCTTGGCACACTTTGAATACCTCTGCTCCATATCTACGTGTTAAGCTCACATCGACTCGCTCATCTGTCGTTTCCATGGCTTTCTGTGCAAACTTTCGGATCTCCTTCATGGATTTGGGAGCCATCTTCTTAAAGGTGCTGGTGAAAAACCAAAAAAACTAGTGTTTGAGTACAATGAAGCTCATACAATTTAACATAAGATGGCATACAGTAAAAATAATAACACAAGACAACCATGTAAAAGTGACTGCATGAGCTGTGCAGTGGAGGTTATGAAAACAGATCAACTAAAGATTAAACCAATGAAGGAATTCAAACTTTTTTGCACTTGAGAACTACTCGGTTTGTCTATTTTTTGGTGATTAACAGAATTCAGGAGCATTCATACAAGTGATTTGAAGAACCAACTTTCATGCAAGGGGCATCAATATGGCAGGATCCAACCAGATCCCCTTACGTTTTTAAGGACCTCGTGTGAGAGGTTTTTGTTAACAATACACAACCTCCTCATTAAGTTAGAACACTTTCACAGTAACGCCAAAATATAATGTATTTAGGGTACTTGATTTTAGAGCATTCTTGGCGAGGAAATCTGACAGGTGTTTTCAGCCAAGATTTTGCATTCCCATATCATTTAAAATATATTTACTCAATTTTCTTTCAAAGTTCAAACAGGGTACGAATGTCGCCATCCATTTTAGACTATTTACACAATGTTCTTCCAAACAGGTATGAGTGAATGCCAACATTCATGAAAATCAAGTGCCCATAAATTCCCATGCATGTATGCAATAAACTGCTTAAAATGTTCCCTTAACCACAAACGTAGCTTAAGACCATATACAGGTGTGATAGGACAATCCTAATGAGCCCGAAGCTCAATATATAACTTGATTTCCTAATTAGTTATTAGTTATTACATTTAATAAAATTCTAAATGTCCAGTCTTACATGTTATCCATTTCCTGAAGGTGACATCTGCACAAAGTGAGCCGGTAAAAGTTAGCATATCTACATTATCACAAGGAAAAAGAGAGAAAGTAAAAAAATTAAATTAACTTAAAAGTAATACGTTGAGTACGTGTTTCTGGGGCAATAATAAACACATTTTGCCTAGACCACGTTTGGACAGTATCGTAAATGCCGATGGTCCATTAACTATTTAACTATGATAAAATATAACAACCTATTATACCAAAAAAGAGTAGATTTCTACGAGCATTATACTTAAATGCCTGATTAAATGACCCTATGCTAGCAATCACACATCCCTTTCATTAACTGCATTCCTCACACCACGGGGACAACAAATAAAAGCCCTGGCCCTTACATGGTTACATCACCACAAAATTCTTATACTTCCAAAAGATTTCTCGACTGGAACGTTCTTAATAAATCACTGGTTCTAAGCAGAAGTGAATCTAGTATTAGGTTATTGAACATTGGATTACTAAATAGTTCCGAAACCATCGAGCAGGAAAGCACATGTGCATTTCAATTCAGACTATTAGGCTTCAATTTTTCCGTTGGAGAAGCTTATTCAAACAAACAAGCTCTAATACTGCAACAAATGATTTCTATTACGCTGAATATGAATTTCCACGTAATTAATTGCTCATCTGTAAAAAACCCAATTATTTCCTCTAAAATACTAATTCAATCCACAGATTCAGACCCTGCAGTGCATAATCTATCGATGAATCTATGATGAAGTCCAATTTAACAATTTAATCCAAATCTGACTCATACTACTACTAACAGAATCACTATACAAGAGTAAAACCACCTCATAAATTCAAATATCTTGATTCAATAAGCCATTTCCATCTCCCTTTTTCCTTGTAAAAATTCACTCATTTTATATTTGTTTATTCTTTCAAGTTTAGCTATTGTGTTATATATCAAACTTCTGAATGATTTACATAAAACAAAAAAGATAAAAATTGATAAGAAACAAGAATAGAAAAGGATCGAAATGGGGGTAGCATACCATCCATGGAGGCGCTTGTGGAGGTTGATGGTGTACTCCCTCGTCACCACCTCCACTTTTGTTCGCCTTCACCACCATTCTTGCCTTCAGACCTCCCAAACCCTAACCCTACGAGCAGACGGCGGCTGATGGAGGAGAAGCAGAAGCAGAAGCAGAAGCAGAAGAAGAAAAAGGAAAGAAGGAAAACCATAGGTCCCTTTTAAGGGAAAGTAGAAAATGTACATATATTCGACAATCTCGAAAATACCCTTATCTTTGTTTTAAATTGCAAACTCAGCATTGGTCTTTTTACCGTCTTGAAGTTGTATTCGTTGGTCACCTTTGGCCTAGCTTTTTTTGAACTTTAAAACTACTTTAAGAGGGAGAAGTTAGAAAGTAGAGTTTTGAAATTAAAATGTGAAGCTGTTTGAAAAGTCTATTTTTTTAACTTCAAATCTACTTTTAAGTTAGAAGTTGTTTGTCTTAAGATATCAATTGTAAATTACTTTTATACTCAATTTAAGTTTTTGATTTTATTTAAGAGTAAAATATAAGTTATCAAATTACAAAAATATTTTTATATTACTAATAAAGATATTTAAAGCCCAAAGAAAGGCTATCAACGACGAAGAAATGAGAGGCGGCAGCGCAACGACGTTCGACGGCGAAGAAAGGAGAGGAAGGCGGCGGGGCGGCGTGGGGAGGCGGCGGCACGACGGCGTTCGACGGCGAAGAAAGGAGATGGAGGCGGTGGGGGCAGCGAGCGGCGGCGTTCGGCCGTAGCTGTTCGGCGAGGAAGAGGAAGGGGGAAAAAATGTGTTATGAGGTTTTGAAGGATAAGCCAGAATGAGAAGCCAGAAGTTGCTCTAGAAGGCTTCTATGAAAACTCATTCTCTTCACTAAAATTAAGCTACTTCTCCTTCTGTAGAGCTTTTCAAATGTTGCGTTTGGCTCAACTTCTCTTTTTAAAGGAAAAAAGAAGCTAATTTTAAGCTGGGCCAAACGCAACCTTAGAGCATCCACAGTCGTCAGTTAAATTTCCATTTTATGCATAAAATCGCATTGTAGCCGCCACACTCGTTTGCTATTCTGCCATTTTTTGGCAATTTTTCTACAGTAAAAAGGTAAACATAGCAGTGGATATAGCATTATGCATAATATGTGTAATGAAACATCATGTTTCATCTGGATTATTTAAATATTTTTTAAATTATCGGACGAAAAGGGGGGAAGATTAAAAACAAAGAAAAAGAAAATTAATGGCTGGACGAAACAAGATATTTCGTCCCATTCCCATTTTTTAAAAAAAAATCGCCAAAAGACAATATTACTCTCCATCAATCTCAACCATTCAAATGATGATCCAATGACTGGTTTTTTCGCAACGGCTCTTTCGAACATACAACGGCTATATTTTTACAAATTTTACCTATATATTGGCTCAGTTGCTGTAACCAAAGTCATTGAAAAAAAAACCGATCTCTCTAACTCTATCATGCAGAAAAATTTCATCTCTCTGTCTCCTTCGATAAAATTTGCAAGATAGTGAGTAATGGCAAGCCGTAGTGCAAGAGGAAGCTCTTACACAACTCAGGAAGATGTTGTGCTCTGTCAAGCGTGGATTTGTATAGCACAAGATCCCGTGGTTGGTACTGATCAATCCGGTGCCCAGTTTTGGGATCGAGTTTTGACTACTTTCACGACTTTATTAGGGATTTCGACCGACCGAACGCTAAGCTTCGTTTCAAGTCGCTTCCAATTAATTTCTAAAGAAGTAGTCATGTTCATTGCGAAGTTGGGTTCTATAACAATTAGAGCAACTAGTGGAACTACTGAGGCCGATAAAGTATGTACAAATTATTAGATATTTAGTAAAACTTTTATTTAAATTTATTAAATGATAAAGTACTGATATAATAAATATTGTCATAGATGCGCGATGCGAGAGTAGAATATTTGCAAACATCCGGAAAAGCTTTCAAGTTTGAAGAATGTTATGATATACTAAAGGATCAACCTAAATTTTCCTTACGTACTACTCAAGTCTTTGATCGAGTCATGGGTTCCCAATCTAAGGAAGGTGACAGTAGCCAAAATTCACCCTCAATAAACAACTCGGATTCAGACATCCCGGTTGACATGGAATCGCCTACCCCTTTGACCCGACCACCCAGTAGAAAAGTACACAAGAGAAAAGGAAAAAGTCTTGCTGAATCATCGTCTGAATATTCTCAAATGGTAGAAGAAAGCAAAAGTCTCAACGCTATGTATAAAGAAAGCCAAGATTGGAGGAATTTGGCCACCGAAATGAAGATTGCAATTAAGCAGAAAGACCATGACCTTAGAGAACGAGTGGAGGAAGATCGCATTATGAGTCTTGACCTTAACAATTTACCGGATAGTTAACGTTATTATTTCATGTGTAGACAAAATGAAATATTACAAAAACGAGGTTATAATAGGGGGTAAACTACTTGTATTCGAAGCTTATAAATTAGACACTTTATTCAATGTAATATGATATTTTAAGGATGGGCTTCTTCTGTCTCCTTCTTTGTTTGTAATGTGTTACATTCAAATATTTGTACTTTGTTTCACAATTAATGTATTGTTTTCTGCTTTAATTGTTAATATGTTCGATTCATATATTACATTAATAACATAAATAGAATAAGCAACATATTACAACATAAGTAGATGTAGCAACGTATTACATTCATATAAAATTCCCGATTTGAATTACAGTAAATTAAAATAGATAAGCATATAACAAAATACTACAATTAAACTCTGAAATATTTACATTTTGCCTATTCACCATTTCCGAATTGGTACCAAATATGCTCCACCAAATCTTGACGTAGTGCATGATGTTTTTGTCTATCATTTAATATCACATTGCAAATCATTCGGGCTCCCTTATCAATATGTGCACCTTTGTTAGGTACAATCAATGTCGCATCCTGTATTTGATCATAATTGCAATCACCAATGTCATCTTCACGTTCGTCCTTAACAATCATATTGTGTAGTATTATACATATTTTCATGATATATGAAAGAGTATTTGCATTCCATATACGTGCTAGGCCCTTCACAATTGCGAACCGTGCTTGTAAAATGCCGAAAGCGCGTTCTACATCTTTGCGGACACCTTCCTGCATTTCTGCAAATGTTTTCTTCTTTTGAGTATCCAGGGCAGAGTAAGTTTTCACTATAGTCGCCAAGGGGGGTATATACCATCCGCCAAATAGTATCCCATGTTGTATATGTGATTGTTGATTACAAAATTTGCAGGCAGTGCACACCCATCAAGAATTTCATCAAATAGAGTAGAACGGTTGAGCACATTCAGATCATTATTGCAACCTGGCATTCCGAAGAAAGAATGCCAAAACCAAAGATCATGTGATGAAAAACAGCTTTAAGAATAATTGTTGGTTCCCTTACATGTCCTTTATACTGTCCGTGCCACGCAGCTGGACAATTCTTCTACTTCCAATGCATATAGTCTACACTACCCAACATGCCGAGAAAGCTCCTGCGTTCATTTTCTTGGAGGAATCGTGCTACATCGATGGGAGTAGGTTTCCGCATATACTGATTCCCAATTAGTTGTACAGTTGCACAACAAAATCGACGTAAAGTCTTCAACACAGTTGTTTTGCCAATTCGTAAATATTCGTTGACAGCATCCACTGCACCTCCATATGCTAAACATCGTAGCGCAGCTGTTATTTTCTGATGTGGCGTAAATCCAAAATTTTTACACGCATTTTGTTGTTGAATAAAGTACTCATCGTATCCCACAATAGCAGCGAGTATACAGTTGAAAAGGTCTCGCCACATATGAAACCGTCGACGAAAAATAGTCTCGTTGTATGTTGGATTTTCAGAAAAATAATTCCTCCACGACCGAATATTACCTTCTTTCCTTTCTAGACGAATGTATCGGCGGCGAGAAGTTTCTTCGGTGTGTTGCAACCACATGGCATATTGTTGCATACGATTGTTGACATGTCTGGCTACTACATTTAAATGCTCTGCTGATTCATCTGATGAAGTTCAAGAAGAAGATGAATTTAAATGATCCATCGCTGTGATATCTCCTACGGAATGAAGATAAAATTTAATTTAGGTGTATTTGTGATGATGGAGTGAAACTAAAGTTGATTCAGATATGATGCTGAAGGAGTGCTTAAATAGTATTTGTTGGGTGTGTCCTTTATAATTGTCAAAATGTAATTATTTAAAGGAGCAAACATCAATAATTACATCCCGTGAATAAAGCATAGTACGACTAAATTGAAATAAAGCATTAACATTCATCGCGTGAATAAAGCAATTCACATGTTGGGAATAAAGACATGGTAGATGTGACCATTTTTGTTTTATTCATTGTTGGCATGAAAATGGTGGGAATGAAGACATGGTAGATGTTTGGAATAATTAAAGACATGGTAGATGTGACAATTACTAGAACACCATTTTCATATGTTGCACCAAATAAAAAATGTAATTGTGATTTTAATACACGCACATCTACGTATCAGATCTTCAAATTTGTCAACTATTCTTCATCCACATTCTGTGTGCACGGGACAAAGGATGTAGTCGATGTCGAGGCTCTCGTGACGTCTACAGGCTATCGCACTTCCCGATGTCTTGAAGTAGAATGTCTGCTGATTGATACAGATCTCTTACTAGCAACTGCCACATTTGGAACAGAGTTTCTTAATACCATTTCTATTTGTATAAATCGCCTCAATTGGGCTTCTGAGTTAGTTAGTTGTTGACATGTCCGGTACAACTCCTCATGTCAATAGATACATTAATATGTATATATATATTGTTACCGCTGATTTCGGTGTGGGGGTAAACAGATAAATTTGTGAGTTCGAGAACAACCTGAACAGTTGGCTCAGCCTGCTCGCCCCGGCCGCAACCTGCAAGGGAAGTGCGAAACACCGGGGTTGATTCCGGCGACGCACCCTCCGACGCTCTTGTCAGTAATCAGGAAAAGATTAAGAAAGAGCTTAAGTGGTGAAAAAGTGATTAACCTGGTCATGGTGGTGGGTAGGAGGTATTTATAGTCGCCAAGAGAGAGATTAGGGGCTTGATCCCCTGTATAACTGTTAGGAGCAAAATCCTCACAGTCTGTTAAGGAAAGTTGATCCCCCAGTCCCCGGTGAGAGCAAATCAGGCATGCTGATTTGGTCAAATCATGGATCCTGATTTGTCTCCTGCTGATATGGGTCCGTCTCGGGTCGGGACCCGAACCCAATAGGAGTGGGTCCATTGGCGGGTGGTTGGTCCTGTGAGAAGGAGACCCAATACCCGTTTTGGACCCATCTGCATGTGAAATTACCTTTTTACCCCCGTGCTTCAAGATTCGTGCTCGATCTGGACGGTCTCGATTTAACCCCATTTTTAGCCATATCACGAGCCCCCCACTCCTGAAGACTGAGCGTGATCAGACTTTGAGGAGTAGATCAACTGTTTTAGTGGCTAGTGGAGTTGCATCGGAGTCCAGATGTGGGATCTTGAATCTAGAAAGGGGGTAGTGAGGAAGTTTTTGAGGCTGCTTGCTGTTCTCAGGCCATACCGAGTATTTGGTGGCTCTTATCTATTTTCTTCGGACTATTTATTTAATTTTGCGATGTGTTCACTAACCGTTCGGGGGCCTTAACAGTATACTCTGGGCAATAATTGTTCGTTCAGGGGCTCGGAAATGTACCCCCGAATTTTTGATTATTTTCCAGAATTTTTAGTTAATTTTCCCGAATTTTTAGCAATTTTTTCGTAATTTTTAAACAAATAAAACGATTTAAATAGATAAAAAACGATTTAAATACCGATTAATGGCGTGGCTCGATCTGAGCCGTCGATCGTGGACGGGGGTGAACTTCGAAAAGATCTGACGGCTGTTATCACTCGGCAGCATTTTTCTCCGTTTACGAGCTCGGAAAGGCGCCTGCTCGGCTGCCGACCGGAGGCAGGGGGTTCGGCAGACCGAGCGACGTGGCGCTGTCTGAGCAGTCGGATGTTGGGCACGCCTCTCGAGACGGGCACAGTTCCCAAGAAAATGCTATCTTGTCTTTTAGCGCACGTGGCGCAATCTGGGCTGTTCATCATTGGGAGCGCGAATTTCTGAGGGATCCAGCGGTCTGCGTAGCTCGGTGTCTTTTTTTCTCCATTTACCAGCTCGGGAAGGCACTTGCTCGGCTGTCGTCCGAAGACAGGGGGAGCATGCAGGCCGAGCGACGTGGCGCCATCTGAGCTGTTGGATGAGGGCACGTATCTCGAGACGGGCGCAGTTCCCAAGAAAACACTATATTGTCTTTTAGTGCTTTCGGCAAAATCTGGGCCGTCTGATTGAGATCAGACGCGAAAGTTGAGGGGAAAGTGAGTTTTCCCCGTTTACCAGCTCGGGAAGGGACTTGCTCGGCGGCCGACCGAGGGCCTGTGGTTTTTGGCAATCTGAGATGGCTTCTGTTTCCAATGGTATTAATGGTGCTTCGTGACTTGCGTGGCGTTTCAACTTCTCGATGTCATTAAGGATAATTCCTTTAATTAATGCATGGCGTTTCAACTTCCGAGGGCCATAATGGCGGGTTCTTGGAGGCAGGCTATAAGTACTCCACTCCCTTTGCCATTTCAGTCGCAATCAACATTGAGTTTTAGACCTCGGAGGCGTCTGCCTTGGGTAGCTTCTCTCTTGAGTTCCGGAGAGGTGGTCGCTCTTCTACCTTGTTTTCCCTTTGTTCCTGACGGCCCCAAAGTGGATGTCAGGAGCAAGGGGGAACGAGGTAGTAGTGGTGACGACCGTAGTCCGAACCCGAGGGATGAGTTACTTCAGAAGGACGGGTGGTCGCTCTCTTGCCTTCTTCTTCTCCCGTTCCGGACGGTCCCTAAGTGGATGTCAGGAACGGGGGAGAATAAGGCAAGAGTGGTGACGACCATAGTCCGGACCCGAAAGATGAGCTGTCTCGGGAGGACGGGACGGCCATAGTCCGGACTCGGGGTGTGGTCTCCTGCGGAAGGACGGGTCGTCGTTCTCTCACCAAGATCTTCTGCCTTCTTCGGTTGCTCCGAAGTGAGTGTCGAAGTAGGCGGAGGTCTTGGTGGGAGAGTGACGACCCATGTCTGATGTCAATCTCCGGGCCATCAGAGTCCGTTTGTTGCAACTGTGAAGGCGCCGCTGTCAGAGTCCTCTGACGAACTGAGCCTTCCAGTTGCAACCAACTAGCTCGGAATGGTGCGTTTCTCCTGACGTCTGAGTGTTAATGGGCCCCCTCCCGTCTCTGTCTTCCTTCCGGGCTGATAGCTTCTGGGATGTCAGCCCGGAGGAGCTAGACATGGGGGATGTGCCGATCTATTTCTGACCGGGGCCCGTGGATCGGTGGAATACCAGCCGAGATACGGGACCTGGGGGGCGCTCGCCGAGGGCGGCGCCTTAAAACTTTAAACCAAAATTTTTCTGGTTCCTTTAGACATAGGTGGGACGTCCGGGGGTTCAGTCGTCCGAGCGACGTGGCGCACCTCGAGCCGTTGGATGGTGGCGCGCATCTCGAGACGGGCGCAGCTCCCAAGAAAACACTATCTTGTCGTTTAGTGCTCTTGGCGAGATCTGGGCCGTCTGATGGAGATCAGGCGCAAAAGTTGAGGGGAAAGTGGGTTTTCCCCGTTTACATGCTCGGGAAGGCGGTTGCTCGGACTCCGACCAGGCCCTATTGCCGGCATGTTAGGATTGCTTGTAGCTCGGATTCGGATTTGCTGGGGCCGAGCCAGCTGACTTGGTGAAGGGGACAATGGTGATGGGCCTTCACGACGTTTCGGGGGCAGCCCAAAAGACGCAAACTTTCGATTGGAAGTCCAAGGGACGTCCCAATTTTACTATAAATCTTCACCCCCCCTAAGGCCAAGTTTCACTTTTCATTTTTACTCTCTCTCTTCCGTTTTTACTCCGCTTCGAAGTTCTTAGCTCTCTGGTGGTGTTGCTAGCTGTCGCGGTAGCGTTCCTATTTCCGGCGAACTTTCCGACCGCACCTGTCACTTCAAGGTCAGTCTCTTTCCCTTCTCTTTATAGAATGGTTAAGATTACACTCTCGGATGAGACCCCCGCCTCGGAGCAAGCTGTTGGCCGAGGGGATAAAGAGAAGGAGGTAGTGGGGCCGAGTGATCAGAGTGTCGTTCGGCCGGACAAGGAGGGAGAAGTGGCCGAGCCCCCTAAAGAGGTCGCCGCCGTGTCCCGGGAAGGTAAGGCCGTAATCACGATAGTGGAGACGCCGAAGAGAGCGGGGGCATTTGGTCGGCAGCCCATCGCCGTGTCGAGTGTGGGAGGAGTCAGGGATTACGACGAGGGTACCTTGGAAAGGGTCACTTAAGGTACGGCAAAACTGGTGGAGGAGAACAAGCCTAGGGAGCTGTCCGAGGTTGACCACAAGATTTCGACTCTCACCGAGGCCGATCTTCGGATGATCCGAGAGGGCTTCCGGATCCCGCTTGAGTATGTACTGCTCCTTCCGGGGCCGGGATTCCGAGCCAACACAAAGTCCTCGTCGGACACATGTGTCTTTCCGGTCGACTCTCTCATTGCCGGGCTCCGCTTTCCCCTCCACCCGTTCGTGGTCGAAGTCTTGGTCTGGTACGGTTTGAGTCCCGCCCAACTGATGCCGAACACGTGGAGGCATGTTGTGGCGTTCCTCCTCCGCTGCCAAGAGATCGGCGCCAAGCCGACTATGTTCCTCTTCCGGAGTCTCTTCCGTCCTTGCCAGCCGAGGCGGGACGAGCAGAGGTTTTTCCTTTCACCTCGGACGGGAGTTAAGTTGATCGAGAACCCGGACTCGATCAAACATTGGAAGGATAAATACTTCCTTGTCCGAAATCTGACGCCGTGGGTGATACCGACAGTTTGGGCGAAGGATGGCCTGCCCAAGCGCACAAAGAAGGACGTACCACTGAATGCCGAGGAGACCGAGGCCCAGAGGAGGCTCCTTGCCCTGCCGGCGCTCAGCTGGAAGGATATAACCGAAGAGCATCTATTCCGTGGGGGTCTCAGTCCGATCGACCCTCGTATGCTTCTGGTATTTATACTCCTTGTTTAAAGTTTATGGAAATTTTCCTAAGTTTTTTCATTCGGCTTTTGCAGAGACGATGAAGTACGATTACAAGGCTCTGGTGGCGAAGGGCAGAGCAGATCAGGAGAAGAAGAAGAGGCCGTCGGCAGCGCCTCAGGACAGCCGGGCCTCGAAGAAGCCCGCGATCGTGAAGGCTGACGACCAACCGAAGGTCGCGGTCCTCAAGGGGGGGGAGGTCGAGGTCCTTGCCTCTCCGACGAAGGTCGTCGTCCCCGAGCAGGGGGAAGTCGCTTCCTCCGACCCTCTTGCCTCGGATGCCCCTGCTCAGACCCCGAAGGCGGATGCTCCCGGTTCGTCGAGCAGCGTGTTCGGGGTGAAGGATGCAATGTCCCTCCCCGTTCCGCCCCTTACTGCCGAAGCTCAGAAGATCTTGACAGAGCGTCATAAGGAGATCTTCGTCCCCGACTGGCAGGTGATGAACGTCGATGGATTTTTGGGCGACGGGAACATCTGCATAGAGGCGGTGAGGCACCTACCGACTCCGAAGGATCGAGCGACCCTGGAGGCAGGGATGGCAGGGGACGCTGTGATGCAGATTGCCTGGAGCACCATGTCGGTAAGTATGCTTAGCTCTCCCCTGTCCAAATTTCTTTCTTAGAATTCTTCCAAGTTCTTGGACTCGGATTTTAACGTGTTGTTCTCTTCCAGATCCTCTGCCACTTCAACTTCCTGGTCGAGGAGATGGCGAAGAAGGATCAGGAGAAGGAGAAGGAGAGGGCGGAGCGCATCAAGGTCGCGCAGAAGCTTGATTTCGAGCTTCTTCTTTCGACGAAGAGGGCCACCGAAATGGAGGGGCTGGAGAAGCAGCTGGCCGATGCCGTTCAGCTGTCGAAGGACACGGCGGCCAAGCTTGAGGCCTCAGAGAGGGAGGTGGCTGAGCTGAAGGATTCGGCGGCCAAGCTCGAGGCGTCGGTGAAGGAGTCTACCGACCTGAGGGAGGAGCTGGCCGCGGTACGGTCGGAGGCGGAGGACGCTCGGAAGAGGGCCGAGAAGATCAAGGCCAAACACCTCAGGAAGGTGAAGAGGGTGAAGAAAGCCGTGCAGGAGGAGGCCGCGGCGCACATGATCCAGAACATGCTGGACGCCTACGGCCGTGCCCTGACCCACGTAGCCGCGAGGAACCCGGGCTTCGACACGTCTTCCTATAATTTTTACGACCTCGTGGAAGGGGAGGAGGTAGTCCCCGAGGAGTTGATCGGCCCTGAGGGGGAGACGGAACCCGTCGAGGATCCGTGGAAGGCCGCGGCCGAGGAGGAGAAGGAGGATGACTCCGAGGAGGAGAGCTTGAGCGAAGGTGGAGACGGAGGCGGGGGCGAGAACAAGGCCGAGGGGTCGACGGACCCGAACGACAAAAAGGTCGACCCCTGACTCGGTTGTCTTCTTTTCTCTTTCTTTTCGTTTTTGTAAGCCTAACTGCGGACTGGCCACCGCTGTTTGTAGAACTCTTTGGATTTTGAATGAAAAACTGTTTTGTTTGGCCAAAATTTGCCCAAGTGTTGAGTTCCGGACTTAGTGTTTGTTTTGGCGTTAATTTCTCCAAGTGTTGGGCCTCGGATTTATCTATGCATTTCAGGTGAGATTCAGTCCGATCACGGAGGTTGAATACCTCCGGAAGGAGCTGGCGAAAACAAAGGACGAGCTCTCTCGGGTCCGGTACAGACGATTTCTCCTGCTCGGCCGGCTGGAGGATACGAAGGCAGCCCTGCGGAGGTACGGTCGCGAGCTGTACCAATATCGGAAGCGCTCGCCAGCTTCCTATCCCGAAGGCGAAGTCGAGGACCTCCGTAGAGCTCTTGCCGCGGCCGAACAGAAGAATGACGACCTTTTGGCCGAGGTCCAATACTTGGAGCTAACGGAAAAAGAGCGCTCGGCGGAGAGAGAGAAGTTGACTTCCGATCTGGAGAAAGCGTCAACCGAATGCAAGAAGCTATCGGCCGAAGTCGACAAGCTCAAAAGGATCACAATAGATAGGGGGATTGAAGTCACCCATTACCGACGGCTCGCGACTGATGATGCCAATGCCTCGGGTTCGTTGACGGCCCCTCGACAGAAGAAGCTGGCGAAGGATGACGTCTTGAGGGATAGGATTATCGAACTGGAGGAAGAGATTGCGTCGCTCAAGCCTGTACCGGTCAGGGCTAACGTTCGCAGCACTTCGTGCACTCGCGAAGAAATCGAGAGGGGGATCACGTTTCACGAACTTGCGATGCGCTCGCCGGTGACCAGGCGGAGTCCAGCCGACGCTCAAAGCAGTGCAGCCGCCTCGTCGAGCGGGGCCTCGGCCGGCGTCGCAGTTAGAGCTAGTAGCGAAGGGGGATCGCGCTTCGTTGGTTTAGGGTCGGGTTCGGAGGGCAGACCTCGCCGTCCTCGTGTTTCCCTAAACCGAAGCATTCCCCTTCCGAAGAGGCCCTGATCCTGTCGTCTTACGTTTTTGTTGATTGTTGTAATAAACCTGATTATGGGGTCGGTTCGGCTGTCTGTAACACTGTTATGTCTGAATGCGAATCTTTTTTGAAAAATTTCCAAGTGTTAGATATCGGCATTGTATTGAAATTGTGCTCTTCGTTTTCCCTTCCTTTCAGCTCGAAGTGACGATCCATGGCTCGGGCCCTGAACGTTCGAATGATGACTCCGGATCCGAGGCCACCTCTGGGACGGTTGTTCTGAGCCCTAGGAGTGTCGATCTGAAGTTACGCCAAGCCGAGAGTGAGTGGACCCACCTTTCGTCCGTCCTCAGTCTCCGGGAAGCCGAGATCCAACGTTTGGAGAATAGGATCGTCGAGCTGAGCCCCGTAGGAGAGGATGAAGACTCGCAAACCGCGTTCAGCAACGCCCTTCGGGTCAAGTGCATTCGGCACAACCAGTCGAAGATTATTGCCGAGCGGGATGACTTGCTTTCGGAGATGGGGCACTTGCAGGCTGTGATGGCGAAGCTCAGGGGGGAGACAGAGGAACTGTCAGCCGAGGAAGACGAACAGTTTGGTGAGGATGTTTTTATATGAGAGACAAGTGTAGTAGGTCGGGAGTTGTATGCTTTGTTTGCCAGCATTTTGTAATAGAATGTTTTGTATCATGCGCCGACCATTAATAAAATCCTTCTTCATTGCTTTGCATATGTGTTTTTGTTTATGACCACGTCGGTCGCGCCAAGACCTTTGAACCGAGCGTGTTCGTTTAGTCCGAACGGGCTTCCATTAGTTCTGTACTTTGTCGTTTAGCGCTCTGACATGATACGGTACAAATCCCTAGGAGGCTCTGTGACCAAGAAAGTGCTATTTTGTCGTTTAGAGCAGGCGGCGAGATCTGAGCGGTTGAATGTAGGCGCGAATCTCGAGGCGGCCCAGTTCCCAAGAAAACGTTATCTTGTCGTTTAGCGCAGGTGGCGGGATCTGAGCCGTCTGATCGAGATCAGGTGCGAAAGTTGAGGGGAAAGTGCGTTTTCCCCATTTACCAGCTCGGGAAAGCACTTGCTCGGGAACCGACCGAAGGAGGGAGTCTTCGGGCTTCGGTTGATAGTTAGGAGAGTTCGGATTAAGTGTTCCGGACTTTTGGTGCAGCTCGACGGTTGTGGGAGCAATTCCGAACGGCGATCTACCTCTGGTTCGTCAGGAGACGAGCCGAGGAGGTAAAGTCGAGCCGAGTGTTGGACTCTGAACCATCGTTGTAGTTCGACAGTTGTGGGAGCAATTCCGAACGGCGATCTACCCCTGGTTCGTCCGGAGATGAGCCGAGGAGGTAAAGTCGAGCCGAGTGTTGGACTCCGAACCATCGTTGTAGTTCAACGGTTGTGGGAGCAATTCCGAACGGCGATCTACCCCTGGTTCGTCCGGAGACGAGCCGAGGAGGTAAAGTCGAGCCGAGTGTTGGACTCCGAACCATCGTTGTAGTTCAACGGTTGTGGGAGCAATTCCGAACGGCGATCTACCCCAGGTTCATCCGGAGACGAGCCAAGGAGGTAAAGTCGAGCCGAGTGTTGGACTCCGAACCATCGTTGTAGTTCAACGGTTGTGGGAGCAGTTCGGAACGGCGGTCTTCCTCTGTTCCGTCCTGAGACGGACCGTAGGAACGAGGCCGAGCCGAACGTGGACTCCGAACCATTGGTTGAAATCACAATATAAAAGGCAGGTGATAAGAGAGGAGAAAGACATGCAGATTCACGAACATAATAGACCTTTCTTTATTGATATTTGACGGCGAACCGTTTTACATAATACAATTTATGAAAAAATGGGTTACAAGTCGGAGGATTGGAACGGCTCGATACTCCTTGTTACCTAGAGTGGCGTCGGAACGCTCTCTTGGTATTTTAGGAGGTGGTCGGCATTCCAGGTCCTCGGGAGCTCTCTGCCTTCCATGTCTTCGAGACGGTATGCCCCAGGCCGAATAACTTTTGAGATCCGGTACGGCCCTTCCCAGTTCGGAGCCAGCTTGCCCTTCTGACTAGGGAAGGATATGGCTAACTTTCTCAAGACCAAATCTCCTTGCTCAAGTTTGGCAGGTCGGACCTTCTTGTTGTACGCTAGTTCAACCCTTCTTCGGTAAGTCTGCTGCCGGATTGACGCTCTTTTCCTCAGCTCGTCTATGACATCTAAGTTTGCCCTGAGGTTCCTGGCGTTCTGTTCTTCGTCGAAAGCTATAAGCCGGGGGGAGGGTATTCCGACCTCGAGAGGTATCACGGCCTCGGACCCATAGGTGAGATTGAAAGGGGATTCGCCAGTGGGGGTCCGCTTGCTCGTGCGGTAGTTCCACAACACATTAGGGAGTTGGTCGACCCACAAACCTTTGGAACACTTGTCCAATCTTTTCTTGATTCCTGCGAGGATCTGCTTATTAGCATTCTCGGCCTGCCCGTTCGACTGAGGATGTGAGACGGACGAGAAGCGCTGCTGAATGACGAGGTCATCGCATAGGGCTCGGAATGCTGTGCCAGTGAACTGAGTCCCGTTGTCCGTCACGAGGACGCGGGGGACACCGAATCTGCATATGATGCTCTTCCAGAAGAACTGCACCACTTTGTTTTCGGTTATGGTGGCGAGAGGCTCGGCCTCGACCCACTTGGAGAAGTAGTCGATGGCTACGACCAAGAATTTGAACTGACCCGGAGCTGGGGGGAAGGGCCCTAGTAAGTCCATCCCCCACATTGCGAAGGGGATGGGACTTGATAGGGAGGCGAGGTTGGCCTGAGGGAGTCATCGGATGTTAGAGTGTCTTTGACAGGAACTGCATTGCCGAACGTGCCGCTCGGCGTCTTGGAGAAGGGTCGGCCAGAAGTACCCATAATTCAAAGCTTTTCGAGCCAAGGACCTGAATCCGGAGTGTGCCCCTCCGATGCCTTCATGAAGCTCCTGTAGGGCATACTCGGCCTGATCCGGAGAGAGGCACCTTAGGTACGGCCGGCCGTCTACTTGAGAAAAAGAGCGTTTGTACAGGATGCCTTCGATCAAGACATAGCGCTCGGCTCGAGTTCTGACTCGGTGAGCTTCTTTGGGATCTGAGGGCAGAACTCCGTCCCTTAGAAATTCCACCAGTGGCTTCATCCAGTTGTCTTGCAGCATGACCGGCAATGACTCCGCCGAGCCTGGTACCTCGTCTTCGATGCTCGGCTTAGTGAGGACTTCAATTAGTACGGTCTGCTCGAGGCCTTGTAAGGAGGACGAGGCCAACTTGGAAAGTGCATCGGCCTGTGAGTTCTCCTCCCGAGGGACCCATTGGATGATGGCTTCTTCGAACCGGCCCATGAGATCCCGGACCTTGGCGAGGTACTTCGCCATTCGCTCGTCGCGGGCCTCATATACGCCCAAGACCTGGTTCACGACCAGTTGGGAATCACTGTGAATTCGGAGACGATGCGCCCCAGCACTTCGGCGAGTCCGAGACCGGCTATGAGTGCCTCGTACTCCGCCTCGTTGTTTGAGGCCTTGAAGCTCATGCGGATCGCGTACTGGAGGACGAAGTTGTCAGGGCCATTCAGGATGATGCCGGTGCCGCTTCCTTCATTACAAGAGGATCCGTCCACGAAGACTGTCCAAATGGGCGGCCCATTTGGGACCTGGCCGACCTCTGGGATAGTGGACTCGACGATGAAGTCGGCGAGGGCCTGTGCCTTAATTGCGGTCCGAGGCTGATAAGAGATGTCGTGCTGGCTCAGCTCTATGGACCACTTCATCAGCCGGCCCGAGGTCTCGGGCTTGTAGAGGATTTGCTTGAGGGGTTGGTCGGTAAGGACAACGACTGAGTGGGATTGGAAGTACGGCCGAAGCTTTCTCACCGCCATGATCAGGGCGTAGGCTATCTTTTCTATCCTCGGATAGCGGAGCTCGGCATCCCGGAGCACCTTGCTCACGTAGTAGATAGGCCTCTGGGCCCTGTCTTCTTCTCTCACCAAGACGGCACTTAGGGTCTGCTCGGAAGCAGCTAAGTAGAGGAAAAGTGTCTCGCCCGGGATAGGTTTGCTGAGAAGAGGGGGGTTCACCAAATAGGCCTTCAGCTGGTCGAATGATTCTTGTTGCGGCTGGCCCCATTCAAAGCCTTTAGCCCCTCGGAGCGCTTTGAAGAAGGGGAGGCACTTCTCCCCGGACTTCGATAGGAACCGGCCGATAGCGGCGAGCCGACCGGTGAGCTTCTGTACCTCCTTGATGTTCCGAGGCGGGGCCATGTCTAATATGGCCTTAATCTTCTCGGGATTAGCTTCGATTCCTCGTTGACTTACCATGAACCCGAGGAATTTTCCCGAAGAGACTCCGAACGCACACTTGTTCGGGTTCAGGCGCATGCTGTGCTTTCTCAACACGCCGAAAGCCTCCTGGAGGTCGGCTACATGATCGGTGCCGCGGATGCTTTTGACGAGCATGTCATCAACGTACACCTCCATGTTTCGGCCGATCTGGTTTTGGAAGACCTTGTTGACGAGGCGCTGGTAGGTGGCGCCCGCGTTCTTCAAGCCGAACGGCATGACCCGATAGCAGTAGAGGCCTTGGTCGGTGACGAAGGAGGTCTTCGGAATGTCCGGAGGGAACATTCGGATCTGATTGTACCCCGAGAAGGCATCCATGAAGCTGAGGAGCTCATGTCCCGAGGTGGCGTCGATAAGGGTGTCGATGTTTGGGAGAGGGAACGGATCCTTCGGACACGCCTTGTTCAGGTCGGTGAAGTCAATGCATATCCTCCACGAGCCATTGGACTTCTTGACCATTACCACATTCGACAGCCACTCGGGGTAATTCACCTCTTGTATGAACTTGGCCTTCAGCAGCTTATCGACTTCTTCCTTGATTGCCTGCTGTCGCTCGGGGGCGAACTTTCGCCTCTTCTGCTGAACCGGTTTGGACCCCGGTTCGACGCTGAGGCGATGGACGAGCAGTTCCTCGGAGATGCCGGGCATGTCCGCGGCCGACCATGCAAATAAGTCTCGGTTACCTCGGATGCATTGGATCAGGTCCGAACATAGGGCGCTCGGCAAGGACTTGCTGATGAGGAACTTCCGGCTCGGATCCTCGTCCGAGAAGAGCACTTCTTCTAGCTCGTCCGCGGGCTCGGACGTTGGGCGAGCTTTCGGCTCGGGAATCTCTAGCGTCTCGAGCGAGAGCACTGGTCCCCCGGTGGAAGTCATGTAGCACTTCCGGGCTGTTTCTTGGCTTCCCCTGACTTCCCCTACTCCCGACCGAGTGGGGAACTTCATTTTCAAATGGTATGCCGAGGGGACAGCCTCCAGGGCAGCTAGGCCGGGGCGGCCTAGGATGAAATTATAGGCTGCCGGGACGTCGACGACCATGAAGTCCATTGGCTCGGTCCGGGTAGTAGGGGTGCTTCCCGCAGTAACGTCTAGGGTTATCACCCCTTCGACGGTTACCGGGACCCCCGTGAACCCGTGGAGAGTATAACCGGCCGGCTTGAGACGGTCCCGGGACAGCTGCAGGCCTCGGAAGGCTGAGAGGAAAAGGATATTGACCGAACTCCCGTTGTCCACCAAAATCCTCTGCACCTTGAAGTTGGCCATGCGGAGGTCGATGACGAGGGCATCGCAGTGTGGGGTTCGGACTCCTTCGAGATCGGCGTCGGAGAAAGACACAGGGACGCCGAGTCCTTTGGGAGGAGGAGCACTGTGAACCGAGTTGACCTCTCGGATGAAGGCCTTCCGGGAAGTATTAGAGGCGCCTCCCATGGGGCCCCCGTGGATCAGGTGCAGGACCCGTTCTTCCTCGAACCCGGGCGACTCTTCGCGACGCTCCGAGCGCTTGTTAGCCCCCCGAGGCGGAGAAGTGTTGCGGTCCGCCCGGTCGTTCGCCTTCACGAACTTAGCCAACTGCCCCCTCCGGATGAGGGCCTCAATTTCGTCTCTCAAAGCCCGGCAGTCGTTCGTGTCGTGCCCGTGGTCTCGGTGGTAACGACACCACTTATCTTTGTTCCTCCTCTTTGCCGGGGTAAACATCTTCGGAGCCGGAGGGATGACTCCCTCCTTCTCCACTTCCATTAGGATGGTGGAGACGTTAGTGGTGAGGGGAGTGAACTTCTCGAACCTGGGGGGAGGGCGGCGCTGGCCGCCGTTGTCCTTCTGAGCTTTCTTGGACCCTTCTTCCCCCGTCGCCTTCCTCTTCGACCCTGAGGCAGACCCCCCGAAGCTTGGGAGGGCTTCGGCCTCCTCTGCCCGGATATACTTCTCGCACCTCAGGAGGAGGTCGGCGAAGTCATGTGGGGGCTTCTTGGCTAAGGACGATCGGAGGTTGGCATTAAGGACGTTCGACTGGAACGCCACGGTCGCCACCGACTGGTCTAAAGAGGCGATAGACCTAACCTCTGCGGTGAATCTCTTCACATAGTCCCGCAGCTTCTCTTCCCTTTCCTGCCGCAGGTTCAGTAGGGAGAGGCTTGTCTTCTCGGCTCGCCTGCTACTCACGAAGTGAGTTATGAACAGTGTCTCGAACTGCTCAAATGAGAAGATGGAAGAGGGGGCCAATCGAGAGTACCATTCCCGAGCCGACCCCCTGAGGGTGGCGGGGAAGGTCCGGCAGAGCACGGCATCGGAGACTTGATGGATCAGCATCAGAGTTTTGAAGCTCTCGACGTGATCGACTGGATCGGACTCACCGGAGTACGTTTCAAACTGTGGAGGTTTGAAACCTCTCGGTATGCGAGCCTCCATGATCGTCCGAGAGAAGGGCGGTCTGTTCGGACGAACAGTCCCTGCTCTGGATTCCTCTTCCCTATCCATACGGCCAATGCGTCTCTCTACCTCGTGAATATGTCGGAAGAGGGCATCGTCCCGTCGCTGGTGCTCATACGATCCCCCTGACTCCTCCTCATAGGAAGGGGAACGGGGACTGCGGCGCCGGTAGTCTTGGGACCGGCGCGGACTGTACTGTTGCTGACGACTGGGAGATGGGATAGGACTTCGGGATCGGCGGCGAGGACTGGGAACCCGAGGGGGTGTCGGAACTCTCTGTGCATTCTGGTTGTTGGGACGGGCGTTCAGGGCCTGTAGCACGGTCTCCTGAAATTGGAGGAACTCGGCACGAGTGATAGGTGCCTCACGGTCCCTCGGACGACGCCGATCCAAGGGTGAATGCGGTCTTCGCCTTCGGTGCTCGGGAGATGCCGCTCGGCCCCTGCGGTCCGGAGACCTCCTACCCTCCCGGCGACGAGGGGACCGCTCACCTTGACGCTGGCGGGAGGCTCCCTCTCGGGCCCGCCTCTCGTCAAGGTGGGTGCGGAGGTCCTCCTCATTCTGCCGATTCGGGACCGTTTTGCGAGGATCGGGATGATGAGAGGCCATGGAATACGAGGATTCGTTGTGAACCGAGACATGTTCCGGGATGAAGGGCTGTTTCTGCTTCCGACCGTTATGGCCGGATGGGCCATTGTTGGGTTGCTGCCTAGGATGAGGTGGGACCTGCTGGCCTTGTGGAGGAAGCTCGGACTGTTGGACATTGTTGACAGGAGCTTCCGCTGTCGGGTCGGCGGGATTGACCCCCTTGGACCCTCGGGATTTGGCTTTCTTCGGCGGCATGATCGTCGAGGACGACGGAGAATGGACTGAGACTGTTCGTGTGGTGCTTCCCACAGACGGCGCCAATCTGTTACCGCTGATTTCGGTGTGGGGGTAAACAGATGAATTTGTGAGTTCGAGAACAACCTGAACAGTTGGCTCAGCCTGCTCGCCCCGGCCGCAACCTGCAAGGGAAGTGCGAAACACCGGGGTTGATTCCGGCGACGCACCCTCCGACGCTCTTGTCAGTAATCAGGAAAAGATTAAGAAAGAGCTTAAGTGGTGAAAAAGTGATTAACCTGGTCATGGTGGTGGGTAGGAGGTATTTATAGTCGCCAAGAGAGAGATTAGGGGCTTGATCCCCTGTATAACTGTTAGGAGCAAAATCCTCACAGTCTGTTAAGGAAAGTTGATCCCCCAGTCCCCGGTGAGAGCAAATCAGGCATGCTGATTTGGTCAAATCATGGATCCTGATTTGTCTCCTGCTGATATGGGTCCGTCTCGGGTCGGGACCCGAACCCAATAGGAGTGGGTCCATTGGCGGGTGGTTGGTCCTGTGAGAAGGAGACCCAATACCCGTTTTGGACCCATCTGCATGTGAAATTACCTTTTTACCCCCGTGCTTCAAGATTCGTGCTCGATCTGGACGGTCTCGATTTAACCCCATTTTTAGCCATATCATATATATATATATATATATATATATATATATATATATATATATATATATATAATAAAAAATGGAATGTGATTCTCACATAAGTTGGTTCTTCGCGCGGAACAAACTGAAAATTTTCGTAGTCCAAATTCCTAAGAATTGTACCGCCCGAAAATAATGGCACTTCCACTAATGGTTCACCATGCATGACAGGTAAATCAGCAATTAGTTGCGTGGAGTACTCACATGGAAGCCAAAAAAGAGGGGCTGCATGGGGCAAATGAGTTGATGAACCAGCAATTGTAGCTAGACCAATGAAATCAACATTCGATGCATGCGAGAGTGCTGACATGATGGTACCAATCGAAACCTTCGCCCAATACTGATCGTAAGTGCTCTATTGTACACAAGTGACGAACTGCGAAGATTCAATTGGGTTTCCGTAAATGTCTGTTGACGTTAGACGCATGACTGGAGGTGGGTCATTTGGTATTGTAACATCTCCAGTTAGTTGGCGATGACAACGATTGCCAAGATGCCAGATACCTTGTATAATGTGATATTGTTAGAAAAAATAATCTTTCAAAATAATACTTCATGCCATTAATAATAATTATATATGTTGGCAATACATAAATGTATGTTGATGACGAGAAATGAAATTAGCAACTTGAATTTCATATACGTCATTGTATGCCGAACTATTACAGGGTTGCCATATAATAGTTTCCATGAACGCATCTCCAGTTGATCACGAGCCATCGAAATATTGTACCTAATTTGGTCTGAACGACCTGTATCTAAAAATTCATGATTCCATCGACAAATTCTCGGCCATTTGTCGGCATTCCTTATATGTTGCTCCATAGTTAGGCTCCTATCAGTTATTAGTACACAGCAGCTTGTGTATTCGTATGCCCAATACTACATAAAACAAACATATATTAGGTGTCAACTCGAATATTAAACTACTATTTAAACCTTTAACTTATCAAATTAGATGTAAAATTTAGAGATATCTCGAGTACTTGCCAAGGACTGTTAAATGACTTCACTTTCAGCCTGCTACAAGTGTCCAGAGATAAATACAGCAGTGCCAATGCTGGAATACCCCAATCGTATATGCCTACTAAAGTCATTTCTTCAAATGCCGCTAACTAGCCACATCTGACTAATTGCGAACCATTAGGGTAAATAAACACCCCCAGGAAGAACATGAAAAATGTTCTTGCCATCCTTATCGCTAGAACATTATCTGTCGTAGCTTCCTCGATCATACTGTTGTTAAAATAACGTTTCAGGAATGGACAACGGATACCGTGAGACTTCCAATCGTCTATTGTAATATCCGAGAAAATGCGAGTCTAGATTACTTCGAATGTGTACGCCTCGTCGTTACACGGAGGCAAGGGCCCGATACCGATTGAAATTCCCGTTAGCATTACCCAATCCAAAGGAGTGAATCCCAGCTCACCGCACGGTAGGTGAAAAGTGTGGGTCATATCCCACTATCTCTCTACCAAAGCCTCTACAAGCCGCATAGACGACTTATCCGTATCTATATGCATAAAACGATGCCAACCCACCTGCTTGAGTAACTGTTTGATAATTGGGACACGGCAGCAAAAATTTTTGTACATTTTTATTGGTTCCCTCCAATTCCCCCTAAATTGGTAAAATCCACCTTCAGGATACAGTAATGTGTTTGCACAAATGATTGCGATCATCTACAACACATTTCCAAATTGATTGATCCGTATAGTCTACATTCCACAACTCCGCTTCTATTTGATTGCTACTTTCTGCTTCAATTGGCATTAGTTGTTGACGCTTTGGTTTTGATCCGGCCGATAAATCTATTTATTGAAGACATCGATATAACCTGATATATATATATATATATATATATATATATATATATATATATATATATATATATATATATATATATATATTTGGGGGATAACAATTAACTAATGAATAAGATAATAGCTTGGAAATATGAGAGATTTGAGAAGAGAAAATAATGAAGAAGTTAGATGTCTGGTGGAAGAATTGAGCTGAACTCTTCACAAAATATATATAACTTTCAGAAGGGGTAGAATCGACATTTCCCATGCCTTAAAAAAATAATAATAAAAATAAAAAATAAGCCCTTAAATCCCGATGTTTCGTCCGGTTATTTGGCGGGAGGCTCCTTAATGGGACGAAACATGATGTGTTGTCCCAACCCAAAAAAAATTTTAAAAAAATCCAAAATTCACTTTTGTGATTAAAAAAATAATTTTAATAGGCAGAAAATAAAAAAATAATAAAAAAATATACAGGACGAAACATCATCCCAAAAGAAAAAAAAACAAAATTCAGGTCCTATTATTTTGGATTTTGGATTTTTTTAGCTTTTGACGACTGCAGCATTCCGTCGAATTGCTAAGGTAAAATTTGCATATATGCATATTTTATCCTAAACGACTGTGGATGCTCTTATTGGGCTTTTATTGACTAAGAAAAGAACTTGGGTACATTCACGCGTTTCATCAATTTGCAGATAATTATACCCATATCTTTTTGGGGTGGATGGTTAGATGGTTATACTCCATCCAAATACTTATCATGGATCGGTATACTCCGTTAAAATTTGGTATCACATGCTATCAGGTGACGACTTTTGGTTATTTTTTGACTATTTTCTTCCTAATAAACCCCTAGTTGTTTTAGTATTTAATAATCTTATTTTCCCTAATTAAATGTGGTTATTTTCTCCAATTAAATTTAAAGAAAATTTTGAAACAAATAAAGAAAAATAAAATAAAATAAAGGTAAAAAGGTGTTTTCGATAGGTTTATTTTAACAATTAAGAATAAGAAAAAGACAATCTATGAGATAAAGAGGGCTTATTCAAATAAACATTGGGGGTATAACGATCAATTTCAACTAAAAATGACATCGTTGAAGGCTTGAAGCATAGAAGGTGAATCACAACAACTTTAAGGATATAGTACATTCATCCGTAAAATAAAGAGATGAGTCTGGTTATTCGCAAATCGGTAAAACTTATTATAGTTTGGTAAAATTTAGTGAAGGGCAATGCTACACCTACTACCTATTTTATAAACTCCACTCCTTACACCCTAATATGACACTCATCTAGTGGAGGTGTCTACTATACACTAGATGAGTGTCACATTATGGTGTAAGAAGTAGAGGTTGTAGGAGATGTTGCAGGTATAAATTTATCCTTTATTGAAAGACTAAAATTTCACAAAAACCATAGGTTTTACACATAATCCACCTACTTTATTTTCATCATCTATGAATCACCCTCATTAATCTTTTTTGCAAAACACCCCCATTCGGTTATAAAGTTATCTCTATTCTAATCTAATCTAATATTATAATGTAAGAAGACCTTAGTGTTATTTATAAATCTATCAACGTGTGTGACGCACGTACAAAACTAATATGAAGGAGGTTCCAGGTTCGAGTCCTCACTCTGTCAAAGTTTTTATTATTATTATTAAGACGTGCATTGCCCTCATAACTAATATAAAAGAGGTCTCAGGTTCGAGGCCAGACTACGTCAACATTTTTAAAATATATATATTTATTAAGATGTGCATCACATATGTAAATTACTAGTGATATGACTAAAATGGGGTTAAATCAGAACCGTCCAAATCAGGAACGAATCTTAAAGCTTAAGGGTAAAATGGTAATTTTACCTACCGAAAGGTCTGAAGCGGGTACTGGTTATCCTCCTCGAAAATCCACTAACCCGCGAACGGATCTACCTCAACTGGGTGCGGATTTCAACCCGCAGCAAACCCAGTCCAGCAGGGTAGAATTAGGGTTTCTGATTAATCCTAATCAACGGCCTTGATTCATATCTATCCTTTCACTGTGAATTAGGGATTACATTCCTTATCAACCACAGGGATCGCATTCCTAATCTGACCCCAACGGCGCCTATAAATACCCCCATCCATCTCCATTAAGAGGTAATCAATCTTTTGCCAATTTACGCTCTTTCATAATCTCCCTGATTACTGACTTGAGCGTCGGAGGGTGCGTCGCCGGGATCAACCCCGGTGTCTCGCACTTTTTGCAGGAGAACGGCGGGAGTCAACGGTCAAACTCCGGCGGAACAGGTAACAGGTTTTCTATTCAAAGTTTTCCAAGAATCCAAAAATACTATCTGTTTAACCCCATACCAGATTTAGCGGTAACAGATTGGCACCGTCTGTGGGAAACATTAAGAATAGCAGCCTCCCCTCTTCCCGTTGGTCAGATCTTCTCCAGCCATGCCTCCTAGGAATGTAAGATCCAGAGGGTCCAACCGTGGATCCAACCCCGATCAGCAACAGGAAGTCCCCATCCAACCCGCTTAGCAGTAGGGGCAACTTCCGCCTCAAGCCGAGGACCCTCTCCAACAGGACCAGCCTCCTCTTCAAAATCAACAACCTCCTAAGGGTCCCCCCGATCCTCAAAATGCCGGTGCAGGGGTCTCGCGTCCCAACCCGCAGAAACAACCTCTCCATCAGGACCACGTCTCCATCCACAATGCCTCTTCGGATTCTATGGCCTCCCACAACCCCCAAGCTTCTGACCTTCGTAATACCATCCTGAATCGGCAGAAGGATGAGGATCTTCGTCATCGTCTGGATGAAAAGCGGGCCCGAGAAGGAGCCTCCCGCCAACAACGTCCGGATGAGCGATCTCCTCACCGCCGAGACTACAGAAGGTCTCCTACCCGAAGGGGGCGGAGAGAGTCCCCCGAGCATCACAGGAGAAGACCCCATTCCCCTGCCCGTCGGCAACATCCAAGGAACGATGAGGCACCCATCACCCGTGCCGAGTTCCAGCAGTTCCAAGCAACCATCCTACAAGCTCTCAATCTCCGTCCCAACAACACCAATGCTCCAAGGATTCCCACTCCTCCTCCGGTCCGAAGTCCTCGTCGACGGTCCCTAACTCCTCCCCCAGCTCCTAGCAACCCCCGGCACATTCCTAGCCCTCGCCGCTCCAGGAGCTACCGTCGTCGTAGCCCCCGCTCTCCCTCGTACGAAGACGAGTCTAGAGGATCGGTTGATTACCGTCGAAGGGATGACGCTGTCTACCGTCGTCTCCACAAAATGGAGAGACGCTTGGGTCAGTTAGACCGAGAAGAAGACCTTAGAGGAAGGACCCTTCGCCCTAGTCGACCTCCTTTTTCCCGAACCATAATGGAGGCGCCCGTACCAATTGGCTTTAAACCTCCCCAATTCGAGACTTATTCCGGAGAGACCGACCCCATCCATCACATCGAAAGCTTCAAGACCCTCATGCTCATCCATCAAGCTTCCGATGCTCTGCTATGCAAGACCTTCTCCGCAACTCTCAAGGGTCCGGCTCGAGAATGGTACTCTCGCCTTGCCCCATCCTCAATATTCTCCTTCGAGCAATTTGAGACCCTCTTCGTCACCCACTTCGTGAGTAGCCGCCGAACTGAGAAAACAAGCATTTCGCTACTCTACCTCAACCAGAAGAAGGGTGAGAAGCTCAGAGACTATGTGAAAAGGTTCACAGCGGAAGCCAGGTCCATAGCATCCCTCGACCAATCGGTCGCTGCAGCAGCATTTCAATCCAATGTCCTCAACTCCAGTCTCTGCTCCTCCCTCGCCAAGAAGCCCCCACAGAACTTCTATGACCTCCTCCTCCGTAGCGAAAAGTATATTCGGGCCGAAGAAACTGAGCACCGCCCCAACTTAGAGGGGTCTTCCTCCGGGTCTAAGAGAAAGGGAACAAAAGAGGAAGGGGCCAAGAAGCTCCAAAAGGATAATGGCAGCCAGTGCCGACCTCCTCCCAGATTTGAAAAGTTTACTCCCCTTAACGCCAACATCTCCACAATTCTCATGGAAGTTGAGAAGAAGGGGGTGATACCACCTGCACCTAAAATGAACACCTCTGGCAAGAAGTGGGATAAAGAGAAGTGGTGCCGCTATCACCGGGACCATGGCCACGACACCAATGATTGTCGGGCCCTGAAGAATGAGATAGAAGCCCTCATCCAAAGGGGACAGCTGACCAGGTTCGTGAGAAAGGACCGAGCCGATCTTCCTCCCCCGCCTCGGGGGGCTAACAAGCATCCTGAATGCGATGAAACGCCCGACTTCGAAGAGGAGCGTGTCCTACACCTCATTCATGGGGGCCCAATGGGGGGCTCCTCCAACTCCTCTCGAAAGGCGTTTATAAGGGAAGTCAATTCGGTTCACGCCACCCCTCCTCCTAAAGGACTCGGAGTGCCCGTCACATTCTCAGATGAAGACCTTGAGGGTGTCCGCACCCCCCATTGTGACGCACTCGTCATCAATCTCCATATGGCGAACTTTAAGGTGGAAAGGATCCTAGTGGACAATGGCAGCTCTGTTAACATCCTCTTCCTCGCCGCTTTCAAAGGCCTTAAGCTATCACGAGACAGACTCAAACCCGCCGGCTACACGCTCCATGGGTTCACAGGAGTGCCAGTGACCATTGAAGGGGTGATCACCCTGACGTAACCACTGGCAAAACTCCTACTACCCGAATGGAGTCGATGGACTTTATGGTCGTAGATGTCCCCGCAGCTTACAATGTCATTTTGGGTCGCCTCGGCTTAGCAGCTCTTGAAGCCGTCCTTTCCGCCTATCACCTCAAGATGAAGTTTCCCACTCGGGCAGGAGTAGGGGAAGTGAAAGGCAATCAGGAAATGGCCCGTAAGTGCTACATGACTTCTACCCTCGGTCCAGTCCTCTCCCTCGAAACTCTGGAAATCCCCCAAGATGTTGCCCGACCAACGTCCGAGCCAGTGGATGAGTTGGAGGAAGTGCTCTTCTCTGAGCAGGATCCAAGCCGAAAGTTCTTTGTTAGCAAGACCCTCCCATCCGCCCTATGCTCCGACATAGTCCAGTGCATCCGAAGGAACCGAGACCTCTTTGCTTGGTCAGCTGCAGACATGCCCGAAATTTCTGAAGAGCTCTTGGTCCACCACCTGAGCGTTGCTCCGGGGTCCAAACCGGTCCAACAGAAGAGGCGCAAGTTCGCCCCCGAGCGCCAGCTAGCTATAAAAGAGGAGGTGGACAAGCTCTTGAAGGCCCGGTTCATACAAGAGGTGAACTATCCCGAATGGCTGTCGAATGTAGTGATGGTGAAGAAGTCCAATAGGACCTGGAGGATTTGTATTGACTTTACCGACCTCAACAAGGCATGCCCCAAAGATCCATTCCCTCTTCCAAGCATCGACACTTTGATTGACGCCACTTCGGGTCATGAACTCTTCAGCTTCATGGACGCCTTCTCAGGCAACAATCAAATTCGTATGTTCTCCCCAGATATCCCGAAGACCTCATTTGTAACCGACCAGGGCCTCTACTGCGACAGGGTTATGCCCTTCGGTTTGAAGAATGCAGGTGCCACATATCAACGCCTCGTAAAAAAGGTTTTCCAAGCACAGATCGGCCGAAATATGGAGGTATATGTTGACGACATGCTTGTGAAGAGCACCCACGTGGCGGATCATGTGGTCGATCTGCAAGAGGCATTCGACGTACTCAGGAAACACAATATGAGGCTCAATCCGAACAAATGTGCGTTCGGAGTCGCGTCGGGGAAATTCCTAGGTTTTATGGTCAGTCGGAGAGGAATCGAGGCCAACCCCGAGAAGATCAAGGCCATATTGGACATGGCTCCCCCGAAGAATGTCAAAGAGGTTCAAAGGCTAACGGGTCGCCTGGCAGCCATAGGGCGTTTCCTTTCCAAATCAGGGGAGAAGTGCCTCCCCTTCTTCAAGGCTCTCAGGGGGGCTAAAGGCTTCGAGTGGGGTCAGCAGCAACAAGATTCATTCGACCAGCTCAAGGCTTACCTAGTCAATCCTCCTCTCCTTAGCAAACCAATTTCTGGTGAACCCCTCTACCTCTACCTAGCAGCCTCCGAGCATACCCTCAGCGCCGTTCTCGTGAAGGAAGAAGATAAGACCCAAAAGCTCATCTATTACGTGAGCAAGGTACTTCGGGATACCGAGCTCCGCTACCCGAGGATAGAGAAGATGGCATATGCCCTAGTCATGGCCGCAAGGAAGCTTCGCCCATATTTTCAGTCCCATTCGGTGGTCGTTCTTACCGACCAATCGCTGAAGCAAGTTCTCCACAAGCCAGAGACCTCCGGACGCCTTATGAAGTGGTCTATCGAGCTGAGCCAGCATGATATAACGTATCAGCCTCGGATCGCGATCAAGGCTCAGGCCTTAGCAGAATTCATAGTTGAAAGTACCATCCCCGAGTTCAGCCAAGCAATGAAGGGACCACCTGTCTGGTCGGTTTATGTGGATGGGTCCTCTTGTAACGAGGGAAGCGGAGCCGGGGTCATTCTGGCCGGCCCAGATGATTTCATCCTCCAATACTCCCTCCGCAACAACTTCAAGGCCTCGAACAATGAAGCAGAATACGAGGCACTCATAGCCGGCCTCTTAATGGCTCGCAATGCAGGGGCGCAGCGCCTCCAGATCTTTAGCGACTCTCATCTGGTCGTAAATCAGGTCCTAGGCGAGTATGAAGCACGAGATGACCGAATGGTTAAGTACTTAGCCAAGGTCAGGAATCTCATGGCTCTATTTGAAGAAGCTCTCATCCAGCGAATCCCCCGAGAAGAGAATTCCCAGGCCGATGCCCTCTCCAAGCTAGCCTCCTCCTCCCTCCAAGGTCTCGAGCAGACCGTCTTGATTGAGGTGCTCCTGAAGCCAAGTATAGAAGACGAAACTTCTGACTCTATGGAGCCCCTACCTGTCCTGCTTCAAGAAAATTGGATGAAACCCCTCGTTGAGTTCCTGAGGGATGGGCTCCTCCCCGAAGATCCTAAGGAAGCTCGCCGAGTGAGAACCCGAGCAGAGCGATACACACTTATCGAGGGCATCCTATACAGGCGCTCCTTCACACAAGTAGTCGGCAGGCCTTATTTGAGATGCCTCTCCCCAGAACAAGCCGACTACGCCCTGCAAGAACTTCACGAGGGCATCGGCGGGGCACATTCAGGGTCCAGATCCCTAGCCCGCAAAGTGTTGAACTACGGATATTTCTGGCCCACTCTCCTACAAGACGCCGAACTGCACGTTCGGCAATGCAGCTCTTATCAGAAGTACTCCAACATCCGTCGCCTCCCATAAGCTTCACTCGCCTCCCTATCAAGTCCTATCATTTTCGCAATGTGGGGGATGGATTTACTAGGGCCATTCCCACCAGCTCCCGGCCAGTTCAAATTCTTAGTCGTGACAATCGACTACTTCTCGAAGTGGATAGAGGCCGAGCCCTTGGCCACAATCACCGAGAACAAAGTACTTTAGTTCTTCTGGAAGAACGTAATCTGCCGATTCGGTGTCCCTCGAGTTCTCATAACAGACAACGGAACCCAGTTTACCGGGGCTGCCTTCCGAGCTCTATGTGAAGACCTTGCCATCCAACAACGTTTCTCCTCCGTCTCCCATCCACAGTCGAATGGCCAAGTGGAGAATGCTAACCAACAGATCTTCTCTGGTATTAAGAAGAGGTTGGATAAATGCTCTAAAGGCTTATGGGTCGATCAGCTCCCCAACGTGCTGTGGAACTACCGCACCACAAAACGGACCCCCACAGGAGAGTCCCCATTCAATCTCACCTATTGGTCCGAAGCTATGATCCCTCTAGAAGTTGGTATACCCTCTCCTCGTCTAATGGCTTATGAAGAAGAACAAAATGCCAGAGAGCTCCGAGCAAATCTAGACTTGATTGATGAGATCCGTGAAAGAGCTGCCATTCATCAACAAAGCTACCGGAGAAGGATCGAGCTGGCATACAATAAGAGAGTCCGTCCTACCGACCTCAAAGAAGGGGACTTGGTCCTCAGAAAGTTAGCCATCTCTTTTCCTGGTCAGAAGAGCAAACTAGCTCCAAATTGGGAGGGACCCTACAAGATCGCCAAAGTAGTTCGGCCCGGGACTTATAGACTAGAAGACCTCGAAGGCAGAGAGATCCCCAAGACTTGGAATGCCGACCATCTTTTGAAATACCAAGAAAGGGCATTAACGCCTCTTTGAGTATTCTGGGAAGTCGAACCGTTCCTCTCCTTTTACTTGTATTTTTTCCTTTATTTCTCTCATGTAATAACGGCTCGCAACTCAGAAGCAGCCAGCTATTGGTTATCAATAAAGAAAGTTTTTCATATTTTACTTGTAAAATTGCTTGTATCTCTCTGCTTTTATCTTCACTCTAACGACGAGTTCGGAGTCCAACACTTGGTTCGATTCTCCTCCGCAAGCTCGCTCTTAAAGCAAGCTAGGAGTGGGTGGAATTACTCCCACAACCGTTGAACAAACTCTAACGACGAGTTCGGAGTCCAACACTTGGTTCGATTCTCCTCCGCAAGCTCGCTCTTAAAGCGAGCTAGGAGTGGGTCGCCATTCGGAATTGCTCCCACAACCGTTGAACAAACTCTAACGACGAGTTCGGAGTCCAACACTTGGTTCGATTCTGCTCCGCAAGCTCGCTCTTAAGCGAGCTAGGAGTGGGTCGCCATTCGGAATTGCTCCTACAACCGTTGAACAAACTCTAACGACGAGTTCGGAGTCCAACACTTGGTTCGATTCTCTTCCGCAAGCTCGCTCTTAAAGCGAGCTAGGAGTGAGTCGCCATTCGGAATTGCTCCCACAACCGTTGAACAAACTCTAACGACGAGTTCGGAGTCCAACACTTGGTTCGACTCTGCTCCGCAAAGCTCGCTCTTAAGCGAGCTAGGAGTGGGTCGCCCATATGAAGGAAGATTTGCTTCTGATTTTGAGTAGTTGTCAAAAGTTGGAGGAGTTATACTTAAACTAATAAACAGCTAACACAGCATTCGAACATCAGAAGCAAAACAAACTCTTTTATTAAGAGACCAAACAGGACTGACACTACAACAGGGTTTTTACAATAACTTGAAGAGCATCATACAACTTGTTTAGCACTTCTTCGGAAGGGGAACGCTTCGGTTCAGAGACACACGAGGGCGGCATCGCTTTAACTCCGAGCTTGTCTCTAAACCAGCAAAGCGAGAACCCCCTTCGCCACTAATTCTAGCTGTGGCCCCAACCGAGGCGCCGCTAGACGAAACAGCTATTCCACTCTGAGCGTCAGCAGGACTCCGCCTAACGACGGGCGAACGAGTTGCAAGTTCATAGAACGAGATTCCTCTTTCGCTTTCTTCGCGAGTACGCGACGTACTGCGAACGTTGGTCCTTACGGGCAGAGGTTTCAGCGTTGCAATCTCCTCCTCTAGCTCGACGATCCTATCTCTCAGAATATCGTCCCCCACCGATACTTTGAAGCGGGGAAGTTTAGACGAACCTGCGACGTTGGCGCTATCGGCCACAATACGTCGGAAATGAGTCACTTCGATACCTCTATCGATCGTGATCCTCCTCAGTTTGTCAATTCTTCCTGTTAACTCATCGCGCTCAGACATCAACTTTCCCACCTTCGAAGCTAATTCCTCTTCCTCCGCCGAGTGCTCTTTCACCGTTACCTCCAAGTGACGAATCTCTGCCAGAAGCTCACTATTCCTTTGGTCGACATCGAAGAGCGCCTTACGGAGCAACTCTATCTCGCCTTCGAGACGAGTCTCTCGAGATTGCTTCCGCAGCTGCCTCAACTCGCGAAGATACCCTCTCGCAGTTTCTTTGATGTCCTCCAATTTCAAGAAGTCGTAAAACGCTTTATCACGATTGCGAGATAGAGCTTGCTTCATTTTCTCCAGCTCGGTACGAAGATGGGAGACCTCAGTAATCGGGCCTAACTCAACATGAAAAGAGGAGAAATATCAAAAGAAGTCTTCGATACTTAAGAACACAATCCGAGCAAAAAGAGTTGAATAACTTCGCGAAATTTTGTAATATTCAGCCGAAAAGAAACCATTTCATTAAAAATCCAAAAGCTACAAAAAGCGGTGGCCAGTCCGTAGTTAGGCATTACAAAAAAAAGAAGAAGAAGAACAAGAAAACAAGAAGAGGCGACAAAGTCAGGGGTCGACCTCATCATCGCTCGGCACAGCTACAATCGCACGCTCGGCACCCCCTCGCCTTCGGGGTCTTCGCCCTCCGGCTTCGGAGCGAGCTCGGCTAAGGACAGCTCTTCTTCTCCCTCCACGGAGTCATAGAAGTAATAGGACGAGACGTCAAACCCGGGGTTCCGAGCGACGATATGCTTCAGTGTTCGGCCATACGCCTCCTCCATGTTCGTCAGCATTTGGGCCTCGGCCTCGTCCCGAACAGCCTTCTCCGCGGCCGCCACCCTCGACGCTTGCTCGCTCAGGGCCTCCTCCGTCGCCTTATGAGCCTGAGTCAGCTCTCCTTCGAGCCGAGCCCTCTCCTTTTCAAGGGTCTCGACCTTGGAAGCCTCGGCGGCAGAGCTCCTCAGCGCCTCGGCGAGCTGAGCCTTTAAGTCGGCGACCCCAGCCTCGAGCGAAGTAGAACACAATTGTTCGGCCTCCAGCTGATTCACCGCCTTGGACCGCTCCGACCTTTCCCGATCGTTCAGAACGGTCATCTCTTTTTCCTTGCTCGCGAACTCCTCGAGCAGATAGTTGAAGTGGCGGAGGGTTTACAAGCAATACAAGAAACAGTCAAGCACGAGCGCAAAAACTTAGAAAAATTTTGTAGAAAGTACTCGACTACATACCGACATGGTGTTCCGAGCGATCTGCATCACGACGTCCCCAACTTCACCTGCCTTAAGCGCCGCTCGGTCTTTAGGGGTCGGCAGGTGCTTCACCGCCTGCATGCAAATGTTACCATCCCCTAAGAACCCATCGACCTTCATGACCCCCCAGTCGGGGACGAAAATGCGCTTATGCTCCTCGGTCAGGATCGCCTCCGCCTCGGCAGTGAGGGGCGGGACGTTGAGAGCCAGCGCCGCGCTGATGTTGAATGCTCCGCCCGAAGACCATGGAGCGTCCGTTCGTGCTGTTGGGGTCGGCGCATCCGAGGTAGGTGAGACGGTCGGCACAACAAGGCCTTGTTCGGTCTCGATCGGGGGAGCCTCAACAACCTGACGCTCGGGGGGCGGAGAGACCGAGGGTAACTTGGGTGCTCGGCCGCCTTGAGGTCCGAACATGGTCCTCTTTCTCTTCCTCGTCTCCTGCTCCCTAGCCGCTCGGGCCTTAGCCATCAGACCTTTGTAGTCCATGCCGGAGGATTCTGCACAAACCGAGTGAAAAAAGTTAGAAATTTTTTCCAAAACTTCAAAGACAAAACAAGAAAAGGAGAGGCATACTAGGGTCGATCGGACTGAGACCCCCTCGGAATAATGCCTCCTTGGTGATATCTTTCCAACTGAGGGTCGGAAGCCCGAGCAACTTTTCCACGACTTCCGCCTCCTCGTTGCTGAGCACGGGCTCTTTCTTCGCCCGCTTCGGAAGACCTTCCCTCGACCACACTGTTGGGATCACCCATGGCTCGGGAGCTCGGACGAGGAAGTACTTCTCCTTCCAATGCTTTATCGAGTCCGGGTTCTCGATCAGCTTCACTCCCTTCCTCGGCGAGAGGTAGTACCTTTGCTCATTTTTGCTTGGTTGGCAAGGACGGTAAAGACTCCGAAGGATGAACATGTTGGGCTGAGCCCCAACCTCCTAGCATTGAAGAACGAACGCCATGACATGTCGCCAGGTGTTCGGCATTAGCTGAGCCGGACACAAGCCGTACCACTGTAGCACCTCGACCACGAAAGGGTGCAGCGGCAGCCGAAGTCCGGCATTCAGCGAGTCGGCAGGGAAAACACATATATCGGCCGAGGACGAGGTGCACGCTCGGAAGCCGGGGCCAGGGAGAAGGAGCCCGAACTCCACGAGGATTTGGAATCCGCTCCGGATCCGATGCAAATCCACCTCGGTCAGGACCGAAGAGATCTGATCCACCTCGGATGTTTCCCTCGGCTCGTTCTCCTCGATCGCCTTGGCGGTGCCCTGCATCACCTTCTCCAACAGATCCCTGGAGTAACTCCTCACACTGCCAACGCTCGACAGAGTGCTCGGGTGCCGACCTAACTCCCCTGCAGTCTTCGGGTGCTCGATATCGTTTCCACACCCTTGCCCTTGCTAGATCGGACCACCACCTCCTAGAGAGGCTCTGCAACCTCCACACCTATACTCGGCCGGACCGTAGTCTCTTCGGTCAGCTCCATTACTTACCTCCTTCCCTTTACCCTTGCTCGGAATGGCCGCTCGGCTGACGCCTCGGTCCGAGGAGGGGGTCTCATCCACGGAAGAAATCTTAACCATTTTACAAAGATGAGGAGAGGGACTGACCTTGAAGTGACTAGTATGGCCGAAAAAGATCGCCGGAGTTTGAAATGCCTCGCCGCGACAGCTAGCACCGCCACTCGAGAGCTAAAAACTTCGCTAAAGAAGTAAAAACCAAGAGTGAGAAAGTGAAAGTAAGGAATGAGGTGAAGTGTTGAGGGGGTGAAAACTTATAGTAAAAAAGACGCCTCTTGGGCTTTGTAACGTAAGGGCGCAACTCTTGGGCCTCCCTTGAAGCATTACAAAAGCCCAAATGACTAAGTAACGAAGAGCCACAACTGTTGGCAAAGGGAGCGACGTTTCAACCCAAGTAAAGCAGCTCGGCACTTCAGATCCGACGGCTAAGATCGCCCTACGTCCCTCGGATCCAACACCCGAGCGACAGGCAATCCGAGCCACTTCGCTCGGGTTCCGAGCAAGTGCCAATCCGAGCTACAAAATGGAGAAAAACAACCTTTCCCTTAAAATTCGCGTAAGATTTCGATCAGACGGCCCAGATCATGCCAGCACCACTGCGCGACAAGATAGTGTTTTCTTGGGAACTGAGCTAGCATCGAGATCTGTGCCATCATCCAACAGCTAAGATTGCCCCACGTCCCTTGGATCCAACACCCGAGCGACAGGCAATCCGAGCCACTTCGCTCGGAGTCCGAGCAAGTGCCAATTCGAGCTACGAAATGGAAAAAAACAACTTTCCCCTCAAAATTCGCGTAAGATTTCGATCAGACGGCCCAGATCATGCTAGCACCACTACGCGACAAGATAGTGTTTTCTTGGGAACTGAGCCAGCATCGAGATCTGTGCCGCAATCCAACGGTCCAGATCGCTCCACGTCACCCAGAATTCCGAACCGAGCGACTAGCGATCCGAGCTACTCGTGCGAGGGAAAAACCAAGCCATTTCGCTCGGATTCCGAGCAAGTGCCAATCCGAGCTACGAAATGGAGAAAAACGACTTTTCCCTCAAGATTCGTGTAAGATTTCGATCATACGGCTCAGATTATGCCACGTCCACTAAACGACAAGATAGTGTTTTCTTGGGAACCGTGTCTGCCTCGAGATTCGTGCCGCAATCCAATAGTCAAGATCGCTCCACGTCGCTCGGAATTCCGAACCGAGTGACTAGCGAACCGAGCCACTTGCGCGAGGGAAAAACCGAGCCATTTCGCTCGGATTCCGAGCAAGTGCCAATCCGACCCTCGAAAGTGAAGAAAAATGCTGCCGAACATCTCCGACCGTTGGATCATTACGAAACTCACGTCTGAGATGATGGACGGTCCAGATTGCGCCACGTCCACTAAACGACAAGATAGTTTTTCTTGGAAACTGTGCCTGCCTCAAAATTCGCGCCAAGGTCCAACGGCTCAGATCGCTCCATGTCGCTCGGAATTCTGAGCCGAGCGACTAGCGATCCGAGCCACTTGCGCGAGGGAAGAACCGAGCCACTTCGCTCGGATTCCGAGCAAGTGCCCATCCGACCCACAAAAGCGAGGAAATTACTGCCGAGCGACTCGATCCATCCGATCTTTCAGAAATTTGCGCTCGCTCAAGATCACCGGTCCAGATCGCGCCACGCCGTAATTCGGTATTTTATTTATTTAAAAAATTGCGAAAAAATGATTAAAAATTTGGGAAAATTAATTAAAAATCCTGAAAAATAATTATAAAGTCGGGGAAATATTTTTGAACCCCCAACTAAGTAATTATTGCCTAGGACCATTTATTAAGACCCCCGAACGACGAATCGACACTTCGCAAAATTAAGTAAATATTCCGAAAAAATAGATAAAAATCACCGAATGACCAGAAGCGCTCAAGAACAACTTAGAGCGCAACCAACTCAAAAAACCACCATACTGCCCCTTGCAAAGATTCGAAACCTTGCGTTTGGACTCCGATACAACTCCTCTAGCCATCAAAACAGTAAAACTACTCCTCAAAGGCTGATCAAGCTCAGTCTTCGGGAGTGGAGGGCTCGTGATATGGCTAAAAATGGGGTTAAATCAGAACCGTCCAAATCAGGAATGAATCTTAAAGCTTAGAGGTAAAATGGTAATTTTACCTCCCAAAAGGTCTGAAGCGGGTACTGGTTCTCCTCCTCGAAAACCCACTAACCCGCGAATGGATCTACCTCAACTGGGTGAGGGTTTCAACCCGTAGCAAACCCAGTCCAGCAGGGTAGAATTAGGGTTTCTGATTAATCCTAATCAACGGCCTTGATTCATATCTATCCTTTCACTGGGAATTAGGGATTACATTCCTTATCTAACCACAGGGATCACATTCCTAATCTGACCCCAACGGCGCCTATAAATACCCCCCATCCATCTCCATTAAGAGGTAATCAATTTTTTGCCAATTTATACTCTTTCATAATCTCCCTGATTACTGACTTGAGCGTCGGAGGGTGCGTCGCCGGGATCAATCCCGGTGTCTCGCACTTTTTGCAGGTGAACGGCGGGAGTCAACAGTCAAACTCCGGCGGAACAGGTAACAGGTTTGCTATTCAAAGTTTTCCAAGAATCCACAAATACTATCTGTTTACCTCCACACCAGATTTAGCGGTAACAACTAGTTAATTTGAATGTGAAAAGTGGCAAATGCCCTTGTGTTAACCCCTCCTTTTGCTGGTTACCTTTGGTTGTGGAAGCCAATTCAAATAAATAAAAACAGAGAAATAAAATAAAGGAAAGGAGTACAGACAAAATCAACTGAACAATTATATTCGGTTATAATTTATAACTCCATTTATTTGAATGTGAAAAGTCGCAAATGACCTTGTGTTAGCCCCTCCTTTACCTGGGCACTTTTGGTTGTGGAAGCCAATCCAAACAAGTGAAAAAAGAGAAATAAAATAAAGAAAAGGAGAAAAGACAAAAATTTAATTCACAATCTCTAATAATTTTCTAATGGGAGAAGATAAATTGTCATTTGTAAATTCATCAACACGGGTAACGCACGTGCTTAATTATTATAAAGGATGTTTTAGGCATCTGAATTTGTTATTTTAAAATAACTATATTTATTAATATGTGCATCGCACGTGTAAATTACTAGTTAGTTATAGACTTTTTTATATATGCCACTTTTTGAAAATATTTGCACTTATAGGACAGTTGTCAAAGTATTTGCGTTTGTGGACTCAACAACTCGCTATTCCCAACAACGAGTTTAGTTGTTTCACACTCGTTATTGGGACACGACGAGTTTAGTACTATTTTTTTTAGAAACCTGATGTTCCCAATGACAGGTTCAGTTCAAAATTTTCCAATGAAGACCCATTGTTCCCAACGGCGAGGACATTTATACTAGACTCATTGTTGGGAACAACGAGTTTAGTTCAAATTTTTTAACGAAGACTCGCAACGACGATGACATTTACACTAGACTCGTTGTTGGGAACGACGAGTTTAGTACAAAAACTTTATATGGTGTAACGCCTCGAATTTCATACATAGGCAATTTGTAGCACACCCAGAAATCTTTTACTTCAATTGAATACATAAACAGAATATAATACAGGAAAAAAAAGCGGGAATCTTACTATAAATCCAAAACTCTTGGATTGATAAGATGACGGGCTCGGGATATCACACTCTAAGCCAAGGCCTCAGGCACTCTTACCTGAACAACACAATCTGTGGGTTCGTCAGCTTATGAGGCCAACGGTAAGAATCACAACAACTTTAACTAACTCCAAAAATAACATAACAACATACATAGCATAATAGAAATAAAATTGTAATCGATGTAATAAATGCAAATGGAAGTTAGTCAATTATACAATGTCATATGAGTGAATGCAGATCTATTTTACTAAAACATCAAACATATGCTTATTATGAAAATATGCACAAATCCAAATATGCTCTTTTAATGCACGCTTGTTTGAAACGATATGCCGCTCATGCAACATATTTTCCGAATGCAAGCTACTGGCGTTTCTTCTCATTACGGGGTTCAATCCCTCGTTATGCAATACCTACTTATGTATTCTGCACTATTTCTGACATTTATCTAGTAACTAGTAAGGTTGCAGATGTTCGATCTAATTTTGTCCCTGCAGTCGGTAAGGTCATGCCGGAACCCTGTGGTCTTTATCCACTCCTGAGCATCCATAATGGTGCCTAGCCCCGGTGGTCTCTCTCCACTCCCCGGTCTTACATATTCCACCCTGCCCAAACCCCAGTGGTCTCTCTCCACTCCCCAGTACTACCGGGACCCTATGGCCTCTCTTCGCTTTCGGCCCTCACTAAAAGTTGTCACGAATATAAGACAACCATGCAGGCATTTCCTGCTTCGCCTAGAGACGCAGAGTTAAACTCTTGCTTCTCGCTCGTATCCAACAACATAGAATATCAACGGACACTTATGAGTCCATCCCCTAAGTTCCGATAGGAGTCTACGGCCTATACATCTGCACCCCCGTTCTTAACAATAGATCCCATAAATTAACAGCCGAGATAACGCCGCACGTGTTCCCTTAACAGGAGAATACAACTCCCAATAATTATATAAATTCCAATACTTGTCAGAAAATTGATTTCTTAATCTTATATGAAATCTCAATGAGTCTGCTACAACGTTGTAGTTAATAACCTCAAGATTGAACCCCAATTAAACTGTCTAAACCATTTGTAAGACAGTAGGTTCATAATCCAGAAACTGCAGCTCTTGCTAGTTTTAAAAAATCATAGAAAATCTCATACTTCTTGGAAATTGGATTTTTTAGACTCAAAAGAAAAAGTAATGAGTCTACTTAAAATTCTCAGTTTGTAGATCCATGAAAAAAAAAATACTTCATTTAAGTGGTTAAAATGATTAAACACCAAAAGATGTATAAATTTCCAGAATCCAGAACAACTGTCAACCAATTATAAGTTTGAATTTATTAAAAATAATAAACGATATCCGAAATTCATGAAATTTTGTGAACATATAATAGACATACACTAGATTCACATATAAAAAGTTCAGCTTACAATTCCATATATTTGGAGAGATGCAATTTTTGGAAATAAGTATGATATTCAGCCAGAACTATAAAATAAATTATGTTTCATTTCTAAACCAATAATGTATTCAAATTTTATTTAAATACCAAATGACATTAAAAATAGTGAAATTTTGAGGAGATGTTGTACACACAAACAAGATACACATATAAAAATTTCAGCCTTACATTCCATCTAGTTAGAGAGAAACGATTTTCTGAAGTGAGATCAAATTTCAGGATAGAAACTATAATAGTGTTTCTAGTTTAATCATATCGTAATCTCACAAATTAATTAACAGCAATTAAGACCCATAATCGAACAACATCCTTACACGATTTAAGCATGATACTCAATTTATATAAATTATCTAGCATGCATACATCCTATAATATAAATATTGATTAAAGTTGTTACCCACTTATTCGTTTTCGAATCAGTTGTTTTTATGCTCGAGTTGGTGAAGATAGCAATACAAACGGCAAAAAGCAAACAAGCGTGATGACAGCAAGCACGATGACGATGACGACACTGCGGGCAGCAAGTGGAGTTGTATGTATGTTTATATAGATATATAGAGAGAGAGGGAGATAGTAGAAGAGTTTGAAGAGTTGGAGACAGTGAAATGGCTTGGTCGAGATGTTATGGCCGGAGTTAGGAGGATGGATGGAGGTAGAGGAGGTCGGGGGTAGCGATGAGGGTGGTCGGGGTGTTTGTGGGTGAGGGTGAGAGCTCGGGATGATGGCGAGGCAATGGAGCTCGGGGTTTCGATGGAGCTGGAGTTGAGTTCGGGTGTTGGTTGACGGCGAGGTGGTGGCTGCTGATGGTGGTGGTGGTTAGGGCTGCAAACGAACTGAGCTATTCGTGAGCTACTCGGCTCGAGCTTGGTCAAAGCTTGGTCAAAGCTCGGCTCGTGTCGAGCTCGAGCCAAGCTCGAGCTTGAAAGCGAGCTCGATACGTAAATGAGCCGAGCTCGAGCTTGAAGGTACGTGGGTTTTAGGCAGAAGCTTGCAAGTATTCGACTCAAACTCGGTCAAAGCTCGGCTCGACCCTGAAAGTGAGCTCGATACATAAACAAGCCGAGCTCGAGCCTCAAGGTATTCGGCTTGACTCGGCTCGACTCGGCTCGTTTACAGCCCTAGTGGTGGTTGCCAGGGTGAGAGAGGAAGCCCGATTCAGTTGGGGGTTAGCTCAGGTGATGGTGAGGAATCAGGGGTGTTGAAGTGGTGGCTTCGAGTGGTGGCGCAGGGTGGGCGGGGAAAGGTGAGAGAGTTGGATGAAGCTCGGGGGGTGAAAAAAGGGGGCTGCGGTGGGCTGCGGTGGAGCTTTGGGTGTTTGAGGGTGGCTGCAATTAAGATGCGAAGGTGGTGGTGAGATGTGTTTGGACTTTGGAGTGAGAGGGAGACATGTCGAGTGTGGAGGCTCGGTGTTCGAGTGTGGTGTGCAGCAGCGAGGAGGAGGTCGGGGTGTTGAGTAAGGTGGAGCTTGGAGGTGGGCTCGAGTAGAGGTGAGGGTGAAGAAGGTGGCAGGTTGTGGTGGTGAGAGAGAGCTTCGGTGGGGCTTCGAGTTGCATGTGCTGTGAGTTTGAGAGAAGAAAAAGAAGATGACAGTGTGGTGGTGATGGTGAGATGATGAGTATGAGAATATATGTATATATATATATATATGTAGGAGGAGTAAGGGTGTTGATTGAGATGAATTTTGGCTTAGTGTATAGGTGTAGGAGTAGGAGGAGTAGGAGCTAGGCTGCATGTGCATGTGCATATATATATATATATATATATATATATATATATATATATATATATATATATATATATATATATATATATATATATATATATATTGTTAGATGATATATTAGTTTAGTCCCTTATTGGTTATGTATAAGTTTAGTCTTCTATTCTCTCCTATATGTATGAGCCATATTGTATTCTGTTTATTTCAATCAATCAATAAAGAATTATTCTCATCCAATAATCTTAACCTGGTATCAGAGCATGTATTCCTACAAGTCCTATACTAATTTGATCATTGTTATCGAGGTGGAGTGATTCTCGTCTTCATCGGCATCACTCCACCTCCCGACATCCCTATCCTTCGCTCTCGATCAAAATACCAAAACCTTAATCTCTCTCCCCATCAAGTCTCCAAACCCTAGCCGTCATCTCCTATCTCAAACCCTAATCCCAAATCTCCAAAATCAAAACCCTTTTCAAACACAAACCCTAGCCGCAATAGCAAGCGGCTACACCAACAACGTCGTGCAACAACATCAATCTCCTCCTCCATCTTCGTTGTCCTCCATCAACATCAACAACAAGAGTAGCAACATCAAACACCACATCCCAACGGCAACTTCCTCACCCTCCTCATCTCCGGAGCCATCCTCCTCGGCGTCACCGACCTCCACAAACCCTAAAAATGAGCAGCCCACCAAAATCAAAATCAATGGCGTCAACCCCAAAAATCTAGGAAGAAACCGAAGCCCACAGCGGAAGATCTCACGTCCTTCGCCTCCTCCCTTGGCCTCGCCCCTCCTTCCTCCTTCCTCGGACTTCCACACCTCTGACTTCCTCAAATCCGGCCCTCTCAAACCCAATACCTCCTCCATCCAGATCGATCTGGATGTAGAAGAAGAAGAGGGCAATCCGATCAAACCCTCTTCTCAACTCTCCATGTCCACTAAAGAAGATCAAGAAGATGACGCTTCTACCTTTCCCTCCTTCATCTCCACTACTCTCCTCTTCTGAAAATTCATCCGCTTCGTGGCTTCGGCTCTTACAGAAGAAAAACCCTCTATCCATAATACCCTATTCTATCTGAACCCTGTTCTCTCATTCCCCATTTACACCCGATATCCACATCCTACTCCACTACCCAAACCAGAATCCCCTACTATCCAAAACCTTAACCCACTCCAATACCCATACCCGAATCCCCTACTATCCAAAACCTTAACCCACTCCAACCCTAAACCTGCAACCCAAAAATCCCCAACCCTTTTTTCTGTTCCAAAAAAAAAGAAAAAAAGAAAAAAAACCTTTCTTGCAGGTTCTTGTGCTTCTACATCCAAATCGTCAGCAAACTTACTCCGGTTGATCAATCGTAAGTTTGAGAGGGGATGTTATCAGCATCCAGTTCTCAGTTCAGGGATGATATCTCACCACATCGACAATTCTCAAGTCTGGGGTGAGATCCCATCATCAAAAATTATCAAGTCTGGGGTAAGATTCTATCATCGACAATTCTCAAGTCTGGGGTGAGATCCCATCATCAAAAATTATCAAGTCTGGGGTAAGATTCTATCATCGACCATTCTCAAGTCAGGGGTGAGATCCCATCAGTCTATTTCTCACTTCAATGATGAGATATCATCATCGACTATGTCTCAAGTCAGGGGTGAGATCCCATCACGGATCGGGATATGGAGATCCCACCACTATTTGGGGTGAGATCTCAATAGTGTGCCACCACTACTTCCTTCCGCAACTCTCTACTTCTCAGTTCCGTCACATGTGCCATCAAGCGTCGTCACTGAACCACAGTTTGTCGTTCCTTCCACATCAACACCGTTAGTATTCTAAACTCTTATTGCTTGAACCAACTTGAGTTTGAGAGGGGGTGTTAGCTGATATATTATTTTAGTCCCATATTGGCTATATATCAGTTTAGTCTTCTATTATCTCCTATATGTATGAGCCATATTGTGATGGTAAGATGATGAGTAAGAGAATATATATATATATGTATATATATTAGGAGTAGGAGTAGGATTAGGAGGGGGAGGTAGATGCAGCAGTAGCGGAGGTGAGTTGATGCAGACCGTAAAATATAGTTGGGAAAATGAAGGTTGGCTGTTGGATTAGGAAATTAAATTAGCATTAAGGGTGTGATTATGATTAATTAGGGTTAAAGTTTGAGGTGAACTCAAAATAACTAATCAGAAAAATTTGGAATGGATCAGAAAATATTTGGGTTGGGTTCAAAATAAGAGATCAAAAATGAATTGAAAGAACGAAAAGAATTTATAAGAAATCGAAATAAAAAAAGGTAAATTTTTTATATTGATAATGTACAAAACACATGTGGGGAAAAATTGTCATAACTCAATTTAGCGGGGTGTTACACATGGAGTTTTTTTCCGAAAATTCTTAAGTCCAACAGAATGTTTCACTCATTGTGAAATTTCCTACATCCCCGTCGTTCCCAACAGCGAGTCTAGTATAAATGTCCTCGCCAATTGGGAACGACGAGTCTTCATTGAAAATTTTGAACTGTACTCGCCGTTGGGAACGACGAGTTTCTCAAAAAATTAGCACTAAACTCGCTGTGCCCCGACGACGAGCATGAAACAACTAAACTCGCCGTTGGGAACGACGAGTTTAGTTGTTGCGTCAACGAGCACAAATACTTTGGTAACTTCCATCTTTCTGCAAATATTTTCGAAATGTGTCTTGTATAAAAAAAATCTTAGTTATAATTTGAATGTGATAAGTCATAAATGCCTTTGTATTACCCCCTCCTTTTGCTCGTTACTTTTGGTTGTGAAAACCAATTCAAATGAATAAAAAAAGAGAAATAAAATTAAAAAAATGAGATAAAACAAAAATCCAAGAGTAATGCTACATCCACTATCAATTTCACTATATTTCTCTTTACTACCTTAGGTGGCACGCTCCAATAGGTGGGAAAGAGATAGTAGGTCGGGGAACTCTCCAATAGGAGTGTGCCACCTAGGGGCATTTGGTAGGGGATTATTTTTTGTTTCATGAGAATCTTAACTTGAGAATCTAGTTTTTCATGTTTGGTATGTTAATTTTTAAATTCAGATTCCCATAAAACTAACATTCCTAGGAAAAAAAAATTCCACAATTCCCACAAAAATGTTTCCCATAGGTGTGTGTGTGGGGGGGGGGGGGGGAGGGGGGGATTCTTAGATTCCCAAGTATTTAGGAAAATGTTACTTCTATGAAAATACAAGTATGCCCCAAAAAAAGACCATCGACCACAAATTGCACGCCGCCCCCTCAACTCCTTTTCCCGAGCGCCATCGAGCACCCAATCGCCAAACCCATCTCCGATCTCCCCGAAGTCCCATCTCTGTTTCGTTTTGAACCCAAACTGCTCACCTCCTCGTCCGCTTCCTCCGTCCTTCGCCCTCGTCGACACCGTCGACCCTCGTCCTCGTCGTTTCTCATCCAACCACCGAAGCAGCCCGTCCTCTCCCATCATCTTCCTTCTTCCGACTTCAACTTCGGAACCCATCACCTCCATTGTCCTCTGTGATTCCGAACCCATCTTCGATCACCCCGAAGTCCCTCGACCACCGCTCGAGCCTCATGCATCTTCGTTGTCGCTCACTATTCAAAGCACCGCAACCGACGCCTTGTTGCTGCCCTTCGTTGCTCGCAGTCATCGCCTGGTTCTGCTGTTGACTGTTTTGCTGTTGATCGTTTTGATCACTTTGATCAACAAGCCTTGATCAGTAGCTCTATCTTTGATCATCTTGATCATCTCGATCATCGGTTCGGATCTAATCATCAGCTGCGCTCCACCTCTCCCGACAGCCGCTGCCTCCCATTGTTGTCATTGCACGTGTTGCGTGTTTGCAAAGTTTGTTTTGTTATTTGAGGATGATAGGGATATTTTGGATAATAAGATTAATATTCCTAGGAAATATATAGCTCAACCAATCATAGGAAATTAAGTTTCCAACTAACATTGCCAGAGAAGTTTAAAACCTACCAAACATGTTTTATGATTCATATGGATCATAAATCCTAGGAATCATAGGAGCAAAAAAAAATCCTTGTACCAAACGCCCCTAAGGTAGTAAAGAGAATAGTAGTGAAATTGGTAGCGGATGAAGCATTACTCAAAATTTTCACATTTATATTTTACCCCTTAATCTCTTCATCTTCTTAAATTCAACTATAAAACATTTTTTTTTGCAAAATTAGATAATAATTAAACCCTGGCCTAAATAGATTGTTATTAGAGTGAATCAATGATAGTTATTAGAGTGAATCAATGTTAATATTGTAGGCATGTTCTTTTGGGGTAGTCGGTTTGTTTTCCTTGTTCTGACTCTATGTGGTTTTGTTCACTGGTTGACTAAGCTTTTGTAGTTCCCTACTATGTCATCTCCGCTAGGATTAGTTCTCGCTACCTTGCAGTCTGTATGGTGTGATTTCTTCTGTGTCTATGTTCTTATTACTTGTTGTTTTGGCGGTTGTGTTATTGCTGTTTGTGCTCCTGCCAGACCGTGTCATTCCTTATTTGGCTGAGGGCTCTGGCCCCGTGTTGTTGTGGATTGGTTTTTTTGTTCTCGTTTGTTTGTTGTTTGTGGTTAGTTTTCTTTCAAGATGCCCCCAGGTGGAGCCTCTCTGGTGTCGTTTGCCTGAGGCTCTATGGTATTCGTCTATGCCTTGAGATTCTGGAGCTTTGGTATTTCTGCCGCTTTCAGGATTGTTTCCGACGTGCACTGTTTCAGCTAGCTGCGACTGCTGCTTCTGTGGTGCCTCTCCTAAGCCTAGTTATTGAGTTTTAAGTTGGTGTTTCTAGTGTATTTTTGGTTTCTTTGTGTGGCAATCCTTCCTTGCCATAGCGCTGCTAGGCGGTGACTTGGTTTTTCTGTATTCTTTAGTTCAGTTTTACCTCGTGTAAAATTGTCATTGTTGTATTACCTTATTATTAATCATATTGGGCTGGAGTTGCAAGGCTCCATCCGCTTTATCAAAAAAAAATGATAGTTTTGACTCAAAAAATTGCATAAACCAGCACGTGACCCGACGTGGCCAAATTAATTGCTAGGAGGTGGTTTATTAGCTAACGGTTTGTAAGAGGGTGGTTCACTAATTTATTTATATATATCTTAAGCTAATAGGCCTACCCCATCTCTCCTTTCTCTATTTTGAGCAAAAGTAGGAACTGACACGTGCAGTCCACACCAATTGCCAAAACAAAATTAATTAAAAAAACACCCAAAAAAAACCTTTCCTCTTCCACATCTCCCCAAAACCCACAAATCCTAACTCTCCCTGCCCCAAAACCCACCCACATCTCCTCACCCGTCCGTTCTACTGCCGCCCGCCGTCCACCCCGCCCCGATCCTGCCCGTCTCTACCCTCTATCGTTGCCGTCCGTCGTCGATCCCGCCCCGACCCCGCCGTCTCTGCCCTCCACCGCAAGTTTTTGGATGCCGTAAATCTCAAGCAAGGAAAAAAGTTCCGTTTTTTCTTGTTCTTCTTTATGACTTTCTATAGAAATTAAGGGGGTAGCTACATTGTAATGATGAAGTAGATTTTACTTTTTGGTGAAACTTCATTTTTGCTGGGATTAATCATTTTTAAGTGCAAATTGAAAAGATGTATATGCATTGTGGATTAAGGGTTGGTTCACTCAAAAGTGAATAATTATGGTTCATTGATAATTCGGGTGAATTTAGAGTGTCTTCTCACCTTCTAAAAAAGTTTTCATTTTGATGTCTCCAACTTATCTAAGTAGTAGAAAAAGAAGGATTTTTTTTCTTGATTTGCTCCTTTTTTCCCCTTTTTTTTATTTTTATTTAAAATTTGGAAACTTAGGAGAAACTATACGAGAATATAAAAAGAATGCTATGCGAAACTAGAAGCCCCTTAGAGCATCTGTAGTCGTTGAGACCCAAATTTTGGGTATTTATATTTATTTATATTTATATATATCTTAAGCTAATAGGCCTACCCCATCTCTCCTTTCTCTATTTTGAAATAGAGAAAGGAGAGCAAAAGTAGGAACTGACATGTGCAGCCCACACCAATTGCCAAAACAGAATTAATTTAAAAAAACACCAAAAAAACATTTTCTCTTCCACATCTCCCCAAAACCCACAAACCCTAACTCTCCCTACCCAAAACCCACCCACCCACATCTCCTCACCCGTTCGTCCTACCGCCGTCCACCCCGCCCCAATCCCACCCGTCTCTACCCTCCATCATCGTCGTCCGTCGTCGATCTCGCCCCGACCCCGCCGTTTCGGCCCTCCACCGTAAGTTTCCCTTTTACTTAAGATTTTTATATCTTTGTCTAAGGCTTGCTGGACTAATGTAGAAATAATTATAATGGATACTAATAAACTTCAGTGTAACAATTTTGATGCAAAAAAGGGTAGAGTAATGCATATACACATAATAAATATGAAAAATAAATGCCTTTAATAATAAAACATCTGTTCGGTTAGAAACCCACACATTAGCCACAGACAAGGAAAGCAAATTTATCCTCAATTAAATAATATCATCAGGGTAATCAAACTTCATATAGATAGAAGGAACACAATCCCTTGGTTATAAAATGATAGAAGAATTTATGACAAATAATTTGGGACTAAAGAAGCTAATATCAGGTTTATAAATCACCGAGTAATTTCAAGATGTCCGTAACTTACTTTTCAGCAATTGTTTCGGACTAATGTAAAAATAATTTCAGTAATCTTTATTGTCGACCTATGTGGAAACAATCCTTTTCAAAATAAAGGTTAAGTGCTAAATCTAAAAATTAGTGTGACAAGGAAGTGCTCTAATAAGCTTAATTAACCTTTACTAAAATAACTCAACAATTCTCTTTTACTTAAGATTTTTTTATCTTTCTCTAAGGCAAATTCAGTGGATTCTAATTATTATGATGATGTGATTGAGGCTTTCAGTGTGGAGTTGTTTGCTAGACTAATGTAAAAATAATTACAGTAATATTTATCGTGGACCTATGTGGAAACAATCCTTTTCAAAATAAAGGTTAAGTGCTAAATCTAAAAATCAGTGTGACAAGGAAGTGCTCTAATAAACTTAATTAACCTTTACTAAAATAACTCAAAAGAGTTTTAATTTGAAAAAAGAGAATGGAGACAGTTACAGAAAGAGAATTGACATTTAAGTGCTGTTGCCTTGTGGTCACCGTTGCTTTTTTTTTATGTGCTCACTGACTTGCTCATTTTTCTTCCTTCATGGCTGTTTGCGTCTTTGCTTTGAAAAAACGATCCATTTGAGAGGATCATTATTTATTATTATTATTATTATTATTATTATTATTATTATTATTATTATTATTATTATTATTATTATTATTATTATTATTATTATTATTATTATTATTATTAAATAAGTTGGAATGCATGTCCATACTAAATGTTGATGATAAGTATAAACACTAAGAAATTTAATAAATGGAGCGAACAATTTTTTTCCTTATAGAATTATATGTAAATTTTAGTGAAATATAGTGTTTTATTGAGTATAAAGTGGTTGATTTTGTTTTCAGCAGTAGGTGTGAACATTCAAAGATTATGGGAGATTTCCAATTATATTGAGGAAAGTCAGAGTCTTTCATTACATCAGGTATGTTATATGTGTTCTTATCTCCTATGTCTCCTATTATACTTTCTTTTGAGTTAATCCCTATAGTTATTTATCTCAATATGTAATGTTTCATTATATTTTTCTACAATGTGTTTGATTACATATTTATTATTCATATTTAAATAATTGTCCAAAACTGTACTTACTAATGTAGGATGCAAGACAAAAATAATGTTTCGTCTTTCCAACTTATTAAGGCAATTTCTGCATGTGCACAACGTCGAAGATTTGAAATATTACAGCGAAGAAGGCATCGTCCTATGAGGGCACTGCTGACTTCAGATCGACATAAAATTGCATGTTCGATAAGAAATCTAAAGTTAAGACAAAAACACTTGCGAAGTACTATGGCAAATGATTTGCATACCCATACATCTGAAAGGAGGGTGACCTTCATCCTAAACACTTTAGATCAGCACTCTGAGTTAATTAGAAACGTTCATCAAGAAAACATGTCAACGGTGAGCGATGTAGCAAATGAGAGACTTGAAAGAAATTCAGCGACGTATAGTGCTTGGTGTGTTGGTGAATCATCAACAGTGGGTGGACCATCTTTGCTATCAGATGATTTGATCAGTAATAATGATTAGTGTGTAGGCGAGTCATCAAACGAAAAATCGTCATCTCTAACAATTCAAAATGAAGATACACATGATGATGGTAATTTCAGTGTACTGTACTGTACTGTAATGCATAAACTATTAATAGTATGATATCTCTCTCCTACAATTCAAGACATTATTAATTATCTCTCTTCTATAATTCTTTCTAAAATTGGTTGTGCAGCATGTTCCGCTCAAATTGGTCATGCAATTATAATTGAAAGAGGTGAAGATGCAGAGCCTATTAAGAAATAAGAATATTCGGTATCTATATATGGTTTAACACTATTAAATAATTTTATAACAGAATTATAAAATGACTGAAATTCTTTTTAATAGGTACGAAGAGAACGTATAAACCAAATATCGAGCGAAGTTCCTGTTTAGGTAAGCAAGATGTTGAGTGTAGTAGTTGTCATGCTCAAATGTGGATTGGAGAGCGTTCTTCTACAACATTAATCAGTCGTCCACACTTTCAAATGTATTGTAGATAAGGTTTAGTTACTCTACCTTTCTTGCCAACATCACCCGAGCTTATTATAGAGCTTCTTGATGGAAAATATGACACACCTCAGTCAAAATTCAAGAATCTGGTCATAATTTATAATTCATTGTTCTCCTTCACATCGATGGGAGGAAAAAATTGACTTGCGGGTCATGGATGGTAGGGGTCCATATACTTTTAAGATACGTGGATCAAATTATCACCGTATTGGTTCTCTTCTTCCAGTTGAAAGGGTCGAACCCAAATTTGCACAGTTGTATATACATGATGGTCTATACAAGTTGGATCAACGTACAAATCATGCAAAAAATATGGGCATCAATAACATACATAGAGAAGTTATGGAGAAACTACAAAATTTGCTAAATGAAGTTAATCCATACGTAAAGATGTTTCGACGTGCAAGAGATCTACTTCGACCTCCAGGAGAAAATATACATCAACATAATTTGTCGATGAATTTGAGAATATGTATCATAAATGAGAGGGCACGTGATGGTCGACAATATATTTTACCTTCCTGTGATGAGGTTGCTGCCCTCATGGTCGGTGATGGCTTAGAGAATGTGAGTAAGCGGGATATCATAGTATGCACGGAAAGTAGAGCCTTACAAAGGATATTTGAAACACAACCATGTTACATGCCTCTGCAATATCCATTTTTGTTTCCATTTGGTGAGAAAGGGTGAAGAATTGACATTAAATTTAAAGATGGAAGACACGTTGGTCGACAAACAACTGTATCTATTCAAGAGTATTATGCATTTCGCTTGCAATCACGTAGATGTGAGGATAATGCCATATTAAGAAGTGGTCGACTAACTCAACAATATTTTGTTGATTCATATGCCGCAATATAACAACATCGTCTCAACTGGTTGAGGATGAATTAAACAAGTATATGGAATGAGCTGTTATGTGGTCTTTAAGATGCATTCACTGCAGGGAAAACAGAAGCAGGGGCAGTGGGTAAACGATATGTTCTTCCGTCTTCTTTTACTGGGGGACCGCGAGATATGTATCAACAGTATCGGGATGCTATTGCAATATGTCGTTGGGGTGGAGCACCCGATTTTTTTATAACTTTCACATGTAATTCTAAGTGGACCGAAATCATTGAATCACTACAGTATTTTCCAAATCTAAAACCCGAAGATAGACCAGATATTGTTACCAGAGTGTTCAAACTAAAATTAAAGGAACTTATGAAAGATATCAAAAAACCGAAAAATGTTTGGATCAACTATTTCAGGTACAAAATCTAACAAATTTAACCATTTTAAATTGAATTTCAATAAAAGGAATGAGAATTAGTAGAATTTGACTTCTATTTCAAATGGGCATATTTTAAGAAATCTATTTATTTTTGTTGAAAACAGATCTACATGTAATTGAATTTCAGAAAAGAAGGCTTCCTCATGCTCACATCTTTATTACTGTTCGAAGAGAAGACAAGAGTGCCAATATTAAAGATATTGATAGATTAGTATCCACTGAGATTCCAGATAAGAAATAATTTCCCAAAGCTCATACAATTGTGCTTCGGTCTATGATTCATGGGCCATGCAGGGAGTACAATCCAACATCTCCATGCATGGAGAATGGTGTGTGCACAAAAAGGTATCCAAGACAGTTTATAAATGAAACTATTATTGATAAGCACGCGTATGTTCAATGTCGTCGTCGGGATGACGGTCGAACGTTTGTAATAGGTGGCCACAATCCGAAGGTTGTTGACAATCGATGGGTGGTACCCTACAATTTAGATTTAACAACAAAATATGATGCTCATATCAACATTGAGATTTGTGCCAATCCTAAGTTGCTCAAGTACCTTTACAAGTATGTGCATAAAGGTTATGATAGACCTACAATTAATAATCATAGAAGACAATGGAAATCTGGTCCCGGGAAATTCCGAACCTCAATACAAGTCAGTTGATGAAATTCAGCAATATTTAGATTGTCGTTATGTCTCCTCTGTCGAAGCATGTTGGAGAATTTTTGAATTTAGTTTGCATCGTCGTCATCATCTAGTTGAACGTTTACAGTATCATCTAGAAAATCAGCAGTGTGTCTATTTCAATGAAAATGCTAACTTGGCTGATGTTGTCTCAAGACCCGAATATCATAAGACGATGTTAGATGGTTGGTTTGAGGCTAATCAGGTCTATGAAGATGCTCGAGATCTTACATACTCTGAATTTTCGGAAAAATGGGTATGGAAACCGGTGGATAGGAAGTGGTCAAGAAGACTTCGTGGTCTCGCAATTGGAAGATTGTATTATGCACCTCCGGCTACATGAGAGAGATTTTATTTACGGATGTTGTTGAGCGTGGTACGTGGAGTGACTAGCTATGCACATTTAAGATCCGTGAATGGAGTGACCTATCATAATTACCAGTCTGCATGTTGTGCACTTGGGTTGCTAGAGGATGACAACGAATAGCACCAGACACTAAGCAAAGCATCCACTTTTGCATCAGGTCGTTGGCTCAGAAACTTTTTTGCTTCGATATTGATGTTTTCTGAGCCAACTAATCCGATCGATTTATGGAACAAACAATGGAGCAATCTATCAGATGATATATTGCATAGATGTAGGACTGAATCACATGATTTTGGATTAGAGCTGATAGAAAACCAGTTGAAGAATTTAGCTCTTTCAGATATTGAAAGCATTTTGAATTAGAATGGGCGATCTCTTAAAGAATTTTCATCACTCCCATTTCCCGAGGATGTACATGTACATGTCATTCAAAATCGACAGAGACGCGATGAATTGTGTTATGATGTCGACGAGTCGAAACAAGAGTTTGAGCAATTATTCCATAGGTTGACACATGAGCAAATTCAGATATTGGAAGTTGTGGTTTCAGCGCACTCAAGTAATAGGGGTGGTATTTTCTTTGTTCATGGTAGCAGCGGTATAGGAAAAATATTTGTATGGAATACATTAGTTGCAAGGTTTCGAGCGGAAAGAAAAATAGTCCTCACTGTAGCTTCTTATGGAATAGCTGCTCTGTTATTACCTAGAAGTTGCATTGCGCATTCGAGGTTTCGTATTCCAATAAAAGTCCATGAAACTTCTGCATGTTCTATCTTCCAACACGATGATTTATCTCAACTCATTCAACAAGCAGATTTGACCATTGGGACGAAGCGACAATGATGCATTGCCATGCATTTGAAGCTGTTGATCAAACTTTCAAGGATCTAATGAAGTTTAATAATGAAAGTGCAGCTGATGATGCATCTGGCGAAAAAGTTGTTGTTCTTGGCAGAGACTTTCGACAGGTTTTGCCTATCGTGCTAGTAGGTGGGCAACCCCATATTGTATTTGCATCATTACAAAGGTCACATATTTGGTCTTCATGTAAAGTGTATGAGCTGATGAAAAATATGAGATTGATGGGGAGTTCACTTGATTAAGCTAACAAGAATGAGTAAGAGACCTTTGCAAAGTGGATTTTAGATTTGGGAGAAGGAAAAATTCAAGATGAATCTAACACTGGAGGTTCTGCAAAGGATTGGATACAAATACCAAATGGCCTTCTAATTAAAGCTGCAGAAGGTCTAAAGGGTTTGATAGATTGGATTTATCCTAATATTGAATCTATATATAATGACCCAGCATTCCTTGAAAAACGTGTTATTCTAGCACCTACTAATGAAGAAGTTGATGCCATTAATTCTCATATTTTGTCTATGGTTCCTGAACAGGTTGTCAACTACTTAAGTGCATATTCAGTCGAACATACCCCGAATGGTACAAATGAGCAGGATATGCATCCGCCAGAATTTCTACACACAATTAAGATGAGCGGGCTACCAAATCATTGTTTAGAATTGAAGCAAGGAGTACCAATTATATTGCTGAGAAATTTGAATCAGTCTATGGGACTTTGCAATAGAACACGTCTTATTATTCATACTCTGGGAGAACATATTATTATAGCTATAATTATTACAGGAAGGTGTGCAGGTGAGACAGTTGTGATTCAAAGAATGAGCATGTCGCCTACAGAAACCAGGTGGCCATTTGTCCTCAGAAGAAGACAATTTCCTATAAAGTTGGCATTTGCTATGACAATAAACAAGAGTCAGGGCCAAACTCTCTATAGCGTTGGGGTCTATCTTAAAAAATATGTGTTTACGCACGGTCAATTGTATGTAGCATTATGGTGTTGCACTTCCCGTTATGGCTTGAAGATATTGCTGACAGATAACTCAAATGATCCCCAACAGCGTAATGATCATACACGTAATGTGGTATATCAAGAAGTTCTTCAGGAAGTGCGTAACTTCATGATAATCAATTGAAAGGTAACTGTCATCAACAATCTAATAATATTCAAATGATTAAAATAGTATTTATTGGCACGCAATGTTTTTGTATATTAAGAATCTCATAATGTTATCTTAGTAGAGTTTATCAAAGCCTTATTTATTCTTTTTTTCTTTCTTCTTTTATGTATCGTCTTATATCAATTCGCATTGGTTCATTTTGCTATATAAATAATTATTTTTTAATGTGATGCACCTAACTAAATTTTCATTTCATATTTTTTTTTAATGTAGGCCGGCATATGATGTTCATGTGTGGAGAATTTCGTCGCTCGGTAATGTGATTCCATGTTGAAATTATTAGAATATTTTGATACTAAAATGTTGAAATTAGTACATGTTTTAGTTTTTGTTTTGTATTTACGTAGCTATAAACAATAATTGTTTATAAAATAAATTTTGTATTTTAACTGTTTGGATTGGACTCTTTTATTATCGTGAACAATTTATTTAAGCCATCTGTTGTATATATAATTGTGAAAGTATGAAAGATTATTGTGATTGAGTTTGGATGTGCCTTATTATCATTAAATATCTGCGTTCGAATAGTTTTATGTGCAAAGCTTTACTACACAATTGTTGAATATTAATATGTTGGATTATAATTATAGAGGAAAAAAGTTGTAAATATGGGGAGGTTTTGCCGAATTTTTTAAAAAAATGTTATTGATGTTTTAATTTATCTTTTGGTAAAGTCTGTGCAATTTACACATGAATATATACTAGTGATGAAAATAAAAAATGTGAATATATGTCAAACCCCCGTGACGGTTTTGTGAAATTTGGCTTTTCAGAAGAAAACCACACCCTACCGACTCAACCCGACTCGACCATGCCCAATTATAAACAAGAGCCGATCGGACTGGTTCCCCCAATCAGAGACTCCTCCCCTTTACTAACATCTTGACATTTTTCCTCTGCAAGATCGGGGAAAAAAGAAGAGGAACAAGTAGCAAAAACCCCAAAGCGGAATTTTTCTTCTTTTCAGATCCAGCCCTTATTTCGGCCAGTTTTTTTCTTCCATTTTTCCCCGTACTTTCTTTTTTTAGATTTATTTCTGATTTATTTTAATAATTTTGGTGCCTAGGGTTTTATGGGGGTTTCCTCATTTCCTTCGTTTCTTATATTTGCAACTAACTCCTAAAGCATTAAGTTTACTACACATGTCAAAATTTAAATTAAAAAGAGGACCTGTTTTTTATTTTAGAAAGAAAGATCTTTAAAAATTAGATCTACTTTCTCTTCCCTCCAAATCTCTCAATATTGGAGAGGAGTCAAAATTGGCTCAGGAGGAATTTTGCACCCCTCCATTTCGCTTCCCTTCCCATGCTCCCCTCCCCTCTTAAAAAATGAATTAAACAAGAAATGTTTTAAAAAATCCCTCCCTTTCCCTCCCCTCCCCTCCCCTTCCCTCCCCTCCAACCAAACAGACCGTAAGAGGATGGTTCACTAATGACGAAAATAAAAAATGTGATGGTTCACTAATGACGAAAATAAAAAATGTGATTATCTGTCAAAACCCCGTGACGGTTTTGTGAAATTTGATTTTTCAGAAGAAAACCATACCCTACCGACCCGACCCGACTCGACTCGACCAGGCCCAATTATAAACAAGAGCCGATCGGACTGGTTCCCCCAATCAGAGACTCCTCCCCCTTTCTAACATCTTGACATTTTTTCTCTGCAAAAGCGGGAAAAAAGAAGAGGAACAAGCAGCAAAAACCCTAACGCGGAATTTTTCTTCTTTTCAGATCCAACCCCTATTTTGGCCAGTATTTTTCTTCCATCTTTCCCCGTACTTTCTTTTTAAGATTTATTTAAGATTTATTTTAATAATTTTGGTGCCTAGGGTTTTATGGTGGTTTCCTCTTTTCCTTCGTTTCTTATATTTGTAACTAACTCTTAAAGCATCGGTTTATTTTGTGCATTGCAGGTGGCTGTTGCCGTTGGATTGGATACTGTCAATTTGCGAGTTAGATTTTACTTGTTAAGATGGTAAGTAAATCTTGCTCCTTAATAAGTTTAGTTAATTGGGTTGTAGGGAAATTAAAATCTTGCTCGTTAATAAGTTTAGTTTAGTTAACTGGTTTGAAAAAAATTTGTGTATAGTGCCTCTGATCAACCCTGTAATTTTTCCTTTTTCTTTGTTAAGAAAAGTGCAAACTGTGATATGAATCAGCTGTTGCTTCAATTCTGGAATTGAAGTTAATATAAAATTGTTCAATTACACCGATTTTGGGGATGCTATACTGATATTGCATGGAAAAGGGTGATCAAACAATATTGCAACTCTAAGTCATGTTCTAAGTTTTTAATCACACCATTAGTAGGTGGGTCTTTGCGTGTGAGGAAAGGGATGAACTTGCTTGATCTGCAACATTCTAAATGTAATTTGTTGGCAACTTCAAAGACGAGAGAGTGGTATAGAGGGTGATTGACTTTGTAGAGGTATTGAGTTATGAGTTCATATGAATAGATGCAACAGTTAAGAGCCAAATTTATCATGATGCCATTATAGGGATTGTAAAGCTTGTAGATCCGTAGATGTCTTTGTAAAGGAAAATTAAAATATATCGAGTGTTGTACAGTGTTGTAAACGGCATTAGGCGGTGGCGGTTCGGTCAAGGGGCACCTAGGGCGCCTAGGTGGTTGATTTTTTTTTTGCCGATTTAGTTAATTTCAGCTCCTATTCTTCAATCTTAACTCTTAAGTATAATTATGCTATCTAATTGCAAATATTCATTATGTTCTTGTGTAGTATGTGTAATTAAAGGGTGTTTATGCATAAAAAAAGCGTTCTCGTGCAATTAATGTGTAATATGTGCAATATGTGCGATTAAAAAAACAATTGCCCAATTGTAATATGTGCAATATGTGTAATTTGTGCAATCCATCACCAATAATACTACAAAAAGTAAAAATAATACAACTACTATTAAAGATCCATATATAGTATATAATAGATTAATAGTAGTTCTCTTCTACCAAAATCCTAAATTTGAAATTCAAAGTTTCAAGTCCAACAATGACGAAGAGTCCTGTTGTGTTTAGAGAGGAAGAGCATAGGAGTGAGGTAAAAGTTATGCGCGGGGGGGGGGGGGGTAATTTTTTTTGTGTGTGTTATTTTATAGTATTTTAAAATTTAAAAAAAAAATGTCTGAGCATTGGACATCAGGTGGACGTCTGATCGGCGCCACGGACGCCTCCTCAATAAGACGACCGCCTAATTGCCTCCTTCCGCCTAGACCACCGCCTATGACAAAGGCGGTTTGTTCTCCTCCATCTGAACGCCTAGGTGTCCAAGGCGGCTGCCATTTAGAACACTGGTTCTATATACTCGTTAAGCTGTAAAAGTCTGTTATGGCAGCGGACGATATCCTTAATTTTCTTCAAGATCTATTTACTTGTGTAGTTTTATATTAGGATTTATTTCTCTTTAAGGTGTAACTTTGCAACTTGGTTGAATTTTGGGCAGTTCAATCTTTTTTATCACTGAGAAAATGACCAGAAAAGGAGAGGCACGTGCATAATTTGGTTTTACTGAGAAAGTCTTAATTTAGCAGCTGAGTCATTTTTTTGTACAATTTAAGGTTCATTTCTGTAAATGCTATTGATGTACAATTTAAGGTTCATTTCTGTAAATGCTATTGATGTTTTCTATCATCTTATTAGAGTTCGACTGTCATATATATTAGATTAGGCTGTTGGTCGGTCAATGTTCATCACATAAGGATACAAGGGAATGTTAGTTTATTGTTACCGCAGTGCACCTGTTGGTAGTTTCCAATAAAATTTGGCATTTTCTTGTAATAATATGCTCAAAGCATCTTCCTCAATTATGGGTAGGGGGGGTGGGGGGGAGGGGTGGTGGAGACAAAAACTGACATATGAGTTAATGGAGTTAGATGGAGCAAGCAATGACTGTGATTAGATGTTGCTTTATGACTGTTGTGGCCTTGAGATGCTAAAGATGACGTTTCTCATAGACATGCATTGGTGTCATGACCTGTTCGAAATTGTTTCATAGTGTGTGATTTCAGTTTGTTTTGGTGCAATTAATTGTGGGCTTTGGTCAATGCAATTTTCTAATGATTAACTAGGCAGTGCGGATGTTACTGTTCAACAGTTGATAAAGTTTTTGTCTTTGTGGTAGTAGCAGAACTTACGAAATGATTGTGTCCAACTTTCAGCCCACAAGAAGAATTTAGAATCCATTGTAGGCTATATGGATACCTTTCAGACTTAGTTATGACTAGGGATAAGATGTTCCGGTGCAGACATGAATTGAGGAATAAAAACACAGGTGTAAAGATCTTATTTTATGGAATGGGAATAAGCCTTAAACCCATCAAACCTTAGCATTTGCTCTAGTAATGCTTTTTTGGCATTTTAGCCTTTTAGGTTGATCAGTTATACAATTTGCATACAATTTGCAGACAGTATCACAATATATAACTTGTATAGGTTATGATGATATTAAGTATTTTATGCCAGGGATCTTATTTTATGGAATGGGAATAAGCCTTAAACCCATCAAACCTTAGCATTTGCTCTAGTAATGCTTTTTTGGCGTTTTAGGTTGATCAGTTATACAATTTGCATACAATTTGCAGACAGTATCACAATATATAACTTGTATAGTTTATGATGATATTGAGTATTTTATGCCAGGGTTAAAATGGGATAACTGCACTGATGTTTTGTAGACACCAAGAGCTTTTATATTTTATGCCTTCAATCTTCTAAGTTTGTTGTTCAAAGCAATTTAGAGATCAGAGAGAGCTAGCACTCGTGGGAGGCTCCTGGTGTTTGTTTGTCGAAAACAATCTATTCATTATGTCTAGGATTATGCTAATTCATTGATACACACATAATTGTATATTCAACCAACCAGTAAGAATGTTCAAGTTTAAAAAATGGTTAATAGTAAATAAAATGAGCATGTTCTCGCCAACCAACCATTAAGAATAATGGATCTGCATTATATGAGTATGCATTTGCTTATGTTTAAGATTGACAGGTTTATAGCATCAAAACCAACTTGATGTACCATGTCTGGATTTATCAAATTACTCTTACCCACATTTCCTATGTTAGTATATATTCAGAAGTTAGCCCTATAGTTGTCCATTTGTCAATGGGATGTGTAATACCTGGTCTGGACCTATTTCCTTTTGTATTTCTTGGCATGTTCTATCTACTGTCTGATATTTGAACTTTTTGAATCTAGATGCATTGATCACATAATTGTAGTTTCCCTTAAAATGTACTATTATTAATTATTATATTCATTGTTGACTTTAGATGAAATAAGCTATTGGTTTTTCTTGAATTGTTTCATAATCAAGGAGACACTATTAAGCATATATTTATCTCTTATGATCAGGTGAATTACTCTTAGTTTCGTATTAAGCCATAACTACTTATATATACTGTTAATATTTTCTGGCTTTCCACCTGAACTTTCTAATTTCATAATGTTCATTTTGGGGGTGTGCAACTCTATACATGCAATTTAAATAGTTGTAGTTCCCCAAGTATTCTGTTCAGTGTGGTCTTTCTAAATGGGTTCATCTCCCTACCCGAATTTTATCTTCCTGACCTTTTGGCAACTTTTTACTTTATTCAACTGAAAAATGTTATTGATAACTAAAATTTTTGGCTTTCAATGTTTTGATTCTTTTTTGAATTTGGATGCTTGTCGGGTGTGGAAGCAATACACTGTGTTGAGAAATTTGAAATAGAATAGAGTTGTCTGATTACATTCAATCAATGTTGATTCTACTTTCTGTATTGGTTGCTTTTGAATTCCTCATGTGGGCATGTTGCTAGTACAGTTGAAGATTGTTATTCTTTCTCTATTATTACTTATTAATTGTATAGATGACCTCCCTAATGTAATTTCCAACTTGTTGCAGTCAGGACGGAAGGAAACTGTTCTAGATTTGGCAAAGTTTGTTGACAAGGGGGTCCAAGTTAAGCTAACTGGTGGCAGACAAGGTGAGCTTTCTATGCAACATAAATACATAATGCATCTATATTGGAGCTACCAGCTACTTGCTTCAAGTTATTTAATTTCTCTATATACCTCACTCATTTTTTTATCTGAATGCATATTTGGCTACTGTATATCTGACAGGGCCTTAGAACTTAAATAATTGAGTCTCCAATACAGTCAATGAAATATTGTTCACATACTTGGTGGCTACTGGCTTGTCTCCGACATTTAATTTGAAGCTTTACCTTTGAATCTTTGATACTGCTTTTTAAGAAAGTGTTATGAGTTACGGCCACTTTGAGCTGTGCGTTGGCTGAGTGAGCTTTCTACCTCTTACAACTTCTTGCAAACTGAGAAGCCTAAACCCAAAACTATGAATCACGGGCAATTCTAATTTAACAGCCATGCCATGGACACACAAATTTGACATGACACTTTCTCTAATAATTAGGTTCTCAAGATTCTCTGTGTCTGTGTGTGGTACTGTGTCGTATTGCATCATGTTCGTGTTGGTGTGTCTGTGTCCGTGTCCATTCTTCTTAGCCGAACCTGTACAGGATGTTTTCCAGGTTAATTGAGGTGAGTTTCTTGTTTTACTGGTCGTTCAGGCGGGTTTCGTGGTTTACTGGCTGGGTTGATAGTTATGGGTTCAACATAGGAAAGTGGGTCCTCTTTTCCTCCCTTCTCATAACCGAACTCCAAGAAACTTTTGGCTTTCTTTTAACTTAACCCATCCTCTCTACGCTGCAGAACAGAGGGCACTGACTCCTGGTTTGGAGGCAGATAGCAATAGTTTTATGGTTAGTGGGTGCATTCTCAAAAGAGAAAGATGTCCTCACGCCAAGAGAATAAACCTTTTTATCATCTTAGATTGTTATATATCATTGGTCTGTATGGTTTGATTTTTTATTCAAGGCCTTGTTATTGATATGGTGCTGACATAATATGAGAATGGAAGGTTTAAAGAATAAAGTGTAACTTAATGAATATCCAATGTGTACTTAGGAAATTGAAGGGCATGCTCAGGGGTGTATCTGAGTTTGAGTTTGAGTTTGAGTTTCAGGGGCCCTAAGCAAGTTCTTAGATGAGGCATTTTGCAAGTTGACAAAATAAAAATGACAATTATTTAAATGCAAACAAACTTGGAGTCTTGAAGGACAAACTATTTAAATGAAAACAAATTTGTATATATGCTTCCAAAAAAAATTAATTGATAATGTACACATTTTACATGAAATGCCTAGTGGCAAAAAGAAACTCGGACAAACTCTAATGTAGAAGCGGCAGTGATTTTATTCTGAATTGTATGTTATATGAGATGATGGAAATATGAATGAGAGAATTAAAGAGGAATAGAAAAAAAAAATTATGTTCAAAACAGACAAGCAAACGTATTTTGAGTTTGTGTACGTTAAGAAGAAATATTGAACTGACATGATTGAAGTATATGTATAATACTATTTTGAATGCAAATATGGATATATTTTGGTTTTATCAAACGCCCCTTATATTTTTTTCTTTTTGAAGACAAGCCTAGTATTCCTTTCATCAACAGATACAAAATTTAGAAAGGAAAAAAAGCAAACAAAGCAAATATGTATATGCACTTGAAGATTACATTATCGCAAAGAGTTAAATATGATATATTAGAGAACACGGTCAGATTGAAGTGATGATGAATTATGATTGTATGCATATGAGAATACTAGTTGGAAGCTTAAAACGTAGAATAACCATATGCACTTGAAGATTTGGTTAGAAGTTTATCATAAATGGGTAAATATGATATACCATAGAACATTGGAAAAAATATCATAAGAGTGGCATGCGTGGGCTAAGTGAAAAAAATAATATTAAATTCATAAAATGGTAAAATAACATGTATGGCTATGTGAAAAATAATTAGTTTAAAAATAAAAAAATGATTGACAAATTAATTAGCCCATGCGGGTTTCCTGCAACCTTTGCCTTATTAGCACGACACTCTAACCAAATGAGCTAATAGGCTAACTCTTGTTTCAAATTTTAGATAATACTTCGTAATCGTGGGCATGCTTATATTTAATGTGGAAGAGACTAGCTTTCAGATGCATTAGCCCTGCTTCACACACTCCATAGAAGTTATCTTTCAAAGATATAAGAGTAAACTGTTTTGGCTACTTATTTGCATTAAGTTTCGTGTCTTTACATCCCTTCAGAAGATAATATATTTTGTCAACCTCTGGATGCATGAACTTAAACATCAAAATTAGCTGTAATTATCTGACATTTTTTAATATTGATTGGCAGTTACTGGGACTTTGAAGGGATATGATCAGCTGCTCAACCTGGTGCTTGATGAAGCAGTAGAATTTCTTAGAGGTATTGTTTACATGTTTGTAGGAAGCTGCTTTAAGTTAAGCATATAGCCTAGACTTGTTGCCACTATCATATTCTTTGATGGTAAGCTGTTAAATGTCTCTTTGTAGTGTTGTGGTACCGGTGGCAGTTTATTTGGTTGATACCATGGACTACTGTATGTAATAATAGTATAGAGTGGCCATATATGTAATAATAGTATGGGTTAAATATAATGACTAAGATTCTAAAAGCATTGATCTGATGTAGATATGGCTCTGATATGGTCCATATCCTCTTGTTAATGCCTAAGAGATTCTTAAAGCAATGATCTGACTGATCTCTGATAAGGTCATCATCCTATGCCAAATTAACATCCTCATTACTTGCCTCAATATAAATCCATTAAGATTCACGTCTCATTTATCACTTTTACCGGTTGGCGTCGTTGTTGGTCTTCATCTTATATTCCCAATCCATCTCATCCTTAGTTAAGGTACCTTTGACATCTGTCCTTATTAGTTGTCTTAAAGCAAATTCAGTTAATTATCACCCTTCCTAACGGGGACAGTTGTCGGTCTCCATTGTACATGCCCAATCCATCTTATCTGTTCTCCCTCATTCTATCCTTATTCACTACCTCTTATTTATGATGAGTGTGCTAATTCCTTATCCCAGTCAACTTTGTCTTTTTAGCTTTGCTCATTATTTCGACAACGTTATTCTTCATTGCCTAACATTATTAACCATAAAGCAGAGTTGGTCATATAGGTTTGTTATGATTTTTCTATTGATTTCATGGGAGTTGCCTACTCACTCTACTCTTTTAAGTACTTTTTTATATATCGTCCCTGCACGGCCGCACCCGTTTCATCAAAAGAGGGTTTAACGAAACCATACAATCAGGTGAATGATGCTCATACTTACAAGTATACTGTAAATGTACTTCATCAATTCTTCTTTTATGCAAGGACAAAAACCTTGTCAATATTAATCGAACCTCTATGAAGTGTTCTATGCTCACTGAACCTACCTCCCTAAACAAGAGTTGTGTCATCACGTCAACGCCTCTTCACCATTCAGTATGGCCTTTCCATTGTTTTCATTCCCTTCTGAGTTTTCTTTGCCAATAGTCTTCATCGTAAATAACTAAAAATCTAGAACTAGTTATATATTTTATCGTAAAGTGTCTGTTTACAGTTAATCCTGATTCCCGTTGATAGATTATCATTTGTGTTGTTTTTTTCTGATTTGCAGATCCAGATGATCCTCTGAAGACTACTGACCAGACTAGGCGCCTTGGCCTCATTGTATGTCCTCTTCCTTTCCTTTTTAATGTTTTTTCGATGTTAATCTCTCATTTAGTTGTGATGTCAGATTTAAGAAACATGAAGTAAATTGGTTTCCATAAGACTTATCTACCTACAAATAAGATGAGTGAAATACCATGATTGACATACATCTTTTTAGTATTTATTATATCCTTACTTCTTGGAATTTTTTGCATAGTTTTGGTATTTCATTGGGTGGAGCAGGGTGTGGGTTTGTGCTACTTATCCAAATAAGATTGCTTCCCATAGCATTCCATTTTCATTTATTTCTGGTTTCTTATTATTTACTAGCTATCAGCTGCTGCTTTTTTCTTCTCTTCTTGGGATAATTGAATGAATTAAAGAAACGTGTTTGCTTTAATTGCAGGTGTGTAGGGGAACTGCGGTAATGCTCGTATCGCCAACTGATGGAACCGATGAGATAGCCAACCCGTTTATGCAGCCAGATGGAGCCTAATCCCATTTCAGGCAGGCACGGAAGACCTAGGCTGTCATTAGTGAAATGGATGGCTTTGTTTATTACCTATTCTCGACTGGGATTGGCTTTCCTTTTATATCCAAAGTCTCAGCGCAGTGGTCTTGTTTGTACTCACCAGTTAGTACTTAAAGTAAATGAATTGTGGAAACATGCCAAGATTTGATTGTTCGCTCAAGTTTAGTTTAGTTTGTGACTTTTAAATATTCAGGTGTTGGCAATATTTGGTTTTCGTTTGATCATTTAAATTATAGCAAACACATCAAACTTTTTACCAATACTTCTATTTTATTCATTTATGTCTTTACCATAATTTTAGCAGGTTTAGTTTGAGAATTAAATTTGAAGTTTTGATATTGTCGGTAACAAGATTTATGGGATTTGATTCCAAAAACAAAAACTCTTAACACTCATCTGCTACAACCTTCTTGTTAAAGATGACTGGTAGAGCTACGATAAGAGGAAAAGAGATAGCTAGCATCATTGTCCAATCCTTTAGTGGGACGGAACGTGGAAGAACCTGCTGCAATCCACATTGATATTGCCTGAGACACGTCTAGTGGAAATGAATTTATTTTCAATGAGACAGAATTGAGTAATAAAGAAATAATGACTGATTATCTATTTGATCATGCATTTTCCATTTCATCCCAATTAAGAAAGCTTTGTTGGATTTTCTCATTTGGTTCAAAGGCCACTGCATAATTGTCTACAACCGAGTGACCTACATAATATAATTAAGTTTGCAAGTAAGAAGGAAAGAATTAGTTGGTGATACTTAACAGAGACTACTTTTTAGTTTCGTTGTGTACAATAACAATCAACTCAGGAACAATGGGCATGACAGGTAATAAGCTGTTCAGAAACACCATTGGTTGTCTAAAAACCCAAAATTGGTTAGAGCATCTGTAGTCCTAACTGCAGCTTCATGTGCTGGCACCAGGGTGTGGGATTCTCTCCCAAAACGACATCTTTTTTGGATCTGTCCTCTCTCTCTTTACATTATATATACAAAATAATTCCACACTCTTCTACAATGATTTTTTACTGCTTTTTTGAATTTTTTCTCTCATTTCTATCCTACACTACAGTAAATTTATATCCAAACAGAACGTAGGTCTTATTGAACCGATCCATGTAGAGCTCCTACCAACCCCCTCCCCCCTTTCTCTCACCACCAGCCCACCTCTCCGATATTCTCCCCGACCTTCCCTCTCTTCCTTCCAAATCCCTCACTCCCTTCTGATTGTTAGAATCCCAACACTTCTCTTCTCCTTACCCTTAACCCTCTCCTTCAATCAACCTTCCCTCTTCAAACCTTCTCAAGACCCAACAAGCTCTCCCTACTCAGCAAGCTCCATATGCCGTCCACCACCCTGTTACTACTTGAGCTCAGTGGGTGCGGGCCCAATGAGAGAGTCCGACACCCACCGGCAACTCCTGTTGTTACTACTACGACACCTCCCTCGGAATCAACTTCTACCCCCCCCCTCCAGCACCTCCGCAACTGCACCTACCACCCAAGCAACCCAGCGAAGTGTACGTCGCCGCGGCCCCACCGCTACCTCCTCATGAGGGCGGAGGTCGTGAGCTCAGACGTGCTCACTTCCCGATGCATGTACACCATTGTGCACAGCATCGTCGTGAGGGGAGGAGTCACGATCATCATCGCTACGAACAGCAACGCCGGCATGAGGAGGCTTACGGGGGGAGGGGCCAACGATGGGGTCCCCTTATCGGCCAATACTGGCGTAAGAAGACCCCACCATTACAGCATCATCTCCATAGCACCAGGGACCACTCTGAGAGAGTATCGACTATGGCAATCGCAGGCAACAGTACCCTCCCACAAACACCAACACCATCCCAAGCACCAAACCAATACATCAACCGATTCAACCTCAGCAACCCTCAATACACCACAAACATACCCACTTTGATCCCCCACACCACCACAACAGCCATGATTCAAAACATACTGCCAAGACCACCCACCCCAGTCCCACCACCCACCCCAATCCCACCACATTTCATCTCACAACGCCAACATCGATAGAGACCCATGCTCCTAAAGCCTGCGCCAAGCGTCACCACCAAGGGGATGCGCTAGACAGGTTTACAGAGGATGGTAACCCCGGCGATGAGGAGAGGGAGGGCCAATGGGTTCAGGTCAGGAGCAAGAAAATCAAAAATCAGGGCTTTTCCACTAACCGTCAAGCCGAGCTACTTGAACACAAAAAGAAGCAGAGGAAAGGCAAGAGAAAGCCGACACCGTGTTTCAATTGCGGGGACCTAGGCCACTTCAGGAGTGAATGCACTAAAGAAGCATGGTGCCTCAAATGCATGAAATGGGGACATCTTTCGTATGAATGCACCAATGTGGTGGAAACCCAAAGCGATGAAGAGCGTCCAGTGAGCCAGGGAAGGTCACCAAACAACCCCACCATCGTGAGACTGGCTAAGAGTCTGGATATTGTCAAAAACGAAGAGTAATGGTGCGCGATCGCCAAAGTCAGAGCTGGAAGGCCTTCGGAGGTGCACCTCATGCAAGCGCTTACAAAGAAGTGGCCTTTGAATGCCCATAGAGATTGGGTTGCTAAGAAGCTATGCCACTTGCAATTTCTCGTCTCTTTCCCGTCGCCGGAGAAAGTCGTTGAGGTGGTAGGCTTGGGGACGATCGACTTTGGACATTTCCAAGTCGACTTCAGTGCGTGGACTCCGACTTTCGGAGCGGAGCTCCCTCAGGGTGAGAAATTCTGGATTTGGATTCACAACATCCCCTTGCACTTTTGGAAGAGGGAAGCTATCCAAGAGATTATAGCGGACTTCGGGACTGTGGAGGAGCTAGATAAAAAGACGATGCGCAAATCAGAGCTAGTATCGGTAAGGGTCTTAATCAGAAGCACTGATATTTCACTGATGCCGCGATTTGCGAAAGTGTTTTCCTTCGAAGAGGCGTACCTTGTCATATTTGTGCTAGACAAGAGAGAAGAAGCTCCAAAGGATCAGGCGGCTGTCACCTCCCCTAAGCGATCATCTTCCCTCAGAGATTTCAGATCCTACAAGCAAGTGCTTTCACCCACAAAGTGCCTCACCATAGATGGCTCCCAAGAGGTGGAGAGGGCTCACCAGGAGATCATCAAGGCGACAAGGGGGCAGGAGCAACGCAGATACTCTCCGGCAGAGGGGCCACGGCCAAAGCTTGATCCTCCATCCAAAGAAGTTCAATGCAGGTACCGCTCCGTCAGACCCAACGGTCAAAAATCTCCTAGAACCTTCAACACGCTGGATCGAACGGTGGACCCGATGAACAACCCTTTTTTGGAGGAGCGCGCAGCGGCACAGAGGGGAGGGACTAAGATTGCAGACCCCAAAATGAGCAAAACGCCACTCTGCAGTAACATGCAGAATCTGAGACAGGGGTTGGTGGAAGAGACCAACGATTTGCGTAAGGCAACAAGCGAAGGTACACTTTCGACCAGAGAGTGGGTCACAAAGTGCTGGTTTGCACCAGAAAAGGAAAAAGAAACAACTTTGAAGCAGGTGCTTCATGAGTCAGAGACTTCTCTGAGGAAAGAGACGAGCGATGGTCGGCTCAACCTCAGCAAAAAGAACCCAAAGGAGAATGAGCTCGATGCTGAGGGAGTAGGTATTAAAGGCAGGCTTTTGGCGAAAGGCGGTTTTGGGAAAGAAAACAATGGGGATGAAGAAGAGTCTGCTTTAGCAGCGAAAGATAAGGAAGCTGAGGGAGTGGGTAACAAAGAACCTACAGATTCCAACTCGTCTTTTTTAACGAAGAGCCCCTCGAATGACTCGTTTACTGAGTCTGCCGTATCACCCACCAACCGAACAAAGCCAGCTGGCTCAGGGGGTGAGCTCACCGCCCCCTGTTATAAAGCAGATCGCGCCCACTTTGAGGCACGCATTGTGATGGACCGCGGTGCAGCGGTAGCCCCCGGTTTAAAGGAATTTTGTGCTCATGTGGAGGAAATCATATGTACGCCTTTTATAGGCGCTTATGGGCCCAAAGAGGGGTCCAAATTGCTATCTACTAATTCTGGTATTTGTAATTCCTTTTTATCCCACAGCCAGATAAATTTTCAGACAGGTAACGGACCTATTAAGGGGTCCGCAATGATTAGCACCGCTATTATTACTGAGTCGCAAGTCTGCGGACCCAATGAGGAGTCCGTAACAAGAGAGCCGACCCCACAATGGGAAACTCAGCAATCAGATAGTGATGAGGACCTAGAAGAGTGCCTGAATCTAGATGAAGAATTTATTCTCACAGATGAGGAGTCAGATGATCCCGAGTTCATTGCTAACACACAGATGTCGCCTGAGATGGTTTTTTCCACGTTCCCAGAATTAGCTCCCGCAGATAGCTCTGGATCGTCACGCAGGATAGTTGGGTTCAGAGTGCAGAGATCACCCAGGAGGGCTTATGTGGAGTCCTTGGATGACTATCTCGAGGTCGCGGCGGTAGCCAAAGCTGCGAAATTCGACAACGGAGGTACGACTTGTTTTTTAGCTACTATATTAAATTTCATGTCAGATTCTGAAGTTTTTTTCCTAGCTAAAACATGTGGGTTAGAAGTGTGTGACACTGAGCGCAATGCTCTATTACTCAATAAAATCAGAGGTTAGGAAACTGAAAGGGTTAAAACTAGTCATGAGAACGCCCTAGGAAGTAGCGCTGGGACGGCAGACACCCCCGACTCTGTAGCTGGGCCCACACCCACACCAACGATCTCCGATAACACTGTCCCCAATGAATACACTGTTCTGGAATGTTAGGGGGCTGGGGGATAGGGGAAAGAGAGATATGGTAAGGGATGTCATTAGCAAGTCTAAGGCAGAAGCGGTAGGGTTACAGGAGACCAAACTTCAGCTCGGACTCAAGCTCAAAAGAATCGGGGGTAACAGAATCAGGGAATGGGTGTTACGACCATCAGCAGGAGCCTCAGGAGGGATTACTATAAGGTTCAATTCAGATACCCTCTCTTGCATTGAGGTGTACAGTGGAACGTTCTCCCTGACTGCACGACTTCAGCGAAGGTCTGATGATTGGGTACAGACAGTGACGGTTGTCTACGGGCCAAATGTGGCTACTGATCGAGATGCCTTTTGGCAAGAACTTACCAATATTCGACAGCGGTGGTCGGGAGCTTGGATTGTTGGGGGGGACTTCAACATCACTAGATTTGCTTTTGAGCACAAGGGAAGAGGTTCTAGCAATAGACACAGAGAGGAGTTCAATAGAGTGATTATGGAACTAGAGCTGATGGATATCCCAATTAACGACAGACTATTCACTTGGTCTAATATGCAAGCGGCTCCAGTTATGGCCAAGTTGGACAGGATATTAGTGTCATTGGAATGGGAGGCTGAATTTCTACTAGCTACAGCTAGATCAGTCCCTAGACCCACATCAAATCATACCCCGATCCTTCTCGATGTGGGGATACGCGGAGCCCACAGGCCACGAAAATTCAGATTTGAGAAGGCTTGGCTTGAAATTCAGGAATTTCATCACATGGTAATGTAGAATTGGACACTCCCAACGGCTGGCAGGGACGCAGCTTTCCGATGGTGTGAAAAAATTCGCAGGTTGAGGAAGAGGCTGCGTAGATGGAATCGATCTAGATTCTCGACCATCTGGCGTGCAAAAGATTCCTTTCTGGAAGGAATTGATGAGCATGAAAGGGTAGAAGAGACGAGAGTTCTGTCACAGGAAGAAAGAAACAAGCTGCTAGAGCTGCGGAAAAATGTCGCCAATCTGTACAAATTGGAAGAGATCAAGTGGCGACTAAGATCTAGGATTTCGTGGCTCAAAGAGGGAGACGCGAATACAGCCTATTTTCACCGGGTGGCAAGTGCTGGACGTAGATCCAATATCGTCCTCTCACTTCAGACAGATACAGGAACACTGCAAGATGAAAATGCCATATTCGCAACCTTTCAAAATTACTACAAGGGCCTATTTGGAAGAAAGAATGAGTTCAGGGTCCCATTACGGGAGGATTATTGGCAGGAATACCGGAATGACTCCACGCAAATTCTCTCCTATCTGGAGGCACCTTTTTCGGAAATAGAAGTGAAAAAGGCCATCGACCAAATGGGAGCGGACAAGTCACCGGGGCCAGACGGCTTTCCAATGATGTTCTTCCAGGTGTTCTGGGAAGAAATTAAAGGGGATATTATGGCACTAATGGAGGAATTTTTCCATAATAATCTCTGGTTGGGCATGTTCAATTTTGCGAAGGTGGTCCTCGTACCCAAACAGGAGGAGTCTAAGCGTGTGGGGGATTTTAGGCCGATTAGCCTCATCAACTGCTTAGTGAATATCATCACAAAGGTCCTCGCCATCCGTCTGGGGAGCGTAATGGATAGTATAATCAGCAAAACCCAGACAGGCTTCATCAAGGGCAGGTGTATCCTAGATTGTGTGGCCACTGCTGAACAAGTTATCCACCACTGCCATAAGAGCAACTCTAAGAACTTCCTCCTAAAACTGGATTTTGAGAAGGCATACGACTCTGTTGATTGGGAGTGTTTGCTGGAAGCTCTCAGAGGGAGAGGATTCGATGACAAGTGGGTGAGATGGATCAAACACTGTCTACTTACAAGTAAAACAGCAATATCGGTGAATGGGAGACCAGGACCGCCATTTCCGTGTAAGAAAGGTCTCCGGCAAGGGGACCCTTTATCCCCGCTCCTATTCACGATTGTAGCAAATGTGCTAAGGGGAATGTTAGAAAATTGCCGAAAAATGGGCTGGATTAAGCCCGTGGCCAGCAACAACTCCAATCAAGGGTGCACGATTCTCCAGTATGCTGATGAGACCCTACTCTTTGGAAATGGGACCAGATCAGAAATGGTCTTCTTTAAAGGAGCCCTCTACTGTTTTGAAGCCTGGTAAGGACTCCGGATAAATTTTCACAAGAGTGCACTGATTCCCATTACACTTTTCGATGAAGAAGCGTGGGAACATGCAACCATATTAAACTGTGTGAGGAAGGAATTTCCAATCAAATACTTAGGGCTTCCACTTAGGCCAGGGAAACTCACTAAGTCGTATTGGTTGCCTATAATTGACAGGGTGGAGGACAGACTCGCTGGCTGGAAAGCAAAATCGCTGTCGCTAGGAGGAAGAGTTGTACTAATCAATTCGGTACTATCCAATCTGCCCATCTACTACATGTCTTTTTTTGAGCTCCCTAAGTGGGTTATCCAACGGATTGACCGAATCCGAAAGCGATTCCTCTGGAAAGGGGCAGATTCAATCAGGGGAGGTTACCACCTGATCAAATGGAATATCACTTGCATGAAGAAGAAGCATGGAGGGCTAGGCATCATCGACCTCAGAGACATGAATCTTGCCCTTTTGGGAAAATGGTGGTGGAAGGTTTTTCATCACAGCAGGGAAGGATGACATGATTTCATTCAGCCGTACCTTCGAGGAAAAGGCACGAGAACCCAGGGCTTCCGAGTAGGGTCCAAAGTGTCGCGACTCTGGAAAGGAATTACCAAAGCGAGCAGGCCGTTCCAGTCAGCAGTTACGTCAAATATCGGTAATGGGTGGTCCACCAGATTTTGGTGGGAAAAATGGTGCGGTGCACATTCTTTGAAGGAAATGTTCCCCGAGCTGTATGATAGTACGAATCGGCCTAATATATTTGTAGCCAAGGCTTGGAAGAGGGGAAGTTGGAAGCCGTCGTTTCGAGGAGCTCTTACCCCAAGGTTACATCAGCAACTGCTCGAATTACAAGCACACATCACACGGACTGGGACGAGATGCGTCCAAGGTCCAGATCAGATGAGATGGGGACTCGATCCTAAGGGAGTATTCACGGTCAGTTCCCTGTATCATTGGATTCACTATCGAGGATGCAGACCCAGTTGGGCACAGGTATTATGGAAGGCAAAAACACCTCTTAAAGTCAGAGTCTTCCTTTGGCTAGTGCTCAATAACGCAATTCTCACCAGAGAGAACCTGGCCAAAAGACAACCACAGATTGCGACCAACTGTGGATTCTGCAACATGCACACGGAGAACCTGAACCACCTTTTCATCCACTGTACAAGGAGTAAGACGACTATGGTAGAGGTTTTACGAGCCCTAGGAACAAGTGACTATCCTTGCGAATATGAGGATTTGTGGGTTGGCTCCAAATTCGCAAAGGCACGCCATAAAATGAAGGATGCGTGGTACATTGCCATTGCGGCAGCTACATGGGTGTTATGGCTAGACAGAAACAACTTTTATTTTCGTGCTTCATGTAGTAGTATTTCTGGTAACCTTACTCATATCATGCATCTTATTTTCTTTTGGGCTACAGCTGCTGCCACAAGAGCGCGAGGGAGGATTGCCAGAGTCTTCCAGGCAGAGGAATTTGATGATGAGGAGGTAGAGTTTGGGCCGACACTGGACTGAGAGCCGGAGCCATCTCAGTACCTGCACTCTATGCTTGCTTGATCTTGATCTTTTGTACTTTTGGTTTTTGTTTAGAGGATTCGACCCACCCCCCCAGGGTTCTGTTGGAGGTTTATGTTTTATTTCCTGCACCGTTTTGTCTTTCTTGATTTGTACTGTTGTATCCTTTCCGGGTCACCGGGGTTGTTTTATTAACTTCTTATTAATGAAACAGAGTGGCGTTATTCCACCTTTTCCCTTAAAAAAATAAAAAAAATAAAAAAAAAATAAAAAAAATTATATCCAAACAAATTACCTTTTTAGAACTCATTTTCAAATATATTTTTTGCAAATAGTAATATTTTAGATTGGATATATTTTACGAACCAATTAAACAACTCCAAAATAGCATTGTACAACAATCCGAGTCCTTGGATATGCGTACAGTGTTATATTATAAATCAATTTATGTACAGAGTAGTTGTTATCTTTGGATATATCCGTTGCATTATTTTTTTTTTTTGATAAAAGATGACTCACGTCATCGTTCCATTCCGTTGCATTATTTTATAAATCAAATTATGTATAAAGCAGTTGTTACTTTCATTATGCTTGAAGAATAAACATATTGATAGAATCTCATCAAACTATTGGATACCTTGATCATTTGTTTAAAGGAATCCTTAGCAAGCTTGGGATGGATCAACCATTTTTTGTTGAAGTGTCCTTTGGAAAGTAGAGCAGATTGCAATACACAACTTCAGATGTGAAAGAAGTTGTTCCTTCCTAAGTTAACGTCAAAATCTCTACTATTTTAATGGGAGAGTTGGGGTTGTAAACAAATAAATTCTAATTTTGTAATTGAGTAAACACGTGCAATATACTGCAAACTAAATCCACCAAACATACCCGTGTGATGCACGTGCAGCTCCTAAAAAATGGATATTTTAGCAAATGCCCCATTTAAAATGTGAAAATTAGCATATACCCCCACTATTTTTAAAAACTAAGAAATACTTCTATTTCTAATATTATAATGGGAGAAGACCTTAGTGTCATTTGTAAATGTTTTGTCAATCTACCAACCCGTGCAATACACGTGCATAACTATTATAAAGGAGGTTCTAAGTTCAAATCCAGATTATGTCTAAATTTTTATTTTAAAAAACTATATTTATTAAGATGTGCATTGCACGTGCAAATTACTGGTGGGTAAAATGTCATCTTCATCATTTTGTAGATTACAACATGTCGTGTAGCTGCAAGTGGTTTATATTTAAAATTAGTTTCGAAAATGATCTATTTTGAAAATTAGTTTGAAAAATAACCTACTTGGAAGGAAAAATATAGAACTTGCCCATTAAACTTAGATTTTCCTCCAAAGTAGGCCATTTCTTGAAACTAATTTCTAAAATAGATTACTTTCAAAACTAACTCCCACAATAGATCACTTTTGAAACTAATTTCTATAATAGACCACTCACAGTTGCAAACTGTATCCTATTCTATTTTGTTGTCGTAGTTTCGTACTGCGGTCTAAGTATATGGCACAATAATCAAACTCCAACACTTGTGCCAAAATAGTGTTAAGGGGAAAACTATGTTCACCTTAAATCGCAGTTGGAAACTGTGTCCTCGATTGAACTAAGCCCGCAGTTCCCAACTGCATTCCTAATTCAATCTCCTTCACCCCACTTAATTGAGTCTTTGAACTGCATTTAACTGTGGCTAACTGAGACCGCAATTGGCTACTGCGGTCTAAATATTATGTAGAACGCAGTTCACAACTGCGTGTTTATTTAAATCTCCCTTAAAACTACAGAAACCCAATATTCTTATAACTTCATCATTTCCCCAGTTCACTGTTTCTACTCTGAAACCCCTCGAAACCCAAACTTTTTAAAAACCCTATCACCATAATCTAGCTCATCCCCCTCTCTAAAATCTCTTCCTAATTAACTATTCAACCTTCAATCCCCAAATTTCCAAATCCCCAAACCCTAATTTCCCTTTTTCTCAACCAATTCTCAAAATTTAACTACCCACATTGTTCGGCGACAACACTTCCGACGATTAGCACCATCTTTGTGAACTACGACATCATCCGTGGCGTCATTGAAATGTTAAACACCGGGTTTTTTTTGTAAGGTATTCGTACAACCGTAGAACCTATAATTTTTGTTTTTTATTATTGTTTGCTCAGGTAATTACTCGCATATTCGTCCATTTACGTATAGGTATGGATCACAAAATTCATATTTGGTTATATTATGGGAGAGAAATAATTCAAGACCCTAAATTAGGAGCTTGTTATAGTGATGTTGAACCGAAGTAGTTTGGGCTCCGCGTAATATTACAAAGCACGAACTTGTAGATAAGGTGTATGAAATTACTAACTGTGATAGAGTTGAATGGAATGTTAAAATCCGAGCTCGATATGCAGCTGAAAAAGGAGAGTCACAATATTTCATGGTGGTGCCTATAGTCGATGATGATGTTATTGCTTCCATGATTACAAGAATAGTTGATCCAAACTACAATTGGACTGCATTGGAGTTATACGTTGACAAAGTAAGGAATCATAGTAGTCCGCCACATGTTAATCGTATACCAAGCCCATTACATGAAGTGCCTACTCATGAAACGAGTCCCCATCCGAGTCCTTTACTGCATGAAAGAGTGTCGCCTAAAGAAGATAATCCAGTTTTCACAAGTCCAGTTTCTGGAAATTCACCCTTACACGACTTGCAAGGGTTGAATTCAGACTTTATCCACAATCTTGTTGATAAGGAAAACAATCTTCAAAACTTCAATAATGCTACGGTTAACAATGAGTTGATAGATGATGAAGAAATTGAAGAGGAGGATATAGATGTAGATGAGGAGGAATATGAAGACGATGATCATTTTGAAGATAACGTTAATGATGGTGATGGTGTGGAAATGGGAGCCAATGTTCCACCCCCACCCCCTCCTCCTAAATTCATGAGGCCAACTGTTGAATTTGAATCTACTAAAGGGATTGATAATGCTTGGGTTCATCAAAATCCTGAAAAATACTGTGGATCATCGGAGATCAGATTGTTGTACGTTGGGCAAAAGTTTAAAAGCAAAGATCATATTCAGCATGCGGTGAAGATGTTCTCTATTAAGGAACATTGAGAATTTGTAGTTGTGAAATTGAACAAAAAGTGTTATGTCGTCTAATGTAATTTCAATGCAAAGGTAAATCCAAATGATGGTACGTCACAAAATTCCAAAGGCGAAGTCGAGGCAGTTTGTCCATGGCGACTACGTGCGTGTATCCCAAAAGGACATACGTACTTCATTGTGAAGAAGTTAAGAGGGGCACATAAATGTATCAATCTGACATTAAGTCAGGATCACACCAAAGTTGATTCGAAGCTAGTTTCTAATATAATCTTGAATGTCGTTAAGGCACAGTTAGGAACAACATCGAGATTCATAATTGAGATTATTTTACTGAAATGTAATTATAAGATTTCTTACAAGAAAGCTTGGATTGCAAAACAGAAAGCTATTGAGAAGTTGTTTGGAGGGTTCGATGAAGCATATACGAAGTTGCATGCCCTTTTATCAACAATACAAGCCTCTAATTCTGGAACTTACGTGCATTGGGATAAGATTCCTTCCGATCCCGGTGAAGAAACATTTAAAGGATTCTTCTGGGCATTTGCCGCTTCGATTGAAGGTCTTAAGTCCTGCCGATCGGTGATTAGTATAGATGAAACCCATTTGTATGGAAAATACAAGGAATGTTTGTTGATTAGGGTTGCAAGTGATGCAAATAATAGGTTATTTCTATTTGCTTTTGCACTATAGATGGAGAGACTATAGAGAGTTGGACTTGGTTCATAAGTTGTATTCGATATTTTATGACCGAACGCCAAGAATTATGTGTTATTTCAGATCGTCATGCGGGTATCTTATCGGCGATGGAGCTTCAAAATGAATCATGGAATGAGCCACATGCATATCATAGATGTTGTATGCGACATTTTGCAACAAATTTCTACACCAAATTCGGTAGCATGGCTATGAAGAAAAAGTTAAAAGTTAACCTGTCACGCCCCTCTTCCCACTATACGAAAATATAGGCATGCAACTGAAGTCCAGCGAATGATATACATCATCCATAAGCTGTACAATTATAAGCTCAACAAGATCTTTATAACACATTCACACAAGCAAATATAATAATCACATGAGCTGGAAATAGAATAACCATCATCTGGATAATACATCAACATCGGGTCAAGATGCCCGGGAGTACAAGGTGCCAGAATTAAAACAGTATGACAAGCAGTTTGCTATAACAACTAGATAAAATAGCGACTGAAAGAAAAACAACATGAAGTAGTAAGAAAGCACCAATGATCGTCTAAAGAGTCTGCTCGTCGGATCCATCAGTACCTGTATAATTATTAACTCAAAGAAAAATTGAAAAGTACCCGTTAGAGTAAGTTTCGGGCAGCAAGTAGCAACAAGCAGTAAAATTGGGTAATATAACAAGATATAACATGGAAAAAACAAGAAGTAACAGTGCAAATACAATATAGAAGGAAGCAAAGAACTGAAACAATATGATCATGTAAGTAATAACTGTAACTAGTGTATTCAAAACTTCAAGGTATAAGCAATTGATAATCTAGGCTCAGTTAATCGATAATCATGTAATTAAGGATCGAGAGTCATGTAATCAAGAGTCATGTAATCAAGAATTATATAATCAAGAATCATGCTTAGTGAAAATCTCGAGTTTATCTGTTTTATTAACTTATCTACTGCACGCAATTCCGTATCTCATACCACAAGTTCGGTGCATATCAATCATGTGACGTTTAGATTTAAGTAGTGAATTCTATAGGATCATGTACTCGGGTCTTCCAGTGATAGTATCAAGACATGTAATCACGAATTATGTAATCGAGAATTGTGTAATCAAGAATCAAGAATTAAGAATCACTATTCGGGAAAACACGAGCCCCCTTCCGAGTATACTCCCCTATATTGTCCATTACTAAGCCGTACCCTTATAACCCGGCTCGTTATTATTTTATAATTAATTATGAACATGCAGTTGGTACGACTAGCGATGAGATAAAATGGAGTGAAGAGGAGATGCGGGTTTAATAACTGGACCCTATGAACGATTGAATTAGGAATGCAGTTTGGAACTGCGGGCTTAGTTCAATCGAGGACGCAGTTTCCAGCTGCAGTATAAGGTGAACATAGTTTTTTGCTTAACACTATTTTGGCTCAAGTGTTGGAGTTGAATTCTTGTGATATATATACTAAGACCGCTGCGGCAACAAAATAGAATAGGACACAGTTTACAACTGCGAGTGGTCTATTTTGAGAATTAGTTTTGAAAGTGGCTATTTTAGAAATTAGTTTAAAAAAGCGGCCTATTTTGGGGAAAAAATCTTAAACTTACCCACATAATATTTGTATAATTAAACCCGGCCCAATAACTGATGTGCCCGTTAACCCGGTTCATAATTGCTTAATTAGAAAACCCGCAACCCGTTAAAACCGGGTGGCTTCACTTGTAAGCTACCGGGTGGCGTCATTTGTAAGCGGATATTTGGGTTATAAATAAAACGGTCCCTGTTTCCTCCTCTCTCTTTTTTTTAGATCTATTTTAATGTTAATTTAATCTCCCCTCCACCCCCCTCTCCTCTCCCCTCTCCTCGTCAGTTCGTCAGACGTCGAGTCGGAAAAGCGAAAGCTTTGATCCGGAACCATAATTCCAGGTATGGCGAAATCTCTCTTTCTCTTTCCTTTATTCTCAATAGAGAAACCCTAACTGTAGTTGTCTTCTCTTTCTTCTCTCTTTGCAGACAAAAAACCGTAACCCTAGTTTTTTTTGTCTGCAAAATTGGGGCTCCTTTACTAAGTGAATTTTTAAAGTCGAAACCTTTATTGATTGAGTTGGATTTAATTTCCTAATGCGGGCAAGATTTAGGGTTTTGGAGCAAAATTGGGTTTTTTCTTCTTCCTTTTTCTTCTCATTCCCTTATCCTACTTGTAATTAGGGTTTACTCTCGTAATTAGTGCTAGTTATTGCGTGAGTTGGACTTTTTTTCTTAATGCGAGCAAAATTTTAGGCCTTTTCGTGTCTTAATTGTAGCGAAATTGGGGGTTTTGTAAAGTTGATAACCCTCTTTTTTTTGTAGGGTTTATGGAGAAACGAAGCTCATGAAGTCACGCAGCGGCGGTGGTCCCCTCTTTAAATTCAAGAAGGTATATTTCCCATCTTTTCCCTCTTTAATCATAATTTCAATTTGGTAGCCAGAAAGAGAATTGACCGCTGTGTTTGGTTCCTGTACAGGGTTTTTCTAGAGGCCAATCTCACGAATTTTAGCAGTCCGCCTAAAAAAGGTATAATTTTATTCATATCAGCATAATTTCATTTTTTTAATGTTTGAGTTTTTGTCTAATAATAGTTTGTTCTTGGTTGGTTGAAGGAGTTAATGGTAGTTGTTACTTGATTATGCACAATCTATCGAAATTTAATTGCATTATTTTGTTGCGGGAATTTATGTATTATGAGTGTGATATTGGTCAAGATGAGGACGGAGGGAAGTTCGTTTCTATCGTTCTTTCCTTTTACGTTACATGCTTACATGCAGGGCATCCAATGTTGACGGAGGCGAAGAGAGATTTTGTAGTGATATGTTATTCGCTATTTCAACATGCGTATGTGCACATGTTATTAGAAATTTGGAACCCCAAGTACATTATGGTGGACATGAGAGTGAAGATGAACAAAGGGATGTAAAGCCCCAGATTTGTAGTAAATAACAATGATACATTTTGTTATAGAAACTTCCAAATAAGGAAATTGACTAAATGGGTTATTTTAGAGTGATTGAATCAATGTTTACCCAAGTAAGGACAAGCTTATAAAAGTTATTTAAAATTTATTTGTTATCTAATTAAAGATTGGTCCTCATAAGATAAGGTTTTGTTTTTTTCTCTATAATATGGAAATTGAAATAGGATGGCAAATTTGAAATTATTGGATTCCTCAAATTACGTATGAAATTTTAATATATCGTAGTTAAGATTTTAATTGCCTTAAAATGGAAGACCTTTGCTCGTATGGATTTATAGAGTAGTAAATGACTCAATCATGGTGACTGGTGAGTGAGTGTATGAACACATATTATATGTTCAGTTGTGGGGATCAGTGTGGTAAGGTCTCCCTTTTGACCGACCACTTCAATGAATAATGAGAAAAAGGAGAAAGATGAGGGAAAAAGAAGATCACAAGACTAAATATTTGTTGAAAGGAGAGGATTGACGTTGAAAGGAACAATTGGATCTTATATAGTCAAAGGAGCTTTTGACTGATTGGACTTGTGGAACCATTTGCTAGGACTCCTAAGGCTTTGAGTTACTACAGCAAGCCTATGGAGTTATAAGTGAGTTCTACTTGAGGAAATGATCTATAATTTTAAGGTATTACCTTTGATATTTCGTTTTGGAGTGGTTATTTGAGGTGAGCTTATAAACTGCATTTTTTTTTTTGCTTATTGGAACAATGAGGTATATTATAAGTTGTGGATAGTTGTTATAGTCGGACTCAAGTGGAACTATTAATTTTGGAATCACGTTTGAGTTCAAAATGCATTTGGAATATATTTGTTGTGTTTGGTACAGATGATATGTTGGATGTTATGTTTTGTGGTCATTGTTCCAAATTTTAGGTTGGAATCAGGTTTAAAATGGATGACACTGGTGGTATTTTTAATGAAGGGTAATTCTACTAGTTAAAATTATACCCCATGCAGCAACTACATAGGGTATGTTGCAAAATAATTTGTTTGGATTAGACAGAATCTATTATATCCAATGTTTATTTCTTTCAAGATGGTTGACTTTTTAATATGCTTGGGGTTGTAGTGCAATATCGATCGGAGTTGCTAAGGTCAACTTTCTGTTATTGTAGGGTCCTTGACTGACTGTATCTTGCGTTACATAATATTTGGATGAATAAAATAGGGGACACATTATTACTTATGTGATGCATATTTTTGAACATGTATTCCTAAAATGAGAAAATTTGAATCACTTGTATTTAAACAATATAATTATTTGTGCAAAATATTGTGTATTCAGTGTAAACGATGGATTTTTTTAGTAACAGTTTGAATATTGGATAAGTCATGATAGTTCTTTGAGAATTTCTAATTATTCTACTGACAAGGCGGAATGCTTTTGTTATTGGCCAATGATGGTTTTTGAAAATGATGTCATTATAACGATGAAGTGTCTATTATTTATGGTGAATAGTATTTATGGTGAAAGTTAATTGGTGAGATTAAAATAGTATTTTGTGAGTAACTAAATATAACCATTTTTTGGTGTCATCAGCTTAAATAGATATTGATTAGATATTGAATATATATAATAATAAAAGAATCAAAGTGTTTTGGTAAATTGTGGTTGATTTAATAATTGATAAGTTAAAGCTGCTACTTTTCTTGTGGTGAAGATTAATTTCATGGTATTAGAAATTTATTAAAATAACGTAATAGTGTTTGATTAGTAACTTACAGGATTTTCTAGAGATTCCAACTGGAGTTGGCTGTTTAGTTTATATCCTTCGTCTTAAGGTATGGTAATCGTGTGTTGGCCTTGCTCCTTAAGTATTTCATACTAGTAAATTGGAGTAAATTGTTTATTAAAGCTTAACGTATAATTGTTAATATGCTTGGGGTTGTAGTGCAATATCGATCGGAGTTGCTAAGGTCAACTATCTGTTATTGTAGGGTCCTTGACTATCTTGCGTTACATAATATTTGGATGAATAAAATAGGGGACACATTATTACTTATGTGATGCATATTTTTGAACATGTATTCCTAAAATGAGAAAATTTGAATCACTTGTATTTAAACAATATAATTATTTGTGCAAAATATTGTGTATTCAGTGTAAACGATGGATTTTTTTAGTAACAGTTTGAATATTGGATAAGTCATGATAGTTCTTTGAGAATTTCTAATTATTCTACTGACAAGGCGGAATGCTTTTGTTATTGGCCAATGATGGTTTTTGAAAATGATGTCATTATAACGATGAAGTGTCTATTATTTATGGTGAATAGTATTTATGGTGAAAGTTAATTGGTGAGATTAAAATAGTATTTTGTGAGTAACTAAATATAACCATTTTTTGGTGTCATCAGCTTAAGTAGATATTGATTAGATTTTGAATATATATAATAATAAAAGAATCAAAGTGTTTTGGTAAATTGTGGTTGATTTAATAATTGATAAGTTAAAGCTGCTACTTTTCTTGTGGTGAAGATTAATTTCGTGGTATTAGAAATTTATTAAAATAACGTAGTAGTGTTTGATTAGTACAGGATTTTCTAGAGATTCCAACTGGAGTTGGCTGTTTCGTTTATATCCTTCGTCTTAAGGTATGGTTATCGTGTGTTGGCCTTGCTCCTTAAGTATTTCATACTAGTAAATTGGAGTAAATTGTTTATTAAAGCTTAATGTATAATTGTTAATTTCCTGGGGATATGGAGAGTTTAAGAATGAATTGTAGTTGTTCTCCTGTGAAAGACCTTTAAATATTTTTACTGGTAATTATTTCTCTGTCATATGTTGATGAACTTCTTGATGATGATGATGGTAGTAAGGATACATTTTATTGTAGGTTTAGTATAGGTATATTGAATTTTATTGGTATGATGATAAAAGCTGTTTATAATGGAAGTGATGAATGGGATACTAATTCAATAAATTTTCTTGCTTGTTAAATTGGAATACAGTTTGTTTGTTGAGATGAACAGAAGTATCAGGTGCATGTGTAAGATACAAAATCAAGCAACTTAATTAATATGTAGGTAATTTTGGGTAATAGAATTGTGCCATATTCTGATTTCTTGAGTGGTGTAAATGTAGAGTGATAAGTAGAGTTGGTGTATCCCTTGTTGAAATCAATTATCTGAAAGTATTCATTTCCCTAACTATTTAAAAATCTTCAACATTTACATCAAAATGGAGCATGATGTGTTAAAAACAAGGAGAATATCTGATGGTTGTTTTTTATTGATTGCTTAATGCCAGTTCAACAATAGGTTTACTTTTATTCACATGAATGAAGATGCAAGATAGAATTGGTGATTTGATCCTATGCTTCAATGATACGGAACCATATTATGAAAGAGATTAGTTCTTTAAGTTCTCTCATGGAAGTTTGTATGAATACAAATTTGAATATTTTATTTCTATTTTCCTTGCTGATGGAAAAATCAAGAATGTATCTTGCACAGTAGGGAAATTTAATGGATTTAAGATTTGGTGGCGATGCCTTGGTAGAATATTTTAATTCATTAGTCCTTGCGAGTACTTGAAAGTTGGAACACACCAAGTTTTGTAGACAAAACTGTTTCCAAGGAAGGGTAAAAGTAATATCCCAGGTTGAAGTATAAATAATAATGAAATAGTTTGTTATAGAAACTTCCAAATGAGGAAATAGACTTATTAATGGTTACAGTGATTGAATCACCCAAGTAAGGCAACTAGCTTATTAAAGGTAGTTTGAAATTTAATTATCCTCTAATTAATATTGGTCCTCATAAGGTAAGGTTCGATATTTTTTCTCTATAATATACAAATTGAAATCGTAAGTGAATTTTGAAAATTAGACACCCCAAATTATGTATGGAATTTTAACAAGTCTTAATTGAGATTTGAGGTTCCCTACGAAAGGAACTTGTTGAAAGGCTTTACTATCTATAGAAGCTTATCTGGATTAATGTAGTAGGGAAATGATTCAACCATGGTGAGTGAATCTATGAACACATTATATATTCAGTTTTGACTGGATTAGTGTGGAGAGATCTCCTTGAAATCTTCTAATTCATTTAAAACTATATTTTTTTAGTTCATATCTAAGGTCCTGAGTTGTTTGCCCATTATATAGATACATTCCTCTCTGCTGCAACTATTTCTATATAAGCGAATCTTGGAGGTTGTATTAGATGTTGTTGGAATCCTTATACAGGGAGATTAACAAGTGTTTTCAAAGTTTTATTAATCTGAATTACATTATGTATATGATGCTTTTGTGGGTGTGATTTATACTTTTTTTTTTTGAGTTAAGTGTGATTTATACTTGTTTGCTTTAATTTTGCTTGGTTCACAGTTCTATTGCCCTATTTTCAGGCGTGTGTCTGAGTTTTGCTTTTGGCAGCAATTTTGTCGGATTTTGTGGAGCTTTTGATATGATTTTCTGTGGTTGATGCAATGCATGTTTTTTTTATTAGGATCAAATCTGAGGTTCTGCGCTGTCATATCTGTTTACAATTATACATGCATTCACATTAGTGTTCTCTCTATTGGTTATATATGATTTTGAGTGAATCTGTATACAGTGTACTTATCAAGTGCGATTATCAAGTGTATTCGGGTTTAAAAAAAGATATTACGTTATACATATGAAACATTTCTAAGGGGTTGTTAGACAATTGCTTGGATCATAGGTCTATAACGTTATTTTTAAAGGTGTGTGTTTTCTTCTACCCCAATTTCAAAAGTTTTTATGAAGTTTTGTTATGACTTTCTGTTGTTGGTCATGATTCCGCGGTCGACCGGTCTTTTTGCCTGGGCGGTCGGGGGGTGCGGTCGACCGCGCGGTCGACTGCAACTCTGCTGTAGCTCTTGCTACTCTTGACCTGTTGCTCCCACTTCGACTCTCCTTCCCGCCTATTTTCTCCAACCTCATTATCGTGTATTGGATCCACAAATCCCAACATTTAAGAGGGTCCTCTGGCTTCATCTTCCCAGGTTGAATTCTTCAATCTTTGTTTTTTTGTTTTTGATGCGAAATTTCATATAATCCTAGAGGTATGTTGCTAACTTAAGTCTGTTTGACACTATTTTTACAGTTGAGATTACCCTTGTTTTCTCAACTTGATAGTCATGATCGAATAATGAAACATGCACTTCAGTCCACAATATCGTTAGATAGTTATTTAGTAAGTGAAGATAGGGGTGCCCCTTGGGTTCATGAAACCATGAACCTCCATGAAACCTGAGTTTCGTGAATAGGGTTTTATTTTTTTAACTCCGCAAAACTTCATGAAATTCATGAAAGTTGGGTTTCACCAATTTTCAAAAATTGTGGCATGAATGTGTGCACATATGGATGTATCATGAAATAGGTATCACTTCCTTTTCTCGTTAAATTCCATCCGGCCTCTCTTGATTATTTTTTCGATATGCTCCTAAGTTATACTATACTTGTAATACCCCGCAAAAATAGCATATGGCTATTTTGCATCGTAATCTGTGCGCAATTGAGAATTGCACGCGATTGTGTTTTTCTAATAACAATGGATTGTTATTTAGAAATATCAGATATATGGTCTACCTTATTTTATGCTATTGGAGGGTTATTATGAGACAATTTTATGTATTTTTGATTGTTAGTATTTTAAAGAGTGAGAGTTGGGGTTTAATTGAAATGTATTTGAGACTAGGGGGCTTACATGTAATATTCCCCTATTATTTATTTCTTTATCTATTTATTTATTTATTATTCCTTTTATAAAAACCCTCCCCCACATTTTCCCTTCTCCACTTCTTTCTTCTCCCCGTTTCCTTCCCAGCCGACAGCACCCAAGCCGAACCCATCGGCTCCCCCTCTCCCCACCTCAAATCCACCCCATTTCTCCACCGTTTCCAAATTAAATTTGGGGGTAGACTAATAGAAGGGTTCTCTACGTCGTGGCGGTGTCCGTTTTTCGAAAGGATTTCGGGAAGGTAAAACCCTAACTATTTTATTGTATAAAATTTTGTTGGGTTAATTTTTATTGAGTAGGAATGTTAGGGTAGAGAGATTTAGAGATATTAGAAATTGTAGATGTGAGAAATTAGCGGATTTTAGAGAGATTTCAAGTTGTTAGTAAAATAGGGTTTTGGGTTTGTAAAAGAGAATTATATGAATATGAATTAATTCTCGAATGGTAGTAGAAATTGTAGTAGGACTATTAGAATAATTTGGAGTGCTTTAGAAATTGTGTGAAAATAAGAATCTCGTCGGAATTTGAGTGATTACGTGCAAAGCGCGTGTGCATCCTAGGCGTTCAATAGAATGCCTGTGTGATATTGGAGTTAGTATTATTATTTTCCCGTAACTGTTTTGGATGCTTGAGCCTTGATTGCTTTGAACTTTGATGATAGGATATACTAGCGGCTTTGGATGCGTGGTGGCGCTTCGAGTTTTTGCGGGACAATTTGTGAGTATGATATCTTTTATTTTACGCACATGGTGCGTTGTGAAAATTTTAAATTATGGATTGCTGTGTATTTTTGTTTTTATACCTTAGTGTAGCATGGATGTTTTGAGTTGAGGATTTGTGTGGACACTCTTGTATGTGTCCACAACTATAGTTTAATTTCATAAATTATCGAGGTCGGTTGATACCTCAGAACTTGCAGAGTTCAGCTGGTCTGAAAGGGCAGAGCTGAAGCCGGTTGCTTTTGGACTGAAGTCCAAAAGGTCATAACCATTTGTGTAGGTATGATCTTGCTATAAACCTTGAGAGTAGCTTTTGGTATGGGTTTATTTGATGGTTCTCAAGTTTTAGAAATTCTAGAGTTCGTTTGGTCAAGGGTAGTAAATGCTCTGCTGAAGGAGTGGCTGAATTGGTGTGCTATGTTGGAAGTTGTGGTTGTTGTAAGTTTGGCACCCTGTTGTTGAGATTGACTTCAAGATTAAGTTAGCTTGGGGACTTGAGCTCTTAAATAGCCGAGAGTCGCCCACTAGGTGATTGCTGAGGATCTCCCTACCCTTCTAGAAGTCTGATCGTGTTGAATTCTGATGAGCGTAGCTTGGGCCACAGCTACTGCTATTTCTTGAGTTATTCCATCGGACAATTGATGAGGAGCCTCTGCATATCGCAGTGTGGTGATTATGAGCTATCGGGTTTTAATGATGTTTTAGCATTTCATTTGGAACATGGATGAGTTCCTGGGATTAATACTCATGGCGGACATGAGTGAGTTGGGATATAGTTCTGGTCGGTTTGTGTTTGGTGTTTCGATGCCTGAGTCTGTCAATGGTCAGGAATTGATGGTTATGTGCGTGCTTACCTTCACTAAATTGTATTACATCATCAGGGCGCCGTTAGACCACTCGCTGAGGGTCACGGGCCGGGATTATTTTGGGTCGCTGACCTATGAAGGTATTGGGAATCAGTGGATGTGATTTCGGGATGGTTGTTACCTTGACAGACCAGTCAGGCTCGACTTTGTTGATCGACACCGAGTGTGGTTTGAATAACAACATATTTTCAGCAAATTGGATTGATTAGGTTTTTCTTTTATTGTTTCGCTCGAAGTCTGAATTGGTATTAGGAGTGATTCCCTATAATCCAACTTATTCTGAGAGTTAGCACTAAGTGGTGATACTGATTGTCTCTTCCTGTCATTAGGGATACGCACTGCGGTGCGTATCTTGCACTGTTAATTCCTGAAGTACCATGGTAAGAACGGGATGCTGATATCCTGACGGATCGGGGGTACCGACGTCATGTTCTATGTTGGTGGACACGAACGGATCATAAAGGATCTTTGCGCAATGGATATACTGCGGTATATCTGTAAGTTCGTCACAGCTTTCGAGGATGGTTCGACGCAATAATTATTGGTGACTTCGGGGTAGCGCCCCGCATTATTTCTTTTATTTTCACCTCCTCAACCATGTCATACTATCAGGAACAGGAAGTAGATCAAATTAGAATGCATTGCATAGCGAGGGTTCAAATCCCTGAACTGGAGAAACGGCTTGATCTGGGCCACATGTAGTATGGGATGCATGTGTGTCCAGAGTCTTGCTGACATTAGATTAAGTGCATCTGTTCTGTATTCCGTATTGTTGCATTAGACTCAGGTCATGGCATACACAAACACTAGGAAATCAGGATACACGTTTATTTTCCATTTAAGAGGAATTATGACTGTGAAAGTGATGTATTGCGAGACGTGATGATATATGTTGTAAGAAATGAATGAATGCGGTGTTATGTGATACGAGATTGGGAAAGAAGATAAGTCGTGAGTCTGTAATTGCAATGAATGGTAAATATGGTGCAGTTATGTGATAGTAGAGTATTTGTGAATGTAAAGCTTTATGGAAAAATAAAGCTATAGGAATGGTTGCTTAAGGCGTGAAGTGATGGGCCTTAAGCGACAAATTGGAATGATTTCCAAACTTATGATAAGTATGCTGTGAGCAGGTATGGATATGCATACAGGAAATGATGCAGTAAGTATTTGATGTGAAATTCCATTTATGATATTTACATGCTCAGGTTTACCTTGGTATTCGTAAGTTCACTCTGTTTTACTTGTAAGATTAATTTATTTGCTTATTAATAGATTATACTCACACTAGAAATGGCTAACCCCTTAGTGTTTGGGGGGTTAGGGGGTCTCTGGACTACCCTAGGCCCCTACTGTTACAGGTTCTCAGCGGTGCAGAGGTGAGGTGTAGATTCTGTGGAATGGAGCTTCATTTTACAATTGTTGTTTAAGGTTATTTATGTGAATAGTGAAATTTACGCTTTAAACTGTATTTGTGATGTACAAGTATGTGGATAATGATGATGAGTATAGTGTGGGGTGGTATGCTATGTTGTTGACCCGTACCCATCTCGTTGTGGAGTACCGGGCCCTGTGGTATGATTTACAAATTATTTTCTAAAAACCTTACTGCGTTTTCAAAGGAATTTATGGTTTTTATTTGATATTTGATATTCTATTATGAGTTTGGCCCCCAGAGCATATATATATATATTGCCTGTGTGATTCTGCTCATTTGGGCCTGGGGAGCCCGTGATATAATTGCCTGTGATGTGAGCTACGGAATTTAGAGCAGAATTCCGTAAGCTTTTTGTGTTTCGGGGCAGAAATTTCAGGGGAGACTTTGCCCGATTTTTCTTTGAAATGTAGCTATCTTAGTTTATGTTTAAAGTAATATAGAAATTGAAAGAATTGAGTTTGGAGTCAATATGGGGGCGTTACAGCTTGATACGAACAATTGATGTTCGTAACTATTGATGTATTAACTCTGATGGCTATAAAAGTGTTTTAAATTTCCGTGCTATTTACTGTGTTGAGACGCATTTGAAGGCAAAGATTCTGGTTGTGTCACGGATGTCCGATGACGGGGATCCGGGGCGTTACAATACTACTGGTATGTGTTACTTATTTTATACTTAAAACAATGCATGTTTATATGTTACGGAATTGATGGACTTTGTAGAGCACTACTTGAGACTAGTGCAGACTATGAAATGGCAAAACCTTTTATCTGTGAGGTTTTTTATCTGCTGATACCCTGATACCCAGACAGAAAGGGTTTCATATGCAACTTACCTTGAGTTGCAATCTTTTTATTTGTTCATATGTTGTAACTAAAGTTAATTTCTGCCTGGATGGCTGCTAGTTGTCATAGAAACAGTTTCTAACTTTTAGCATTTATTCTTTGTAGATTCTGGATGGCTACTTCAAATATTTGATGGAATGACCGTACAACAAGTTTATGGGATGGCTACTTCAAATATTTAATGCAGCGATCTTCGAACAAGTAAGCTCTTATTCTTGTTGGTCTATTAGTTTAATATTTACCTTTCATATACTTGATGTGTGTTCGTATATACTTAATCGTATTCATGCTGATTGATTAATATTTTTATTAGAGCCCCAATTATATATAGTAATAACAGCATACAAGGTTAAGCCCCTCTCTCTCCCTTTCTTTTCAAATTAAGGCTTTTGTAAGGTGATCATTTTGGTGGGGGAGGAGACCATGCATGGTGATTCTATCTCCTCCCCGTCCGTCCTTTCCTTCTCGAACCTAAATAATGGAGAAAGCTTGAACTGCAAACAACCCCGTACACCTATACTGGTTGGAGGTTCACATTGTTAGGATCGATGATCATTGGGTTGTCGAAGCAACACCAATTGAGGGCATCATCGTCGTTGCCCACTGCTAGCGCTATTGTTGTCGAACCACCGGAGCATCTTTATAGAAGGTGTTGCTGCTGAGTATGTCGAGGCCACACCATCGCCATAATGCCGAGATCTGGCTGTGTCAAGGAAAGATGCCGAGATCAGTCTATTTTTATTTTTGGTAAATATCTTAAAAGCACCCTAAAATCTTTAATTTTTAGATTTTTAATTATTTCCCTAACTACGAGTATCCTTTCTCGAGTTCATTTTTCATCACCTACCACCTTTCAAGTTTTTTATTTTAAATCTAAATGATAAATTACAAGAATTTTCAACCATGTGTCGTATTTCCTAACCGTATAATTGCAGTTGACATCATCGAGCCCAACTACCTTTTACCTTTATTTTTCTTGAATGCATCTTTTATTTTAATTTTGATCCACATTTCCTACCCTTCTATTTTTCTTTATTCTAAATAGTTTAAAAGCCGCCGAAAATCTTGAATTTATAGATTTTGTGTACGTTTCCAAAAATTCGAGTAACTTTTCTAGTGTTCCTTCTTGAATACCTTCCAAGTTTCTTATTTCCATTGTAAATTGTCAAATTTGATACAAGATTCAATATCCCTACCATTGGGTCCTTATTTCTTACCCCTCTATTTTTATTTGTGGTAAATATATGAAAAGCACCATAAAATCTATAATTTATAGATTGTTCAATATTTTGCTGAATATGAGTATACTTTCTTGAGTTCCTTTTTTGTCACCTTCAAATTTCTTTTTCAAACGTAAATGATCAAATTACAAAAAAATATAAACTATTTTTTTGTGTTTTCTAACCATATAATTCTATTTGACATCATCGAGCCTAACTACCTTTTACCTTTAATTTTCTTGAATGCTTCTTTTATTTTTACTATGATCCACATTTTGTGCCAACTGCCCTTGTAGTGATGTCTTAACTAGTTCCGTTCATTTTTTCTAGCGTGATCTGATACTCCAATTATCTTGTTCAGTTTTACTTTATTAATTTTTGATATCCTTACCATTGGGTCCCTTATTACCTACTACTGCCCTTTTAGTTTCTTATTTCAAACGTAAATGATATAATTACAAGAATTTGTAAATTGTGTTTCACATTTCCTAACCGTATAATTGTATTTGCCATCATCGAGCCCAATTACTGCCTTTCAAGTTTCTTGCTTCAAATGTAAATAATCAAATTACAAGAATTTCAAACTATTTTTTTTAATTTCTAACCGTATTTGACATCATCGAGCCCAACTATCTTTTAACCTTTAATTTTCTTGAGTGCATTTTTTATTTTATTGTGATCAACATTTGATGTCAACTACACTCCTAGTCATGGTCTCAATTAGTTCGATCTATTTTCATTTTAGCGGTCCGATACTTCTAATGATCGTATCAAATTTTACTTTGGTTTTGTTTAATATACTACCGTGGGCCCATTTTTACCCACTTATTTTTGGCTTATTAGTACCCAAACTTTTAAATTTATTGATTTGTGTAAATTTTCCTAAATACGGGCATCACTTTTTAAATTTCTTATTTCAAACGAAAATTATCTAATTCTATACAAGATTTCATATCCTTAACGTTGGGTCCCTTATTTCCAACCCCTTTATTTTTATTTATGCTAAATATCTTAAAAGCCAACCTAAACACTTGAATTTGTAGATTTTGCGTATGTTTTCCCAAATACGGACTTTTATAGTGTTCCTTAATCATTACCTTTTAATTTTCTTATTTCGAACATAAATTATCAATTCGATACACGGTTCTGTATCCTTACCGTTGGGTTCGTTATTTCTTATCGGTCTATTTTTATTTGTGGTATATATCTTAAAAGCATCCTAAAATCTCTAATTTATTATTTTTTCTATATTTCCCTAACTACGACTACGAGTATCATTTCTCGAGTTAATTTTTCATTACCTTCCACCTTTCAAGTTTTTTAATTTCAAACGTACGTGATCTAATTACAAGAATTACAAGAATTTTTTCAGATATTTCCTAACCGTATAATTGTTTTTGACGTCATCGAGCCCAACTACCACCTTTCAAGTTTCTTATTTCAAACGTAAATAATCAAGTTTCGAGAATTTTTAAACTGTGTTTTTAGGGATCCAATACTTTTATGATCGTATTCAATTTTACTTTATTATTGTTTATTATCCTTACCGGTGGGTCTCTTATTACCTCCCTTCTATTTTTTCGCTTGTTAGTACCGTAAACTTTTAAATTTATCTATTGCATAAATTTTCCTAAATACGGGTAACCTCACTCGGTTTAATTTTTCATCACCTTTAACATTCCTTATTTCAAACGAAAATTATCAATTTCTTATTTCATACCTTTCTATTTTTGTTTATGCTGAATATCTTAATAGCTGCCTAAACTCTTGAATTTGTAGATTTTTGTGTATGTTGTCCTAATTACAAGCAACTTTTGTAGTGTCACATTTTTCATGACCTTTCAAGTTTCTTATTTCGATTGTAAATTATCATATTCAATACAAGATTCAGTATCCTTACGATTGGGTCCCTTATTTCTTACCAATATTTTTTTTACTTGTGGTAAATATCTTAAAAGCACCATAAAATCTTTAATTTATAGTTTTTTCTATATTTTCCTAACTACGAGTATCCTTTCTCGAGTCCATTTTTCATCACCTATCATCTTTCAAGTTTCTTATTTCAAACGTAAATGATATAAATAAAAGAATTTTTAAACTGTGTTTCGTATTTCCTAACCGTATAATTGTATTTGGCTTCATCGAGCCCAACTCCCACCTTTCAAGTTTCTTATTTCTAATATAAATAACCAAATTACAAGAATTTTTAAACTACGTTTTTTTATTATTTCTAACCGTATAATTCTATTTGACATCATCGAGCACAACTACGTTTTACCTTTAATTTTCTTGTGTACATCATTTATTTTATTGTGATCATCATTTGATGCCAACTACCCTCCTAGTCTTGGTCTCGACCAGTTCTATTTTTTTTTTTGCTGTCCGATACATCTATAATCGTATCCAATTTTACTTTATTGTTCAATATCCTTACCAGTGGGTCCCTTTTTGCCCACCTCTATTTTTTGATTATTAGTACCATAAACTTTTAAATTTATCGATTTAGGTAAATTTTCCTACATACGGGAAAACTCATTTGTGTTCATTTTTCATCACCTTACAAATTTCTTATTTAAAACGACAATTATCAAATTCTATACAAGATTCAAAATTCTTAACGTTGGGTCCCTTATTTCCTACCCTTCTATTTTTATTTATACTAAATGTCTTAAAAGCCTCATAAACACTTGAATTTGTAGATTTTGCTTATGTTTCACTCAATGAGTAAAGTTTATTGTGTTCCTTCTTCATTACCTTCCGATTTTCTTATTTCGAATGTAAATTATCAAATTTGATACAAATTCAGTATCCTTACCATTGGGCCCCTTATTTCTTACCGGTCTATTTATATTTATGGTAAATATCTTAAAAGCACTATAAAATCTTTAATTTATTGTTTTTTTTCTATATTTCTCTAACTACGAATATTCTATCTCGAGTTAATTGTTCATCACCGACCACATTTGAAGTTTTTTATTTCAAACGTAAATGATAAAATTACAATTTTTTTTAAAACTATGCTTCGTATTTCCTAATCGTATAATTGGATTTGATATCATCGAGCCCAATTACATCCTTTCGAGTTTCTTATTTCAAACGTAAATGATCAAATTACAAGAATTTTTAAACTATCTGTCGTATTTCCTAACCGTATAGACATCATCGAGCCCAACCACCTTTTACTTTTAATTTTCTTGAGTGCATCTTTTATTTTATTGTGATCAACATTTGATACCAACTAACCTGCTAATCATGGTCTCAACCAGTTCCATCTGAAAACTATTTTTGGCAGTCCGATAATTTTGTGATCGTATCCAATTTTACTTTATTATTGTTTATATTCTTATCGGTGGGCCCCTTTTTACCCACCTTTTATTTTCTGCTTATAAGTACCCTATACTTTTAAATTTATTGATTTGCATAAATTTTTCAAAATACAGGTAACCTCACTCCTGTTCATTTTTCATCACCTTTCAAATTTCTTATTTCAAACGAACATGTTCAAATTCTATACATGATTCAATATCCTTAATGCTGGGTTCTTTATTCCTACACTTCTATTTTTTATTTATGCTAAATATCTTAAATCCCCCTAAACTCTTTAATTTGTAGATTTTGCGTATGTTTTCCTAAATCCGAATAAAATTATAAACCCCATTTCTAGTTTCTTATTTAAACGTAAATGATTAAATTATAAGAATTTTTTAACCGTGTTTTGTATTTCCTAATCGTGTAATTGTATTTGACATCCTCGAGCCCAACTACCACCATTCATGTTTCTTATTTCAAACGAAAATGAACAAATTACAAGAAATTTTAATCTACGTTTTTTAGTTTCCTATCCGTATAATTCTATTTGACATCATCGAGCCCGACTACCTTTTATCTTCAATTTTCTTGAGTGTACTTTTTACGTTATTGTGATCAACATTTGATGGCAACTACCGTCCTAGTCATGGTCTAAACCTGTTCCCTCTTAAAACTATTTTTTGCCGTCCGATACTTCAATGATTGTATCTTATTTTACTTTATTATTGTTTAAAATTCTTTTTGGTTTGTTCTGTATTACCATTTTTTGCTTATTTGTAGTCTGATTCTTTGAATCTATCAATTTGCGTAAACTTTCCTCATTACTGGTGACCTCGCTCGTATTCATTTTTCATCACCTTTGAAATTTATCAAATTCTATACATGATTCAGTATCCTTAACGTTGGGTCCCTTATTTCCTAGCATTCTATTTTTATTTATGCTAAATATTTTAAAATACGAGTAACCACCTTTCAAGATTCTTATTTTAAACGTAAATGTTCAAGTTTCTTATTTTTAACGTAAATGATCAAGTTACATGAATTTTTAAACTATGTTTCGTATTTCCTAACCGTCTAATTGTATTTGACATCATCGAGCCCAACTGCAACCTTTCAAGTTTCTCATTTCAAACGAAAATGATCAAATTACAAAATATTTTAAAATACGTTTTTTATTTCCTAACCGTGTAATTCTATTTTACATCATCGACCCCAACTGCCTTTCACCTTTAATTTTCTTGAATGCATCTATTATTATATTGTGATCAACATTTGATGCCAACTACCCTCCTAGTCATGGTCTGATCCAGTTCCATCTATTTTCATTTTAGCGGTTCAATATTTCTATGAACTTATCCCATTTTACTTTATTATTGTTTCATATCCTTACCGGTGGGTCCTTTTTTACCCACCTATTTTGTGCTTATTAGTACCCTAAACTTATATACTTTTCGATTTCGTTTCAATTTTCAAATATACGGAACCAAACTCGTGTTCATTTTTCATTTCCTTTCAAATTTCTTATTTCAAATGAAAATTACCAAATTCTATACGTAATTCATTATCTTTAACGTTGGGTCCCTTATTTCCTTCCCTTCTATTTTTATTTATGCTAAATATCTTAAAAGCCGCCTAAACTCACAACTCATGAGTTTATCGATTTTGCGTATGTTTCCCGAGTAACCACATTTCAAGTTTCGTATTTCAAACGTAAACGATCAAATTACAAGAATTGTTATATTATGTTTTGTATTTCCTAACCGTATGATTATATTTGACATCATTGATCCCAACTACCACTTCTCAAGTTTCTTATTTCATACGGGAAATGGTCAAATTACTAGAAATTTAAGCTACGTTTTTTTATTTCTTAACTGTGTAATTCTATTTGACATCATCGAGCCCAATTACCTTTAACCTTTAATTTTCTTGAGTGTATCTTTTATTTTATTGTGGTCAACATTTGACGCCAACTACCCTTCCAGTCATGGTCTCAACCAGCTTCATCAATTTTTTCTTTTCTAGCGGTCCTCTTTTACCCACCTATTTTTTGCATATTAGTACCCTAAACTTTTAAATTTTTTGAATTCTGTAAATTTTCCGAAATACGGGTAGCCTTTCTTGTGTTAATTTTTTATCACCTTTCAAATTGTTTATTTCAAACGAAAATGATCAAATTCTATACATGCCTCGATATCCTTAACGTTGGGCCCTTATTTACTACCTTATATTTTTATTTATGTTAAATATCTTAAAAGCCCCGTAAACTCTTGAATTTGTACATTTTGCGGTTGTTTTTCTAGTAACCCCATTTCATGTTTTGTATTTTAAACGTAAATGATCAAATTCTAAGAGTGTTTTTGTTATGTTTCGTATTTCCTAACTGTATAATTGTATTTGACATCATCGATCCCAACTACCACCTTCCAAGTTTCTTATTTCAAATGAAAATGGTCAAATTACAAGAAATTTTAATCTACGTTTTTTTGTATTTCTTAACCATATATTTCTCTTTGACATCATCTAGCCCAACTACCTTTAAACTTTATTTTTCTCGATTACATTTTGAGTTTATGGTGATCAACATTTGATGCCAACTACCCTCCTCGTCATGGTCTCAACCAGTTCCATCTATTTTTTTTAGTGGTCTGATACTTCTATCATACTTCTATTTTTTGCTTATTAATACCCTAAACTTTTAAATTTATCGATTTGGCAAAATTTTTCCTAAATATGGGCAACTTCACTCGTGTTCAATTTTCATCACCTTTCAAATTTCGAATTTCAGTTGAAAATTATCAAATTCTATACATGATTCATTATCTTTAACGCTGGGTTCCTTATTTCCTACCGTTCTATTTTTTATGCTAAATATCTTAAAAGACGCCTCAACACTTGATTTTATTGATTTTGCATATGTTTTTCTATTTTTATCTATGCCAAATATTTTAAAAGCCTCTTAAACTCTTGAATTTGTAAATTTTGCGTATGTTTCCTTAAATATGAGTAACCACATTTCCAGATTCTTATTTAAAACATAAATGTTCAAGTTACACGAATTTTTAAACCATGTTTCATATTTCCTAACAGTATAATTGTATTTGACATCATCGAGCCCAACTACCACCTTTCAAGTTTCTCATTTCAAACGAAAATTATCAAATTACATGATATTTTAAACGACTTTTTAAAAATTTCCTAACCGTAAAATAGATATATTTTACATCATCGACCCAAACTACCTTTCACCTTTAATTTTCTTGAATGCATCTTTTTTTATATTGTGATTAACGTTTGATTGCAACTACCCTCATGGTCATGGTCTCATCCAGTTCCATTTATTTTCATTTTAGATCTTATCCCATTTTACTTTATTATTGTTTACTATCCTCTTATCGGTGGTCCCTTTTTACCCACCTATTTTTTTCTTATTAGTACCTTAAACTTTTAAAATTTTCGATTTCCGTAAATTTTCCAAAATACAAGTAACCACTCGTGTTAATTTTTCATCACCTTTCAAATTTCTTATTTCTAACGAAAATGTTCAAATTTTATCCATGATTTAATATCTTGAACGTTGGGTCCTTTATTTCCTACAATTCTATTTTTATTTATGCTAAATTTTTTATTTATGCTAAATATCTTTAAAGTCTCCTAAATTCTTGATTTTGTGTATGTTTTCCTAAATACGAATAACCAAATTTCAAGTTTCTTATTTCAAACGTAAATGATTAAATTACAAGAATTTTTAAACCATGTTTCGTATTTCCTAATCATATAATTGTATTTGACATCCTCGGGCCTAACTACCACCATTCAAGTTTCTTATTTCAAACGAGAAGATCAAATTACAAGAAATTTTAAACTACATTTATTAATTTCTTATCCGTATAATTCTATTTGACATCATCGAGCCCATCTACCTGTTTCCTTTAATTTTCTTGAGTGCATCGTTTATTTTATTGTGATCAACATTTGATGGAATCTTCCCCCCTAGTCATGGTCTCAACCAGTTCAATCACTTTTCTTTTTAGCGGTTCGATATTTCTATGATCTTATCCCATTTTACTCTATTATTGTTTAATATCCTTACTGGTGGGACCCGTTTTACCCACCTATTTTTTGCTTATTAGTACCATAAACTTGTAAATTTATCGAATTGCGTAAATTTTCCCAAAACTTCACTCGTGTTCATTTTTCATCACCCGTCAAATTTCTAATTTCACACGAATATTATCAAAATTCTACCCGTGATTCATTATCTTTAATGCTGGTTTTTTTCCTACCATTCTATTTTCTTTATACTAAATGTCTTAAAAGCTGCCTAAATACTTGAATTTGTAGCTGTTGCGTATGTTTCCCTAAATACGAGTAACTTTTATAGTGTTCCTTTTTCATTGCCTTTAAGTTTCTTATTTTGAACTTAAATTCTCTAATTCGATACTAGATTCAATACCCTTACCATTGGGTCCCTTATTTCTTATCGGTCTATTTTTATTTCTTAACGGACTATCTTTAAAAGCTTCAAAAAATCTGAAATTTTTTGTTTTTCAGTATTTCTGTAACTACGAGTGTGCTTTCTCGAGTTCAATTTTCATCACCTACCACCTTTGTAGTTTTTTTTAATTTCAAACGTAAGTGATCTAATTACAAAAATTTTTAAACTATGTTTTGTATTTCCTAACCGTATATTTATTTTTGACATAATCGAGCCCAACTACCGAATTTCATGTTTCTTATTTCAAACATAAAGGCTCAAATTACAAGGATTTTTAAACCATGTGTCGTATTTCCTAACCGTATAATTGTATTTGACTTTATCGAGCCCAATTACCTTTTACTTTTAATTTTCTTGTGGTGCATCTTTTATTTTATTGTGATCAGCATTTGATTGCAACTAACCTCCTAGTCATGGTCTAAACCATTTCCCTCTTAAAACTATTTTTTGCGGTCCAATACTTATATCATCGTATCCAATTTTTCTTTATTATTCTTTAAAATTCTTTTCGGTGGGTTACTTATAACCCACCTTCTATTTTTTTGCTTATTAGTACTCTAAACTTTTAAATCAATTAATTTGTGTTAATTTTCCTAATTACCGGTGACCTCACTCGTGTTCATTTTTCATTACCTTTGAATATCCTTAACGTTGGATCCCCTATTTCCTACCATTCTATTTTTATTTATGCTAAATATTTTAAAAGCCTTTTAAACTCTTGAGTTTGTAAATTTTACGTATGTTACCCTAAATACGAGTAACCACATTTCAAGTTTTCGTATTTTAAACGTAAATGATCAAGGTATACGAATTTTTAATCCATATTTTGTATTTCCTAACCATATCATTGTATTTGACTTCATCGAGCCCAAGTGCCACCTTTCAAGTGCCACCTTTGAAGTTTCTCTTTTCAAACGAAAATGATCTAATTTCAAGAAATTTAAAACTACATTTTAAAAAATATTTCCTATTCGTATAATTCTATTTGACATCATAGGCTCGAACTACCTTTCACCTCTAATTATCTTTAATGCATCTTTTATTATATTGTGATCAACATTTGATGCCAACTACTCTCCTTGTCATGGTCTCATCCAGATCCCTCTATTTTCTTTTTAGCAGTGATATACTTCAATGATCTTATCCCATTTTACTCTATTATTGTTTAATATCCTTCCCTGTGGGATCCGTTTTACCCATCTTATATGTTTTTTTCTTATTACTACCTTAAACTTTTAAATTTATCGATTTGCATAAATTTTCCTAAATTCGGGTAACTTCACCCGTGTTCATTTTTCATCACCTTTCAAATTTCTAATTTCAAACGAAAATTATCAAATTCAATACAAAATTCATTACCTTTAATGTTGGGTCCCTTATTTCCTTCCCTTTTATTTTTTTTTATATACTAAATATATTAAAAGCCGCATAAATATGAGTAACTTTTATAGTGTTCCTTTTTCTTTGCCTTTCAAGATTCTTATTTCGAACGTAAATTATCAAATTCGATTGAAGATTCAGCATCCTTACCATTGGGTCCCTTATTTCTTATCGGTTTTTATTTGTGGTAAATATCTTAAAAACTGTATAACATATTTATTTTTTTGTTTTTTCAATATTTCTCTAATCGCGAGTTTTCTTTCTCGAGTTCATTTATCATCACCTACCACCTTTCAAGATTTTATATTTCAAACGTAAATGATTACAAGAATTTTTAAACTATATTTCGTATTTCGTAGCCATATAATTGGATTTGACATCATCGTGCCCAACTACCACATTTCAAGTTTCTTATTTCAATTGTAAAAGCTCAATAACAAATTTTTTTGAACCATGTGTCGTATTTCCTAACCGTAAAATTGTATTTGACATTATTTTATTGTGATCAACCTTTGATGCCAACTAACCTTTTAGTCTTGGTCTAAACCTGTTCCCTCTTTAAACTATTTTTTGTGGTTTGGTACTTTATTGTTGTTCAATATCCTTACCGGTGCGTTCGTTTTTACCGACCTATTTTTGGCTTATAGTACCCTAAACTTTTAAAATTTTCAAATTCTGTAAATTTTCCAAATTACGGGTAACCTCACTCGTGTTCATTTTTTGTCACCTTTCAAATTTCTTATTTCAAATGAAAATGATCAAATTCTATACGCGACTCAATATCCTTGACGTTGGATCCCTTATTTTCTACCCTTCTATTTTTATTTATACTAAATATCTTAAAAGCCCCCTAAACTCTTGTGTTTGTAGATTTTGCGTATGTTTTTCGTGTAACCACATTTCAAGTTTCGTGTTTCAAACGTAAATGATCAAATTATTCGAATTTTTTGCTTTATTTTGTATTTCCTAACCATATACTTGTATTTGACGTCATCAATCCCATCTACCACCTTCCAAGTTTTTGATTTCAAATGAAAATGGTCAAATTACAAGAACTTTTAAGCTACGTTTTTTTAAATTTCTTAACCATATATTTCTCTTTGACATCATCGAGCTCAACTACCTTTAACCTTTAATTTTCTCTTGTACATTTTGAGTTTATGGTGATCAACATTTGATGCCAACTACCCTCCTCGTCAT
>CM030358.1:137524586-137536392 GCA_017893485.1 Hemerocallis citrina | reverse complement strand
CGTGCTTATTGTTGGGCTTGACAACGATGAGCCCACTGATTGAATGGTACATCAATACCCATTTGTTAAGGGAGGATGGGGATAGGGCTTTTGCTGAGCAAGAAGTTCCCGACATCAATATGAGAATCAATGGCAAAGTTGTATATGAGAGAGCTGAAAGGGAGACAACGATTTGTAGTAGTTGCATAATTCATCATGTGAATAATGAATGTAGCAAGATCGAACTTGTATTCCCCAAGAATAAGAAAAATAATAAATGATTAATCGACCCGAATTTCTGTTTTGTCATTCTTTTTGGGCCAAATATCAGCATTGACGATTTTATTTAGGACCCGAGCTGAATCAGTGAAATTTGTGGGAGCGGGACGAGGAAGACGAGAGAATTCAGGTTAGACGATCATAGATTTGACAGTGTTTTGGTCATGACCAGGTTTATAATTAAGGGTTTTAAAATCCAGATGGTATGCATCAAATTCCCATTCGGGAAATTCGTATCTCCCACGAAAATATTCGGGAGTGATTTTGACTCTTCTTCCAAGGATTATAAAGGAGGGAGTGAGATCATCATCTTGAAGTCCCTCAAGATTTGTGTAGAATTGACGAGTTAGAGACTCGAAGTGGGTACTAGGGGTAGCAAGATAGTTTTTCCACCCAAAATCTCTAAGGATTCTAACCATGACAGAAAATTGACCCTCCAAGGATGATAGGTTAATTACCCGATTGGCAACAACGGGGGCATTATAAAGAGAAGAGAAGTAAATTTTAGCACAATGAGAGTTTCGAAAGGTTATACCATCTCTAGTGGCTGATTTCAAGGCAATGACTTTCTTGCCCTTTGATTTGTGTGAGCAGGATGCCATTAAGACAGAGGAAGAGAAAAATTGTAGAGATTTGAGGAGAATGTTGAAAGATGAGAAGTTTATTTGATGGGTTAGTATTTGGAGGCTAGGGTTTTTATAAGATTGAGAGCTTAGGGGTGAAGAGGTATTTATATTAGAAGGGAAACAAACAATTCAGGCAACTTGGTCGGTCGACCGGTTCACAGATACGGTCGACCGAACAACACGATATAGGAAGTGTTAATTTGATGATTTGTGACAGAGGGGTGGACGATCGACCGGTCCATTCTTGACTGATTAAGGACAAATGGATGGTACGGTCGACCGATCATTCAATTCTTGTAGGGTGATTTTATGTTTGGATATTGTAAAGTTCGCACATTTTATGTATTTCCGAAATAGTTAACAAGCAAGTGTAGATTTTCTCGGTGCTATACTTATTTGAAGGACTAGGATCCTTCTCCTTGATAGAGATGTTGGTTTATAGTATAACTTGCTGAGCCTCTCGAACGTATTCTATCAAGGTGTCTGCGATCTTCTAAGTTGAGAGCATCAGACCACCTACATGAAATTTTGTAGGAGTTCACGTGGGTTTTGATCCCGCATTAACATTCTTTCTTACCCAAACAATGTTAGTGTTCCTTTTTAATGAACAGTTATACGAAATATGTCCTAATCTACAACAGTAATGACATGTGATACGACTATATCTTGAGTCATGCACACTTGCATAGTTTTGAGTTGGTTTGTGATTATGTTGGTGATTGTGCAAGTGTGTATGACATGATGATTTAAATTTTTGATGATGTATTGGCTCTTCGTAACCAAGCCCTCGATTATCATGATAGGATCTTGAATTTTTTGTAATAAGGTAACTGGGCCCTTCATATTTTTCTACAATTTTTTCAAGCTCAATTACTCTTTTACATAGTCTTTTCCTAGTCATCTCATCGTCTTTTGTATTCCAACGAAGAGTGTCTAGTGTAGCATCAAGAATCCTATTTTGTTCAAGAGCTTCATTACATCCTTCCACTACCTTATCAAATTTCTTTTTGCATTCTTTTAAAATATCTGTGAGTTTGGCGATATAAACAGATTTCTCATGAATTTCTCTTAAGTGATTATCATGTATTGCTAAGGACTCTCGAATTTGTTGTTTTAAAAGTTTATTTTCCTCTAGCAATACATCATGATCTTTTCTAAATGACTCGAATTTTTTCAAGATCAATGTATTCTTATTTTTCAGTTTTTGATTTTTTTGAAATATAAGAGTCATGTGCTTCATTTGGAATTTGTTTATATTGCCTAAGTTCACGACTTAGTTTCGTATCATAGTCTTTTAAACCATTACACATGTCTACTAGCTCATCATAAGTAGGTTCTTCGATTACCTCTTCTTGAGATGGTGATTGCACCTCACCATTCCCAAGAGCCATGAAGCCGACGTCATCATAGCCTTGCTCTCCCTCCCTTGAATCGGAGTCTAACGATCTTGCTTTCAGTGCCTTCTTTTCATACCTGGGTTGGAGCGGTAGTAGTCCCTGTTACCGCTGATTTTGGTGTGGGGGAAAACAGATAGAATTTGTGGATTCTTTGGGATGTCGAATAGTCAAACCTGGAACCTTTCCACCAGAGTTTGACCGTTGACTCCCTGCCGTTCACCTGCAAAAAGTGCGAGACACCAGGGTTGATCACGGCGACGCACCCTCCGATGCTCAAGTCAGTAACCAGAAAAGATTATGAAAGAGCGTAAACTGGCAAAAGATTCATTACCTCCTAATGGTGGTGGATAGGGGGTATTTATAGCCACCTTTGGGATCAGTTTAGGAATGAAACCCCTAATTCCCAGTAAAAGGATAGAGCGAATCAGGGCCGTTGATTGAATACAATCAGAAACCCTAATTCTATCCAGCTGAACACCCAGTTAAGACGGACCCGTTCGCTGGTTGTTGGGCCTTTGTAGAAAAGACTCAGTACCCATCTCAGACCCGTTTATAGGTGAAATTACCATTTTACCCCTAAGCTTTAAGATTCGTGCCTGATTTGGACGGTTCTGATTTACTCCTATTTTCAGCTATATCACGAGCCCCCCACTCCCGAAGACTGAGTTTGATCAGCCTTTGAGGAGTAGTTTTACTGGCTTACGGAGTTGTATCGGGGCCCAAATAGGAGGTCACGAATCCTTGTGTGGGGGATTATGGTAATTGTTGAGTTAGTTGCGTGCTCAAGGTTATTCTTGAGCTCTCTTGGGCGTCTGGTGATTTTTATTAATTTTTATCTATTTTTTGGACCATTTATTTAATTTCGCGAAGCATTGACTCGTTGTTCGGGGGTCTTAATTGACTCTTCTAAGCAATAATTATTTACCCAGGGGCTTAAAAATATTTTCCCAAATTTATAATTATTTTTAGAATTTTTAATTAATTTTTTCGAATTTTTAGTCATTTTTTTTTGCGATTTTTAGATAAATAAACCGATTTAATAAATAAAAACTAATTCTTAATTTTGAATTATGGTGTGGCGAGATCTGGGCCGCTCATCTCGTGTTGGTGCGAATTTCTGGAAGATCAGACGATCAGGATCACTCGGGACCATTTTCTCTGCATGAGCAGCACGGATGGCTAGTTGCTCGGATTCCGAGCGATGTAGCTCGGTGTCATTTTCTTCGCGTGAGCAGCTCGGATCGCTAGTTGCTCGGATTCCAGTTTCCGAGGGACGCGGAGCGATCTGAGCCGTCTATCAGGTCAGGGCAAGAATTTTGAGAAGATCGATAGCTTTTATCGCTCGGCTTTCTTTTCTCTGTGTGAACAGCTCGGATTGCTTGTCGCTCAGATTTTGGTTCCGAGGGATGTGGAGCGATCTGAGCCATTGATCACAGTGTGGATCTTGAGGTTAGGTTCAGATCACGAGAAAATGCTATCTTATCGTTTTGTGGGCGTGGCGTGATCTGAACCGTCAGAACAAGATCTTGCACGAATTTTGGGGTGAAAGTTGTTTTTCTCCAATTCGCAGCTCGGATTGGCAGTTGCTCGGATTCCGAGTGACTTTTTTGTGTGAGCGGCTCGGATCGCTCGTCGCTCGGATTTTGGTTCCGAGGGACGTGGAGCGATCTGAGTCGTTGATCACGGCGCGGATCTCGAGGGTAGGTTCAGATCACGAGAAAATGCTATCTTGTCATTTTGCGGGCGTGACGTGATCTGAACCGTCTGATCGAGATCTTGCACGAATTTTGGGGAGAAAGTTGTTTTTCTCCAATTCGAAGCTCGGATTGGCAGTTGCTCGGATTCCGAGTGACTTTCTCGTGTGAGCGGCTTGGATCGCTCGTCGCCCGGATTTTGGTTCAGAGGGACGTGGAGTGATCTGAGCCGTTGATCATGGCACGGATCTTGAGGGTAGGTTCAGATCACGAGAAAATGCTATCTTGTCGTTTTGTGGGAGTGGCATGATCTGAACCATCTGATCGAGATCTTACACGAATTTTGGGGAGAAAGTTGTTTTTCTCCAATTCGCAGCTCGGATTGGCAGTTGTTCGGATTCCGAGTGACTTTCTCGTGTGAGCGGTTCGGATCGCTCGTCGCTCGGTTTTTGGTTCCGAGGGACGTGGAGCGATCTGAGCCGTTGATCATGGTGTGGATCTCGAGGATAGGTTCAGATGACAAGAAAATACTATCTTGTCGTTTTGTGGGAGTGGCGTGATCTGAACCGTCTGATCGAGATCTTGCACGAATTTTGGGAAGAAAGTTGTTTTTCTCCAATTCGCAGCTCGGATTGGCAGTTGTTCGGATTCCGAGTGACTTTCTCGTGTGAGCGGCTCGGATCGCTCGTCGTTCGGATTTTGGTTCCAAGGGATGTGGAGTGATCTGAGCCGTTGATCACGGCATGGATCTCGAGGGTAGGTTCAGATCACGAGAAAATGCTATCTTGTCGTTTTGTGGGCGTGGCGTGATCTGAACCTCTGATCGAGAACTTGCACGAATTTTGGGGAGAAAGTTGTTTTTCTCCAATTCACAGCTCGGATTGGCAGTTGTTCGGATTCCGAGTGACTTTCTCGTGTGAGCAGCTCGGATCGCTCATCGCTCAGACTTTGGTTCCGAGGGACGTGGAGCGATCTGAGCCGTCGATCACGGCACAGATCTCGAGGGTTGGTTCAGATCACGAGAAAATGCTATCTTGTCATTTTGTGGGCGTGGCATGATCTGAATCGTCTGATCGAGATCTTGAACGAATTTTGGGGAGAAAGTTGTTTTTCTCCAATTCGTAGCTCGGATTGGCAGTTGTTCGGATTCCGAGGAATCGTGGGGCGATCTGAGCGTTTCTCAATTTGCTCGGCTAAGTGCCTCGGTGTCTTGGGTCTTGAGGCTTAGCCGGGCGGTACGACTTGTATTGAACCGTCGTTTCCCTTGTGAGCGGTTGCTGCTCTTCCCTTGTAAGCTTTGGGCTTCTTTAACGCCTTGAGGGGAGGCCCAAGAGTTGCGACTTTACGTTACAAAGCCCAAGAGACGTTTCTTTTACTATAAATTTTCACCACCCTCACACTTTACCTCACTCTTCACTTTCATTTCTTACTTTCACTTTTACTCTCTACTAGAGAATTTTTTTGCTCTCGGGTGGCGTTTCTAGCTATCGCGGCAAGGCGATTTTAGATTTCGGCAATCTTTTCTGGTCGCTCACCTCACTTCAAGGTTAGTCTCTCCCCTTACCCTTATAAAATGGTTAAGTTTTCTTCTGAGGATGAGACCTCCACCTCGGACCAAGACATCGGCCGAGCGGTGACGGTTAGGCCGAGCAAGGGGAAGGAGGTTGCCGAGCCGGTCGGGGTGGCGACGATAGTCGAGGACCCGAAGACAGTAGGAGAGTTGCGTCGGCACCCATCGGTTCTATCTAGTGTTGGTGGGGTGCGAAGTTATCCCGAAGATATCTTGGAGAAGGTGACGCAGGGTACGGCTCCGTCATACGAGGAGAATGATCCGAGGGACCCTTCCGAAGTGGATCAGATTTCCTCAATCTTAACCGAGGCAGACCTGCATCGGATCAGGAGTGGGTTCCGGATCCCCAAAGAGTATGTGCTTCTACTCCCCGGCCCCGGTGTCCGAGCATGCTCGGCGACTTCGGCTAATACTTGCGTCTTTCCGTACGATGCGCTGAACGCCGGACTTCAGCTGCCACTGCACCCCTTCGTGGTCAAGGTGCTACGGTGGTATGGACTGAGTCCCATTTAGTTCATGCCGAACATGTGGCGGCACGTCATCGCGTTTGTCCTTCAGTGCCAAGAGATTGGCGTGCAGCTGGAGATGGTTGTGCTTCGAAGCCTCTACCGCATCTGCCAGATGAGCAAGATGGAGGAGAGGTACTATCTGTCGCCGAGAAAGGGTGTGAAGTTGATCGAGATCCAGGACTCGATCAAGCACTGGAAGGAGAAGTACTTTCTCATCCGTGCTCCCGAGTCGTGGGTCTTTCCGATGCAGTGGAAGACAGGGGTTCTGAAGTGGGCGAAGAAGGAGCCCATGCTCACTAAAGAAAAGGAAGAGGTGGTGGAGAAGCTCCTCGGACTTCTGACCCTCAGTTGGAAGGACATTATCGAGGAGGTCTTGTTTCGTGGGGGTCTCAGTCCGATCGACCCCAGTATGCTTTCTCTTCTTTTCTTGCTTTAGTTTTATCTTTTGGTTAATTTTTTCGAACTCTTTTGCTCGGCTTTTTCCAGAGAGCCCCGGTATGGACTATAAGGGATTGATGGCCAAGGCTCGCACGGTGAAGGAGCAGGAGTCGAGAAAGAGGAAGAGGACTGTAGTAGGACCTCAGGGGGGCCGAGCTACGAAGGTCCCCTCGGCCTCCCCGGTCGTTGTGGAGTCGGTGGTCGAGGCGCCTTCGGGTGCACTCGACTAAGGCCCTTTGGAGACGCCCGCCCCAGCTCCCTCAGAGGTGCTTGCTCAAGCCGCTCAGGCTGGTGCGCCTGGGTCGTCGAGCAGGGCATTTTTCGTGGGTGCTGCCTTGGCTCCTGAGGTCCCACCCCTCACTGCCGAGGCTGAGAAGATCCTCACCGAGGAGCATAAGTGCCTCTTCGTCCCTGACTAGCGGGTGATGAAGGTGGACAGGTTCTTCGGTGACGGGGGCATCTGCATGCAGGTGGTGAAGCACCTGCCGACCCACAAGACCGAGCCGCGATGAAGGCGGGTTCCGTAGGCGACAACATCATGTAGATAGCTCGGAACACAATGTCGGTGAGTATCAAAAATTTCTCAAAATCTTTTCTAAGTTTTTTCGTTTGGAAATAGCATTTTCTCTTGGGTCGCTTGCAGACTCTCTGCCATTTCAGTCACTTGCTCGAGGAGTTTGCGAACCAAGAGAAGGAGATGAAGGTGCTGAATGATCGGGAGAGGTCGGAGCGCGCCAAGGCGATCAAACTGTTCGAGGCCAAGCAGCTACTCTCTGCTTCGTGCGCTGCCGAGGTGGCTGGTCTTGAGGCAAAGCTCGCCAAGGCTCTGAACCACTCGGCTACCGAGGCTGCCAAGGTCGGAGCCTGGGAGAAGGAGAAGGCTCGTCTTGAAAAGGAGCTGTCCGAGGCATTGAGGGAGTCCGAGGAGGCTCGAAAGGCGTCCGAGGAGGCGTTGAGCAACCAGGCGTCAAGGGTGGCGGTGGCAGAGCAGGCCGTTCGGGACGAGGCCGAAGCCCACATGTTCAAAAACATGGAGGAGGCCTACGCCCGAGCGCTGCAGTACGTGGCGGCTCGCACCCCCAGGGTTTGACAGCTCCTCTTACCACTTTTATGACCCTGTAGAGGGGGAGGACCAACTGCCCCTAGCCGAGCTCGCAGCCGAGCAGGAGGACAAGGAAGCCGGCTATGATGCCGAGGACAAGGTGAACACTGAGGGGGCGATAGTCACCATGCCGAGTGATGACGTGTCGGAACATCCTCTCAAGGTGGACCCTTGACTTAGTCGCCTCTTTTCTCGTTGTTTTTTGCTTCTTCTTTTTTTGTTGTAACACCAAACTGCGGACTGGCCACCGCTCTTATGTATATTTTGAATTTTAATGAAACGATTCACTTTCTGAAACCTTGGCTGAATGTTTAAGTGTTGAAGACACTTTTTTTGTTCGCGTTGAGAACTCAAGCGTTGTGGACACCTTGAAAATTTGCTAAGTGTTGAAGACACTTTTTGATATTCTTTTGCTTTTCAGGTTGAGCCGAGTTCGGTGGCCGAGGTCTCTCACCTTCGTACTGAATTGAAGACGTCGAAGCGGGCCCTCTCTCACAGCCGAGAGTGCTTCCTCAAAAGCGAGTTGGATCTAGAGGATGTCAAGGCAACGGCAAGAGGGTATTTCTCCAAGCTGAAACAACTACAGAAGCGATCTTGCGAGGTTCGCCTTGAAGGCGAGGTGGAGTTGCTCCGAAAGGCGCTGTTCGACGTTACTCGAGTGGAAGGTGATCTTGTGGCGGAAGTTTAAGATTTGAAGATAGCCGAGGAAGAACTTTTAGCGGAGGAAGATGAGTTAGCCTTGGCAGTGGGTAAATTGATGGCCGAGCGTGATGAGTTAACGATGAAGGTTAACGAGTTGAGGAGAGTTACGGTTGACAGAAGTATCGAAGTGACCCACCTTCGTCGAATCATTGCCGATAGCTCTTGTGCTGGAGGCTCTGCTCGGCTCCCTCGCTTTAAGATATCTGTGAAGGACGACTCTTTGAAGGATCGGATTGTCAAGCTCGAGGAGGAAGTCGCTCGACTCAAGCCTCAGCCAGCAAGTATCAACGTTTGGAGCAAGTCGTGTACGCGCGAAGAGAGCGAGAGGGGAATCTCTTTTTACGAGCTCGCGACTCGTTCGCTTGTCGTTAGGCGGAGCCCGACCGATGCTCAAAGTGGGGTGGCTGCCTCGTCTAGTGGCACTTCGGTTGGGGCCACGGTCAGAGGTAGCGCCGAAGAGGCGTCTCGGTCTGTTGGCCTACAGACGAGCTCCGAAGTTAGGAGACACCGTCCCCGAGTGTCTTTGAACAAAAACATCCCCATTTCGAAGAAGCGTTGAATAAGTTTTGTAATTATGCTTCTTTGAGTTTTTGTAGCGCCCCGTAGTAGTAACTCGGTTTTGTAATTTGGGTTCCTTTGTCGAACTTTTTAATGAAATAAAAGCTCATTTTCTTTCTGATGTTAGTGTGATGGACGTGCATGGTAGTTCGATTTGAAACGAGTCATAAGAACCAAACGTTAGCTCTTTTAAGTACTTTTCTCCCATGTCTAGTCTAGTTGCAGAAATTTCGCGTGCATTGACGGTTGTGGGAGCAACTCTGAATGGCGAACCGCTTCTGACTCGCTCAAAAGCGAGCTTGCGAAGCAAAATCGAGCTAAGCGTTGGACTCCGAACTCGTCGTTTGAGTATATTTCAACGGTTGTAGAAGCACTTCCGAATGGCGAACCACCTCTAGCTCGCTTAAGAGCGAGCTTGCGAAGCGGAGTCGAGCCAAGTGTTGGATTCCGAACTCGTCGTTTGAGTATATTTCAACGGTTGTGGGAGCAATTCTGAATGGCGAACCACCTCTAGCTCGCTTAAGAGCGAGCTTGTGAAGCGGAGTCGAGCCAAGTGTTGGACTCCAAACTCGTCGTTTGAGTATATTTCAACGGTTGTGGGAGCAATTCCGAATGGCAAACCACTTCTAGCTCGCTTAAGAGCGAGCTTGCGAAGCGGAGTCGAGCCAAGTGTTGGACTCCGAACTCGTCGTTTGAGTATTTTTCAACAGTTGTGGGAGCAATTCCGAATGGCGAACCACTTCTGGCTCTCTTAAGAGCGAGCTTGCGAAGCGGAGTCAAGCCAAGTGTTGGACTCCGAACTCGTCGTTTGAGTAAAAAAAATTAAAAACAGAGAGATGTACACAATCACAAAAAATATGGAAAAAAGAAGCTTTTTATTGATAACTACTTAGTCGGCTGCTTCTAAGTTGCAAGCCGCTATTACAATGAGAAAATAAAGAAGCAAAGTACAAGTGAAAAGATGGAAATGGCTCGCCACTTGAAGTCACTTAGAGAGGCGTTAAGGCGCTCTCTTGGTACTTCAGTAGGTGGTCGGCATTCCAAGTCCTGGGTATCTCTCTGCCCTCAAGGTCTTCAAGACGGTATTTTCCGGGCCGAACTTCTTTGGTGATCTTGTAGGGTCCCTCCCAAAATCAAATAATATAACAATAACAATAACAACAACAACAAGCATTTTTCCCAACTAGTTTGGGTCAGCTACATGAATCCTAATTTTCCATTATGCTCAGTTTAGCACAATATTTCTGTAAGGTGACAAGCTATCATATCTCTTCTCACCGTTTTCACCCATGTAAGTTTAGGTCTTCCCCTATCCCTATCTCTAACCTTAATACTTATCAAATCACTCTTTCCAACGAGAACATTACTAGGTCTACATGTGACATATCCACACCACCTGAAATAATTCTCTCTTAATTTATCTTGGATAGGAATTATCTTTAACATGTCTCGTATATGCTCGTTTCTAATTCTATACTTCCGGATTTTACCACACATCCATCTTAGCATTCTCATCTCCGCTACACTCATTTTTGGACATATTGTTTCTTTGTTGCCTAACACTCTGCTCCATACATCATTACTTGTCTAACGACCATCCTATAAATTTTTTTCCTCAACTTCAAATGTATATGTTTGTCGCACAAAATACCACTAGCACTTCTCCACTCACTACAAACCGCATGGGCTATTATAATGTTTTTATCTAGGCATTTCCGCCAAATGCCGAGACAAAGAGCATGGTTTTGTTTTAAAAAACATTCGCATATCTATCCCGACGTTTGTGGAACAAAAGCCAGGCTAAGCTTATCTATCCCGGCGTTTATGTGAAAAATGTCGGGGTAGCGCATAAAAATATTTTTAAAAAAGAAAACTACTATTACTGTTTACCAATTCAATCCCCACCCTATATATATATATATATATATATATTCCTGCGCCCCTCTCCCTCACTGCCCCTTGCCACCGCCCCTCCAAGTCGTCGTCGTTAACTCTCTCTCCCCCTCGTCGTGCTCCTCCTTCGCCACCTCGCCTTCCTTTTCGCCGTCCCTCTCTCCTCTCTCTCCTAACGGACGCTCCCCCTTCGCCGTCCCCAACGCCAACACTCCCTCATCGTCGTTCCTGGGGCCAGCCTTTCTTAGCCCTTCCATCGCCGTCCCTTCCTCCTCGTTTTTCAAACCCTAACCCTATGTGAGTTTTTTTATCCCAAAATCTAGGATTTCGTCCATCAATTTACTGAACAGCTGTGATCTTTATTTTCCAAACCCTAACCCTATCATCATTCTGTGATTATCTACTAGTTTGCCTATTTTGTTTCTGTGGTGCCTTCGGTGATGATTGCGTTGGTGAAGTTGGGGGACGTCAGGGGTGTGTAGGATGTGAGTTGTTTGAAGTTGATCGGATCGGGGACGCCACCATTGGGGAAGGGGTGTGTATGCTAACGTTAAACTTAATAATGTCTCAATCTGATAATATGTATTACCCTATATTGCGTAATTTTTTTTTGAAAGAAATGTTTTTAACCTGTACTGCAAGTTCCTACTTTAAGTAGATTTATTTGGGTTTTGAGCATTATGAAAAATCAAAATATTAGCTAGTTGGAGCCAAATTTAGAAATGGGTTTTTGGGTATATTTGGGTGGTCTTATATGAAGAGGAAGCTTTAGTAATGGTGTAGTGAAGTTTAAAAGGGGGGGGGGGGGGGGGGGGGGGGGGGGGGGAAATTATATTGGAAAGCTCTACTAGCTAGTATCAGATGCACGTTTACATTGATTCATGCATCTGTGAATTCTTTCATGACGAATCTGATTCACAATAGATTCCTAAACAAGAAAATGCAACACTGCATGCACTTGAGCATGAGCACATGAGTTTCTCTACTTTCTTTTTTCCGTATAAAATTATCAGCAGGTAATCACTATTGGGATTACTGAAGGCAAACAGATGACCAGTG